>JAAALK010000079.1:63660786-64117326 GCA_019279435.1 Zizania palustris | reverse complement strand
GGTACTTGTCATTTTCTGGGTACGTCTCCGGTTTGCTGGTCTTCCCGCAAACAGTCTAGTGTTGCACAATCGACGGCTGAGGCCGAATATGTTGCTGCAGCTAGCTGTTGCTCTCAGATTTTGTGGATGGTTTCCACTTTGCGGGATTTCGGGTTAGATTATAAGAGTGTTCCACTTTTCTGTGATAACACTAGTGCTATTTGTATTGCAAACAACCCGGTTCAGCACTCCAGAACCAAACACATTGATGTACGATATCATTTTCTCAGAGATCACAATGAGAAGGGTGATATTGAACTTCAATATGTTGATACCCAACACCAGCTTGCCGATATTTTTACAAAACCCCTCGATGCTTCTCGATTTGCTTACTTGCGTGGGGAACTTGGTATTTGTCATCCCTACGGCATTTTGTGAGGGGGAGCTGATTTTAATTGACTTGCATATGCTCATTATGTGTGGAATTGCACTTACATCTTTTGCTATTATATGCCTGCTTTTAACTCCAAGAAATCATGACAGCTCAGCTCTATGAAATATGTCTGGAACATTGATTGTGCATGTTGTTTTATTTTCTAAAATCAAAACTTGCTCACTGCTCAATCGTGTATCTAGCTTGTTTAGGCAGGACTGCTTTTAGCTATCTTTTATCTACTTGTCAGCAAGACACTGTTCTTTGGATGCTAAAAGTTGCAACTTGAAAAATTGTGTTCTTTTTCATGGATATTCATCAAAATAATTCATTCATCTGAAACAAAATCAAAAATCCATGATTTGCCTGGTTTAAATGAAAAGATCCAGGAGGGTTTGTTTGTCGCACTACTTTATTCTAGACTGCTTACCATTGCACTTTGGTCTGAACTGGGATAGTGTAGTGTATGCCAAAATCATCGCCTTAAGCTTCAGATGGCTTTCATGCCTAGGCTTGGCTTGATTGGAAAGTATAAGGTGGACAAACAAATAACCCCTGGCATTAAGAAAAGACCAACAAATTTAATTGCTCATCAAGTTTGCTTTCAAAAGCTCCTTTTGAACAAAACTTGTCTGTCTAAGGTAGAATTTGTTAGCTTTGCGCAGTCCTTGCCTTCTCTTGTCTAGCTGCTGTGATTAAGTGGTGATGCTTTTACTTCCAAAATGACAAAATCACATGCCATCATCTTGTTTCACAGATTGTTAAATTGAGCTGTGCACATGATCATTAGTGTTAATGTTGGCATATTTTTGCATTATATGTCTTTGCAATTCTATTCATTTCGAAGCTTTGCATTTTTGACTGCTCCTTGATGCTTGCATTGCCAAAGGGGGAGAGATTTGCTATGTTCTCTGCCGCAAGAAGGCATAATTTCGAAAAGGGGAGAGATTTTTGACATAAAGGGGGAGAAAAATTTGCTTAACTCAGGGGGAGTTCTTATCAAGGGGAGATTTGCCAAAGGGGCTTTTACTCTTTTGAGAAAGGGGGAGGAAAATTCTTTTATCAAGTGACATGCTTTGGCTCTTTTCTGAGTTTTTATGGTCACTTGTGTGCTGAAAGTTTTTAAATTTTCTTGAACTTGGATTTGGTTGTCAATGCACTCATCAAGGGGGAGATTGAGAAACCAAGGGTTGGTTTCGGTATTTTGTGATGAGTGATTGACAGGCTTTTTACCCTCTGTTCGAAGGGTACCTCCGGAAGGGCTTCGGAGGTGGTACCTCCGAAGGGTGTTCGGAGGTGGTTTCACCGAAGTGTGTTCGGTGTTGTTTGCTGCAGCTGTGCAGCGGAGTGTGCTCGTCGGAGGGGTCCGACAGTACGCGATGACTGGGTTCGTACCGATGGCTTCGGTACTTTGGGCGGTACACCGGAGTGTGTGCCGAAGGTTGCTAACCCGGAGAGGTCTCCGGAGTACTGGATACACTTGTTTGCTTGTCGGTGGTGCGCAGGGACTTCGGAGGCGACGGACAGGGTTCGAGCCGGGTGAACCTGGGTCAAGCGGGAGGCTTGATGCCAGGGGAGCGGGGAGCTCCGTCACGGTGGCTGCGAAGGTGGTTCGGGTCGGTCCTCGGGTCGAGGCGTGCCAGGTGAAGGCAGAGAGTGCGGAGCGTGGCTCCGGCTGAAGGTGCTCCGAGACAAAGTCCTCGGACATGAGGCACTTCGAAGGTACTCCGAATGGAGTGACTTCGGAGTTGGTGGATCAAGTCCTCTGCGGAGGCAAGGTGTTCGAAGTGTGCTCCGGAGGGAGACACTCGAAGGTTACCTGACGAAGGTCTTAGAAGTCGAGGCGCATCGAAGGCATGGTCCGGGTGAGGCTCGTCGAGGAGTGTGCTCGGAGTGAGACACTGCGACGAAGTGCTCATGGAATGCTTCATGCGGAGGCCTTGGACGAAGGAGGGACTTCGAAGGATGGTACTCCGAAGGTGGGGCTTCGGAGTGTGAAGGACTTCGGAGCGAGGCCAGCTCCGGAGTGAGGTTGACTTGTGGTGCTTCGGCCATGCATGGCTTCGGTACACGGACGAATGGTGGTTGAGCTCGGAGTAGCTGCGAAGCCGTGGAGGTCCACTCCGAAGGTGGTGGTGCGAAGGCCCAAGGGCTTTGACGGCTTCGGCTTAAAACCGTCACTGTATCGAAGGACTTCTTCGGCGGAGCGAAGGCCAACAGGCTGCAGGCTTCTCGCCGAAGCTACCGCACCCTCCGGTGCGAAGGGAGGTTCCAGAAGTCAACACTGTAAAGGCTGACACTGTCTGTTCTGAAAAAGGCTGACACTGTCCCCTCTGCAGCTGACAGAGAAGCCTCCAGAATAAAGGTGGACTACCTTTTGTACCCCTTAGTTCTGAAGAGACAAAATGAATGTAAACCCTAGGGGTAAAGTAGTCACTTCCTTAGGATGAATCCATGGGCTATAAATATGGGGGCTCGGTAGGTAACATTTAACACTTTGAGCATTTACTGTTGAGCTCATGTACACATACCTCGCTGGTTTTCATCCAGAGTTCAATATATTTTGTGTTCCTTGTTCAAGCGGCGAAGCCCTGCGTCTTTGTGCTTTTGCTTGAGCTCGCTTTACATACCTCGCTAGTTTTAGTTCACCGAAGCCTGTCTTGGCGAAGGGTGTTTTTCTCGCGAAGTGTGTTTTTCAGTGTGCTGTCGCTCTGTTTAACACGAGGCAAGACCTCGCTGCTTACTAGCGAAGCCCTGGTTGTATCCCGTTTTGCTTCCTGTGTCGAAGCCCTTAGCGTAGTCCGTTTTGTGTGCGTGTAGACCTTCGTGTACGAAGCCCAGCACCGGTTGCTGCCGCCAAGTACTTGGTCGAAGTCCTCAGAGGGATGTCCACTCTTGCGAAGGGTGAAGTGCGAAGCCTGCTCGAAGCACCTCGCGTGCGGAGCCTGCACTGACTTAGCAGAGTAGATTTCCGAGGGTTGTAAGTGGAGCGAAGTCTTCTAGGCTTCGAACTTTTTCTCCTCCGAAGCCTGTGTTCGAAGGTGTCGAAGTACCTCCGAACCAGACCTTCGAAGGTAGTGTTCGAAGCCTGTTCCGCAGAAGACAGAACTGAAACCGAAGGCTAGTTTTTAGCCCGAAATTTTAAAAGCTCCCATTCACCCCCCCTCTGGTCGCCGTTTCCGGTCCAACACTTTGGAAAAGCCGACGGAAGTTAATTCACTTCCGTCGGCCTACAAGACCCGACGGAAGTTAATTTAACTTCCGTCGGCTTTTGACTGTGGCCGACGGAAGTTAAAAGGATTTCGCTCGGGCCCGGAATAAAAGCAATAACTTCCGTCGGCCAATACTAAAGCCGACGAAAGTTAAATTAACTTTCGTCGGCTTTAGATGTGGCCGACGGAAGTTACCCTTCCTTTTCCCAGCCCGCACCCTTCTTTTTCCTAGCCCTCCCAGCCCGCGCCCTAGGTTTTTCCGCCCCGCATCCCTGCCTCGCTTCCCGTCGCCTCTTCTGCTCTTCCCCGCCGCCACCTCCGCGCTACCCTATCGCCGCCGCCTTCCCGCCGCCTCCGCGCGCCTCCCCGGCCACCGCCACCTCCGCGCGCCTCTCCCACTCCGATCGCTCCCGCCCCAGGATCCCCACCGCCCCGGATCGCCGCCGCCGCCACCGCCCGGGCGCAGAGCCGTAGAAGCCATGGAGCCCCACACGGCAGGTGGAGGAGGAGGAGAGGGTGGCCGCCGTGCTCCGGCAGGACGTAGGGTTCTTCGACACGGACGCGCGCACGGGGGACATCGTGTTCGGCGTCTCCACCGACACGCTGCTCGTGCAGGACGCCATCGGCGAGAAAGTCGGCAACTTTATCCACTACCTCGCCACCTTCCTCGCCGGGCTGGTCGTCGGTTTCGTTTCGGCCTGGCGGCTTGCTCTGCTCAGTGTGGCCGTCATCCCCACCATCGCCTTCGCCGGCGGCCTGTACGCCTACACTCTCACCGGCCTCACCTCCAAGAGCCGGGAGTCCTATGCCAATGCCGGCGTCGTCGCAGAGCAGGTAATAATGGCTCCGGCCATTCCCCGTGAGTAGCTCAATTTACTGCTGCTGTACTGTCCCACTGTGGCATATAGTGCGATAAGATATGGATTTGAATTAGGATTTCTGTTCCATTAATCTATGCAATTTCCCCAGTGCGTGCTTGGACTTGCGTTTGAATTGGGGTGGTGGGTAGGTAGTGATTTTTGGTGTTGTCTGCTGATTAGGAGCCACGATCTTGTTTCCTATGAGCAATGCCATAACTAGGTGGGGGCACAACATTCAGCCTCAACTATTGTATCTTTCTGCATTCAAGCTGACTAATGTGCTCAACCTTTGGTCACTGGTGTAGTGGTCCATTGATCCTTCATGTGGATGTGGTTCAAGAGTGCCAATTTCCACTAGTGATATATTACTTGATATATAAAATTAAAAGGATCTTCTCAACTTTTTCCCTTGAGTATCCAGGTTGGTAGTTTACCTAACAGTGCAGTGCTACTAAACTGACATGCACAAACACCTTACTCGTTCAGCCAGATGGATGTTGCTGCGAAGAAGTTCAGCGGCAAGGTAAACTGCACATTACTCGTTCTCTGTTGTTTTTCCATAGATTGCATACCGGTAGTCCATACTGTCCACTGCTTAAATATGTATTTAGCATGCAAAATCTGTAGCTTATGCTGTCAATGCTTTACTTAAATGTAAATAAGTCATTTTGATTGAAGATAAATTGGTTGCTCTTTGGCAGTGAAAATGCTGTCGAACATTGGTGAAATATAACACTGAGTTGCACTTAGGAAAGAAAGGAAATATACTATAAAACTGTAACCAGAACATTCGCACTTGTACTTGTGTGGTGCTGGTCTGCTTGATGTCAAAATGAGGGAAACAAACTCTCAATATACTTTAGAATAATATCAAAATGAGGGAAATATACTTTTAATATACTTGAGTGTTAATTACTGTTAAGCTAATATTGGTTATTTTGTCAAATGAGAATCTATTTTCATACTTTACCTGCAGGCAAGGATCAAACCAGTCGATATTTCTGATCATATTTCTGTGAGATGTTGATGTAAATCCTCATTTCTGTTGACTAGTAAATAAATGTACTTATAGTTCACGTTTGTGATACAATTGGATTCAGGTCATTGAGAAACTGTCAGGTGGAGCACCTGATATGCAGATGAAAATCAAAACCTGGTCCTATCTACTAGTTTCTCTGATGAACATTGGACTTTATGAATTGCATGTAGCTATTTAGCAAAATGATGTAATAGATGTAATAGATGTTAGCTATTTTATCATATTTCAGTTCATGTGTGTTCACTGAACTATTTTTTTTAAAAGGAAAAAGTAACTTCCGTCGGCCACACATTAGCCGACGGAAGTTATTTTTTTTTCATTTTTTCTGTTTTCCGCTAACTTCCGTCGGCCGTACATTAGCCGACGGAAGTTAAGTATGTTTTTGCTGACGTGGCAAAATATCCCGATAACTTCCGTCGGCTTAACGTGGCCGACGGAAGTTAGCTAACTTCCGTCTAACCGCTTCCGTCGGCCAAAGGCCGACGGAAGTTAGCGTTTTGCCGACGGAAGTTGGCTTCTTCCGTCGGGAAAGGGCTAACTTCCGTCGGCTTTGGCCGACGGAAGTTGCCTGTTTTGTTGTAGTGCCGGTGCCCGTTCGTGGGACTGCACTGCGAACAACGTCCTGCATCAAGCCCTGATCGACTACATCAAGCAACACGTTATGACGACTAACGTGAATGGAGAAACCGGTGCTTTGAGCATGGGTCCCTCCGCTGGGTACATCCTAGCAACCTTTGTGCTCTATTTCTTTAACTATATCATCTTGTGTGTGATGATAAATATGTTTCAAGCTACCGCTATTTATGTCGTCATAATAATCGCATGCTATTTATGGATTAAATTTAACATGAAAATGCCTAAATTCCCAACAATCCAAAAACCTGATAATAGGCATTTTTCTGTTAGTGGTTTTGCTGCTGCGTTGAAGCCGAATGCTTTTGACGGTACATGCTATAAGAGATGGCACAGTAAGATGGTCTTATGGTTGACGGCTATGAACTGTTTTCACGTGGCATAAGGCAAGCCTGGGGATTTGGCCCCAGACAGTTCTGAGGAAGAGACATTTGATGCGTCTCCTCAAGGACAGGCCTTTAAGGTTGCTGATAACCTTTTCAGAGGTGCCGTGATCAGTGCAATTGCTGAAAAATACCAGGACTCTTACCTAACCTTCAAAACTGGCAAAGAGTTATGGGATGCGCTTGAGGCAAAGTTCGGTGTTTCTGATGCTGGTAGTGAGCTGTATGTGATGGAGCAGTTCTACGACTACAAGATGGCTGAAAACCGTCCTGTAGTCGAACAAGCTCATGAGATACAGGCTCTAGCAAAAGAACTCGAACAGTTTCCCTGTGTGCTACCCGACAAGTTTGTGGCCGGCGGTATTATCACCAAGTTGCCATCTTCTTGGAGGGATTTTGCTACCTCTCTAAAGCACAAGAGACAAGAGTTCACCGTGGCTGAACTCATTGGTACTCTTGATGTTGAGGAGAGGGCGAGGGCAAAGGACACACGCGGGAAAGGAATTGAGTCTTCTAGTGCCAATATGGTGCAGAAGAAAAATTCCAATAATGCATCTCGTAACAAGAAGAAGAAGAACAAGCAAGAGAACGTAAAGCCTAAACAAACATCCACATTTAAGAAGAAAAAGGGCAACAAAGAAGGTGGATGATTTGTTTGCGGGAGCACTGAGCACTGGGCGAGTGCGTGCCCAGACCGCAAATTTAAGCATGAGAAGAAATCAGCTAACATGGTGATATGTGAGACCGGTGGAGGAACACCAGGGTATGGTAATTATTTACCTACTGTTCTTTCAGTTTGTCATTCGCCTGAGTGGTGGATTGACACCGGTGCTAATATTCATGTGTGTGCTGATATTTCTTTGTTTTCTTCTTATCAGGTCGGCGGGACTGGATCCTTGCTGATGGGAAACGGATCATCTGCGCGTGTTCTTGGTGTTGGTACGGTCATTCTGAAGTTTACTTCGGGAAAGACGATGCCATTGAAGAACGTGCAGCATGTCCCCTCCATCAAAAAGAATCTAGTTAGCGGATCTCAAGTGTGTCGAGATGGTTATAAACTTATGTTTGAATCCAATAAGTGTGTACTTTCGAAGTATGGTACATTTGTTGGTAAAGGTTATGACTGCGGAGGCTTGTTCCGTTTACGTTGCATGATGTGTGTAATAATGATGTGAACAATGTCATTTCGAATGAGTCGAATATTTGGCATTCACGACTATGTCATGTTAACTTTGGTGTTCTATCGCGGTTAGCAAAATTAAATTTAATCCCAAAATTTGATTTAGTCAAAACTTCTAAGTGTCATGTGTGTGTGCAATCTAAGCAACCTCGCAAGCCTCACAAGGCTGCGGAGGCGAGGAACTTGGCACCGCTGGATTTAATTCATTCTGATTTATGTGAGATGAACGGAATATTGACTAAAGGTGGCAAGCGTTATTTTATCACATTTATAGATGACTCCACTAGATTTTGTTATGTGTATTTGTTAAAATCAAAAGATGAAGCGTTGTATTTTTTTAAAACTTATAAAGCTGAAGTTGAGAACCAACTTGATAGGAAAATTAAACGGTTACGGTCTGATCGCGGTGGAGAGTATTTTCCAAGAGAATTTTCTGATTTTTGTGCGGAACACGGGATTATTCATGAGAGGACACCGCCATATTCCCCACAATCAATGGGATTGCCGAAAGAAAAAACCGTACTCTAACTGATTTGGTTAATGCCATGTTAGAGACTTCGGGTCTATCTAAGGAATGGTGGGGTGAGGCGATTTTGACTACATGTCATGTCCTGAATAAAGTTCCCACAAAAGACAAAGAAATTACACCATTCGAGGAATGGGAAAAGAAAAAGTTAAATCTCTCATATTTGCGTACTTGGGGTTGTTTGGCCAAAGTGAATGTGCCAATTAACAAAAAGCGCAAATTAGGACCTAAAACTGTTGATTGTATTTTCCTTGGTTATGCTTTCCACAGCGTTGGATATAGGTTTTTAATCATAAATTCTGGGGTACCGGACATGCTAGTTGGCACAATCATGGAATCCAGAGACGCTACATTTTTTGAGAGTGATTTCCCTATGAAAATTACACATGACACATCTAGCACTGAACCTGAAATACCCCATGAGCATTTTATTCCGATAGAACACATTGAGGAACCTCATATGAATAATTATGACGAGGATGACAGTATAACAACTCGAAAGAGTAAGAGACAAAGGATTGCAAAATCTTTTGGTGATGATTATATTGTGTACCTTGTGGATGACACACCAAGAACTATTGAAGAGGCATATTCTTCTCCTGATGCTGACTTGTGGAAGGAAGCAATAAGGAGTGAGATGGATTCTATTATGTCTAATAGTACTTGGGAAGTCGTTAAACGTCCTTATGGGTGCAAACCCATTGGAAGTAAATGGGTGTTCAAGAAAAAGCTTAGGCCTGATGGTACAATTGAGAGGTACAAGGCAAGACTTGTGATTAAAGGCTATTCACAGAGGGAAGGTGAAGATTTCTTTGATACATATTCACCGGTGGCTAGATTGACCACGATTCGTGTGTTACTTTCCTTGGCTGCCTCTCATGGTCTTCTCGTCCATCAGATGGACGTTAAAACAGCTTTCCTGAATGGAGAGTTAGATGAGGAGATTTACATGGAGCAGCCTGCGGGGTTTGTAGCAAATGGTCAAGAAGGCATGGTGTGTAAATTATTGAAATCATTATATGGTCTTAAACAAGCACCCAAGCAATGGCATGAAAAGTTTGATAAAACTTTGACATCTGTCGGTTTTGTTGTGAACGAAGCAGATAAATGTGTTTATTATCGGTATGGTGGGGGCGAGGGAGTTATCTTGTGTCTTTATGTTGACGACATACTGATTTTTGGCACTAGCTTTGACATGATCAAGGAAGTGAAGTACTTTTTGTCCAATAATTTTGAGATGAAAGATTTGGGAGAAGCTGATGTTATCCTTAACATTAAACTATTGAGAGAAGGCAATGGTGGGATCACACTTGTGCAGTCCCATTATGTGGAAAAGGTTTTGAGTCGCTTTGGGTTTAGCGAATGTGAACCTGCTCCTACGCCTTATGATCCTAGCAAGAAATTGAGGAAAAATCGGAGAATAGCTAAGGATTAATTAAAATATTCCCAAATAATTGGTTCACTCATGTATTTGGCTAGCGCTACGAGGCCTGACATCTCGTTTGCTGTGAGCAAACTCAGCCGGTTTGTGTCAAATCCGGGAGATGATCATTGGCGTGCTCTTGAGAGAGTATTGCGCTATCTAAAAGGGACAATGAGCTTTGGCATTCACTATACCGGGTACCCGAGGGTACTGGAGGGTTATTGTGATGCAAACTGGATATCTGATGCTGATGAGATATATGCCACAAGTGGATATGTGTTCTCACTAGGTGGTGGTGCTATTTCCTGGAAGTCTTGCAAGCAGTCCATTTTAACGAGGTCAACTATGGAAGCAGAACTCACAGCGTTGGACACCGCCTCGGTTGAGGCTGAGTGGCTTCGTGAACTCCTTATGGATTTACCGGTGGTTGAAAAACCCGTGCCGGCTATTTCTATGAACTGTGATAATCAGACAGTGATTATTAAGGTGAACAGTTCTAAGGATAACATGAAGTCGACTAGGCACATAAAGAGGCGTTTGAAATCTGTCAGAAAAATGAGAAACTCCGGAGTGATAGCGTTGGACTATGTCCATACGTCTAAAAATCTGGCAGATCAATTTACTAAGGGACTATCACGCAATGTGATAGATATTGCATCGAGTGAGATGGGCTTGAGACCCACTTGAAGTCTATCATGGTGGTAACCTATTCTTTGTGATCGGAGATCCCGTGAATTAGAATGGTGAAACAAGCTAGTGGTAGACTGAGAGGAAAGACCCTTAACAAGGTCCATTTCAGATGTATTTCTTTCCTAGCTGTATGGCAGGTTGGTGTTTTCACCTTAATGTGTTCCAAGTGGCTTGTTGAAGCAAAGATGTTGTCCTACAGAACATTTTTTGAGGAACACACCTATATGAGTTCAACTGCTAGTCACAGTTTATGAGATCTGGGTAATCTCTAGATACTCATAAAAGGCGCTGGAGTGTGACTTATATGCTCCAACCAGAGGGGATGCGTTTGGCAACCTAGTATCAGTAAATGACTTGGATGAAACTTATTACACACAAAACTGTCAATTCAAGGCATAGTCCATTGTACAGTTGTGAATAAGTGTAGTCTTTGCTCTAGGTGGATGTTCAACTTAACAGTCTCCACCAAAACACTGGTATATTAAACGCTTGAAAGATGAGAGCATTTCTGTGGCTTCGCATTGGTGGGGATTGTTGGATATACATGGGCTTGTCCCATTTTGATTTATTCAATAATACGTTAAATGCAAAGGCCTACAATAATGCTACGTTGCACTAAAACTTTTAGTCCCATATTGAATGTTCACATGTCTTTTGCTCAACTTAAATAGATGAACTGATTGTGTGTCTATTGAGAAGTTGAGACAGGCTAAGGGCGTGCGCGGCGACGGTAATGGAACCGTGTTTTGCCACCGTGTCGCGCCACCCTAAAATACTGCGATGACCGTTGGCCTTCCGTCTTCCTATTCATGAGAGAGCTTAATTGCGGAGACCGTTGGCCTTCCGTCTCCCCATTCATGAGAGAGCTTAATTGCGGAGACTGTTGGCCTTCCGTCTCCCCATTCATGAGAGGTGACCGTTGGCCTTCCGTCTCCCCATTCATGAACGAGCTTAATTGCGGTGACTGTTGGCTTTCCGTCTTCCTCTGCATGAGAGCTATATAAAGGGGGCAGTAGCTAGACAGAACAATACACTTCTTTCTTCTTCCTTGCGTCGTTGCCTCAAACCAGCCCCGTCCCAACCTTCTGCGCGCACAGAGAGTTGGGAGAGCAGGCCTCCGAAGCCACGCCCGTGATCGAGACACCTGTCGGGTGTGCGGGCGATCAGGTTTTTGGGGAGCGTCTTCACGACTGCTCGCTCCATCCTGGTGGTCGCGGTTGCTACGCACGCCATCGCCTTCCTCCCGGTGCCCGTTCGTGGGACTGCACTGCGAACAACGTCCTGCATCAAGCCCTGATCGACTACATCAAGCAACACGTTATGACGACTAACGTGAATGGAGAAACCGGTGCTTTGAGCATGGGTCCCTCCGCTGGGTACATCCTAGCAACCTTTGTGCTCTATTTCTTTAACTATATCATCTTGTGTGTGATGATAAATATGTTTCAAGCTACTGCTATTTATGTCGTCATAATAATCGCATGCTATTTATGGATTAAATTTAACATGAAAATGCCTAAATTCCCAACAGATCGCATGTTAGTTTTGTATTTTTTTGAATTTGACATACAAATTTGATTTTTTTAAAAAAATATTATTTCAAAAAAAATCGTTTATTTTATTAATGCTTGCTTTCACACACAATGCCTTCAACCAGATCGGTGCAAGAGAAACATAATACATGATCTCTTTTTCATTTGCTCCAAATTTATCAATTATATTGATAATAATTTGTTCAGCTTCAAGTTAATCTTGAACGTCCTGAGCAACTGATTACGTAGGGTGAAAGGGGTATTTTCGTCTTTTTGCCAAATTGCATCTCTAAGTTAGCCAAAAAAATATTAAAATAATGTATGTTGTGTCCTCCTGCAAATACCCCGTATTTTTTTGGTGTCTTGTAGCGTAACTACGAATTTGCGGTGTTCTCCAGTAAATACTTTTACTTTTGAATTGCTCTCGAACAAATTTTGCCTTAAACTTTGATGGCTCACTAGGCTCAAGTGAGTGGACTTACTTTCTAAGTGTTTGTTTTAGATGAATCAATGCATATATTGATAGATGGTAAGGGGCTTAGGTTCTCAGAATCGCCTAGGGTTAGAGCTAGTAGGGTAGATCTTAGGGTTACCTTTGGGTTGCTCCGGGATGAGGAGGACGCCATGGCGATGGCGCTGTGGCGTCAAAGTCCGGTGAACGGCGGTGAAGGGGGCTTCCCGACGCTCCAGCACAAAAGTAGATCGGTGTAGAGTTTGGGGTGACTTTGCACACGAACATCAACTTGTTCTGTGCACGGTCGCCCTTACTTATAGAGTGCTGTGCGCCAGGGGGCCCTTCAACCAATTCGGTTGGGGCACCCCCGATCAGGGTGCCTAAAGACCAGGGGGGTCTGTTTTGGCTGAGTCCGAGTTCCAGGGAGGAGAGGGACTCGGTCCCCCTCTCCTCCCCGAGAGCTAATTACTAACATTCTCCCCCTAGATCTCGACTTAGTTCTTAACTTAACTTAACATTACATCCATTCCATCATAGATTAACGCATAGAGCATGCTGCATCACAATAGTCAGTTACGTACTATATGACTCAACAACTACAATGCATATTTCCATTTTGAAACAGTTTCTCAACTCATTTTGGGCCCTTATAAATCCATAGATCATAGGCTTACCTTAAACCCATGTCGACTAAGTGTTCTCTGAACACATTTGGGAGGTAAGCTTTTTGTGAGCGGATCCGCAAGCGTTCGCTTGGTACTTATATGCTCTACTTATCATTTGATCTTGGATTCTCTCCTCAACAATATAACACTTAACTTAGATGTGTTTGGAAACAACACACTTCTTGTTGTTATAGGAGAAATATACTGTTGACTCATCGTCACAGTATAACTTAAGTGGTTCTAAAATGCTGTCGACCACTCTTAAAACCGGAATAAATTTCTTAAAAACATAGTGCCTGTCCGACGACCTCACAACTTACTACAAACTTGGCACACATCGTGGTAGATGCCATCATAGTTTTGTTTTGAGCTTTTCCACGACACAGCTCCCTTTGCGAGTGTGAATACACATCTTAATGTGGACTATTTAGCATTCACTCATCTCGCAAGGTCTTAATTTGAATAACCCGCAATCGCTAGGTTACTTAATCTTTCATACATTAGCATGAGGTCGTTGTGCCTTATATAAATCTCAAGGCTTTCTTAATTTAATCCAGCAATCTATTTCTGGATTTTCTGATATCTGCCAAGCATTCCGGCGGTATAAACTTAGTCAGGGCGAATACATAATTGAGCATACATTGGCTTCTGACAGCAGAAGCATATGGAACCAATCTAATTTGATCGATCTCATATTGGTTCCTGGGATACTAAAAGTTCCCAACTTATCACCCTTGACTATCGGATCAGGCGATAGCTTATACGCATGCGTACTATATACTTCATCAGTATATCTTCTAGTATGTCGTATGCAATAATCTTAATACCCCCTTAGTGGTAATCTTAGAGAAACTCTAGTCCTAACATATAGGAAAATTTCTCCAAGATTCTTAATGTCAAAATGAGAGGACAAGATTTCTTAGTTTCTAATATTAGATGGACATTACCACTTGCAAGCAGAATGTCATCCACATGCTAAACTGGGAAAATAAATTCCCCATTCTCAAACTTAGACAAAACGCAATTGTCCTCTTCATTCTCCTTAATAAAACCCAAAATTTTCTAATGGTCTAATTAAATTTCAGATACCCTTACTTAAAACTTATTAAGTCCATTGGACTTAGATAAAACAGTATCTTAAAATTTCCTTTCATATAGACATTCTCATTTAAAACTTATTGAAAATGTCGTCTTTATATCAATCTGATGCAGTTCTAAGTCATAATATGCCTTAACGATTCTTAAAGAATCCTTAAATAAGACATACAGAAATGTCTCATTTAATCTGCTTCTTATATGAGTTGACACATTATTTTACTAAGTTGGAGACTTGTTCCTTTACTTCTTCGTTAGCATCATCTAGAAATGCAGATTCCTGAAATAACAGGAGCCTCATGAACAATAGATGTCGCTAATGAAAGTCCAAACTAAAGTGTTGGACAAAAGACACTACCACAGGTACATGGAAAAATTGCTCTTGAATCATAGGAGTGGATTCGCTAAACCACTTCTCTTCAAGATTAATTTTTCTAAGTACCGTGCTCCCCCTGATTAAAGCATCTTCTATAAAATGCATATCTCGTTTCTACAAACTTAACATGTCTGTTAGGACATTACAAAACGAGATCACTTAGACTTATCTTTGTAGTCAATAAAATTGACAACTTACTGTCTTAGGACTTTAATTTATTAATATTTGGGTTAAAATATATCCTTAGCAGGACGACATACCCTTAATCTAAAATAGTTTAGAAAAATGGTTATCGTTTTGTCCATAATTCTTATGGTGCTTTTAGGCACAGACTTATTAAGGATCCAATTAAAATTATGAATGGTGGTTTGAATGCCTCCATCCACAAATTAATCGATAGAGTGGAATAACTTACCATACTACTTACTATGTCCACTGAAGTGCGAGTGCACCTTATAGCCACTCTATAGAACCTTGCAAAAGAGTTCAAGAAATCGGCCATACGGGGTATATTGACCGTAACACGGTCAGATCTTACTCTTTTTAAACTTTAGATCATGCTGATATTAGAATCAGCCTTAAAAACATCTTAAATTTATCCAGAGCAACTGATGATCTGATCGCTATGATCTGATCGCTCTTAGATTGGATAAATGTTAATCAATTAATTCTAAATCACCGTTGGGCAGAATTAGAATCAATTGAACTTAAATATAATAACATTATCACCAACGTTGGTCAGGAGATAAAAATTACTACAAGCATTAAACTTAATTTCGCGTCTTTCTTAATTTATTTGACGTATTTATCTTAATACAACATATGCATGAAACTTAGTCTAAAGAAACTAAAGCGGAAGAATTGACTAAACGTTCAATCCTCCCCCTCAAAATATGGCCCATTAGATATTGCCATAATTTCGAAAATACGTCATCAATTCTTTTGCTCTTATCATTATTCTCAGATGATAAAATCATCTTGAGAAAATAAATAAAGTTTGTCATGCTCAAAGGCAAGACTAGTGACTTTATTTCTAAGTGCGAAAATTCATCTATTACCATTCTCGTTCATCCATTTTGGGAACTCCACATATTCCTTCATGTGGTGTTCCTCCTTACATGTCTGTACATGCCCTTCAGGACATCATGTTCCTTTATGTGAGCTTATAAGAGGAGTCCTTAGCATCATTAGAACAAGTTTTACAATGCTTCTTCCCCTTTATTCGTGTTGCACATTATGACCTAAATCATTGTGTGCTTTCTTAATTGTTATACATAGTTTGAAATCAGCATCTACAACCTTCAACACTTTCGCTGTAAGTTGTAGTTGATCACAAAATGATCAGAAAACTTAGTGTGACGTCATAATAAAAATTGGACGATAATATCGTCCTCGAGCTCCTTATTCATGGGTTTCAGCTTTGAGAACCATGTCGCAAAAACTTACTAAGCTTTTCTTAATAAGCGTGCTAGCATACGCCTTAGAAAAGTCATGATGTGGGATAGAACCCCTAATTGGCTCCATAATGGAGCTCTTAATCATAATAAATTTTGTGTTTCCACTGATTTCACTTATCTTATTTTATTCTTATTTCGGCGAAGTCACGTAACCTTGTGACAAAAGCCTCTTGGCTTCCATCCTCTCGGATCACGGGCTTCGCACGTGAGAAACCAAGGGTGGTTTCGGTGTATGTGATGAGTGATTGACAGGTTTATTTACCCTCTGTTCGAAGGGTACCTCCGGAAGGGCTTCGGAGGTGGTACCTCTGAAGGGTGTTCGGAGGTGTTTCACCGAAGGGTGTTCGGTGTTTGCTTGCTGCAGCTGTTGCAGCGGAGTGTGCTCGTCGGAGGGGTCCGACAGTACGCGATGACTGGGTTTGTACCGAAGGCTTCGGTACTTTGGGCGGTACACCGGAGTGTGTACCGAAGGTTGCTAACCCGGAGAGGTCTCCGGAGTACTGGATACACTTGTTTGCTTGTCTGTGGTGCGCAGGGACTTCGGAGGCGACGGACAGGGTTCGAGCCGGGTGAACCTGGGTCAAGCAGGAGGCTTGATGCCAGGGGAGCGGGGAGCTCCGTCACGGTGGCTGCGAAGGTGGTCCGGGTCGGTCCTCGGGTCGAGGCGTGCCAGGTGAAGGCAGAGAGTGCGGAGCGTGGCTCCAGCTGAAGGTACTCCGAGATAAAGTCCTCGGACATGAGGCACTTCGAAGGTACTCCGAATGGAGTGACTTCGGAGTTGGTGGAACAAGTCCTCTGCGGAGGCAAGGTGTTCGAAGTGTGCTCCGGAGGGAGACACTCGAAGGTTACCCGACGAAGGTCTCAGAAGTCGAGGCGCATCGAAGGCATGGTCCGGGTGAGGCTCGTCGAGGAGTGTGCTCGGGAAGAGGCACTGCGACGGAGCGCTCATGGAATGCTTCATGCGGAGGCCTTGGACGAAGGAGGGACTTCGAAGGGTGGTACTCCGAAGGTGAGGCTTCGGAGTGAGGATGACTTGAGGTGCTTCGGCCATGCATGGCTTCGGTACACGGACGGACGGTGTTCGAGCTCGGAGTAGCTGCGAAGCCGTGGTGATCCACACCGGAGGTGGTGGTGCGAAGGCCCAAGGGCTTTGACGGCTTCGGCTCAAAACTGTCACTGTATCGAAGGACTTCTTTGGCGGAGCGAAGGCCATCAGGCTGCAGGCTTCTCGCCGAAGCTACCGCACCTTCGCGTGCGTTGGGAGGTTCCAGAAGTCAACTCTGTAAAGGCTGACACTGTCTGTTCTGAAAAAGGCTGACACTGTCTCCTCTGCAGCTGACAGAGAAGCCTCCAAAATAAAGGTGGACTACCTTTTGTACCCCTTAGTTCTGTAGAGACAAATCTGTTGTAAACCCTAGGGGTAAAGTAGTCACTTCCTTAGGATGAAGCCGTGGGCTATAAATATGGGGGCTCGGTAGGTAACATTTAACACTTTGAGCATTTACTGTTGAGCTCCTGTACACAGACCTCGGTATATTCATCCAGAGTTCTTTTATTTTGTGTTCCTTGTTCAAGCGGCGAAGCCCTGCTTCTGTGTGCTTTTGCTTGAGCTCGCTTTGCATACCTCGCTAGTTTTTAGTTCACCGAAGCCTGTCTAGGCGAAGGGTGTTTTATCGCGAAGTGTGCTTTACAGTGTGCTGTCGCTCTGTGTAACACGAGGCCAGACCTCGCTGCTTACTAGCGAAGCCCTGTTCGTTTCCCGTTTTGCTTCCTGTGTCGAAGCCCTTAGCGTAGTCCGTTTTGTGTGCGTGTAGACCTTCGCGTACGAAGCCCAGCACCAGTTGCTGTCGCTAAGTACTTGGTCGAAGTCCTCAGAGGGCTGTCCACTCTTGCGAAGGGTGAAGTGCGAAGCCTGCTCGAAGCACCTCGTGTGCGGAGCCTGCACTGACTTAGCAGAGTAGATTTTCGAGGGTTGTAAGTGGAGTGAAGTCTTCTTGGCTTCGAACTTTTGCTCCTCCGAAGCCTGTGTTCGAAGGTGTCGAAGTACCTCCGAACCAGACCTTCGAAGGTAGTGTTCGAAGCCTGTTCCGCAGAAGACAGAACAGAACTGAAGGCTAAGTTTTTAGCCCGAAATTTTAAAAGCTCCCATTCACCCCCCCTCTGGTCGCCGTTTCCGGTCCTACAATTGGTATCAGAGCAGGTTAAGATCACCAGTTGACCTTAACCGGTTTTGTGATCTGTTGGCGACATGGATAGAGGCAGTAAAATTCCTCTGTTCGATGGGACAGATTTTGCTTACTGGAAGGTGCGCATGGAGGCTTACTTGTTAAGCCAAGGAAATGCAATTTGGGAGATTGTGGACTCACAATACTCCATCCCTGATACCCGCACCACTCAAACCGAAAAAGATCAGTATATTGCCAACTCGAAGGCAAGGAACATACTGTTCATTGGTTTGAGTCGGAGTGAGTTTGACAGGGTGCAGCACCTTAGGACTGCTAGGGAAATTTGGACAACACTCACTGTCTTTCATGAGGGCTCTGCTCAGATCAAGGCCAGGCGCCAAAGCACCTACAATCAACAGTATCAGCTGTTTGTGCAGGCACCTGGTGAATCTGTAGATGCCATGTTTTCTCGTTTTGACGCGATAGTGAGTAACTTGCGATCCAACGGGACGCTTGCTTACAGTGATCATGATAGGGCTATCAAGCTTCTCTATGCTCTTGACCGTAGCATATGGGAAGTGAAGATATCCAGCATTGAGGAGTCCACAGGCTATGACACTTTGACCTGTGACGAACTCTTTAGCAAGCTGAAGTCCACAGAGATTGCCAAGGCATCTCTTGCAGTGCACAGAAGCTCTTTGCCACAGCCATTGGCATTGGTTTCTAGCACTAGCCGTGGCACCACTGCAGAACCAAGCACATCAGGCACTTGTGTTCTTGCAGATGGTTTTGCTTTGTCCTCCCTGGTCTCCGTCACAAAGGAGCAGGTGGACACTCTAGCTGATGATGAGCTTGCTCTCATTGCCCGGAGGTTCACCCGCTTTCATCATGAGAGACGGGATCAGCGGAGAAGTGGTTTTAGTGGCTGCTATGAATGTGGCGACACCTCTCACATTAAGGCCAATTGCCCCAAGGTCAAGAAGAGAGATGAGAGTGAGCGCCCCAAATTCCACAAAAAGGAGAGGAAGCCCTTTGTGAAGGGAAAGCGCGGCAAGATGGCTAAGAAAGTAGCCAAGGCCGCTTCCAGAGCTTTTGTTGCTGCTCTCAGCGACATCGACACATCCTCAACTGAGGAGTCGAGCTCTGAGGAGGAGGAGTCCCCAAGGAAGGAGGACAAGAAGGACAAGAAGGGACGTGACTTCACCGGCCTTTGCTTCATGGCCGACAGCGATCACAGCGGCGATGAGCTTGACTCATCTGAGGTAAACCTATCATCCGACCAGCTACTAATTAAATTAGATGAGCTGAATGAAGTAGTGCTTGGTCAGGATAGATTACTTGTGCAAGCCGCTAGAGAAAGAAAAGACCTTAGACTTAGGCTAGAATCTGTTTCTACTGAATATGCCATGCTTAAGTCTAAATATGATGATGCTGATTGTGAATCATGTTCTGTTGTCATGAGTGAGCTTGCTCAGTTGCGTTCTGTTCATGCTCAAACTCTTTCTGAGCTTGAGACTGCACAGAAGCAGCTTTTGGAGGTGGATTCTAGACCTCATGATGTTATTGATTGCATGAACTGCTCTTTATTACGCGATAGCATTAATTTACGTGATAAGCATGTTCATGATTTGGAGGCTAGATTGGAAAGGGCCGGTAGTTCTAAGGATGTGCAACCTGTTTGTGACACTTGCATCACCCTTAAGGACCAGCTAGGCACTGTCAGAGAGCGAGCTGAAAACCTCATGTCCGAAAATGAATACCTTCTTTCTGTGGTGAACAAATGCACTGAGGGAAAGGGTAGGATGGATTTGCTCTTGGCCAAGACCAAGTTGTGTGCTGACAGAGCCGGGGTAGCTCTAGGTTTGGGTTTTGAGAGGATAGCTTCAGACAGTAAAACCAAAACTGTTTTTACCTCTCCTACCACCCTAGAGAAAGAGAGAGCTCTGTTGGACACCCCTCCAGCCAAAAAGCCTACCCATCCACAAAAGAAAACCACTCCTCCTGCCAAGAAAAATCCTCCCAAGAAAACCACTCAGAAGAAACCCAAGGAGCCTGTGAGAGTTGCTCCTGTGACCCATGAGAGTGCCCCCAGGAGAGTGTTTCACTGTTCTTATTGTCAGCGGGCGGGTCATTTGATTGGTTTCTGTTTCCGTCGCATCAAGGATGAGCGACGTGCACAGGCGATGAGCTATCAGGACATGCATTACCCATCTTTAGGTATGCATGAGTCTGAGTATTACTCTCGTCCTGTTTTCGAGGCTCCTCGTGCTTCACGGAGAGGTTTTGCTCCGCGAGGTGTTCACCATGTTTCATATGGTGGTAGACCTCGGGCGAGTAGCTTTGTACCTCGTCAGAGTAGGAGACCTCGACATGCTTTGCGTTCTTTGCATGTAGGTAGACCTCGCACTTTGCATCATTCTGATTATTATGTGCGTAGACCGTCTACTTTTACTGTGCCTACTACTCGTGTCACTCAGTGCTGGATGCCTCGACATTATTTTACTCACCCCAGCACTGAGCGATCGAGACGTTTTTATCATGTGTAGGCGACAGGTCGAGGCTTGGAGGGCACGTGGATCATGGACTCCGGTTGTTCGCGCCACATGACCGGAGATGCAAATTGGTTCTCCAGCCTCACCACAACCAAGCAAAGGGAACATATCACCTTCGGAAACAATCGAAGGAGTAGAGTGAAAGGTAAAGGTGTGGTAAGAATTAATTCAAACTTCACTCTCAAAGATGTTGCTTTGGTTGAAAACCTGGGATACAATTTGCTGTCTGTATCTCAGTTGCTTGATGAGGGCTTCGAAGTGCGATTTCATCGCGATACTTCGCAAGTGCTTAATTCAGATGGCGTTGTGGTGTGTAAGATCTTTAGGGTTGGGAGAGTTTTTGGAGCTGATTTTTCAGAGTCGTCTGGTTCTTCTCATTGTCTTGTTGCACATTCGACTTCTGAGCTTTGGAAGTGGCATAGGAGACTAGGGCATATGAGCTTTGAGTTGCTCGCTCGTTTGAGCGCCCTAGGTTTGATCCGAGGATTGCCCAAGCTCAAGTTTGAGAAGAATTTAGTTTGCGCTCCTTGTCGACATGGAAAAATGATTGCTGCTTCGCATTCGCCAGTCACCACTGTGATGACTGAACAGCCCGGAGAACTTCTCCATATGGACACTGTAGGTCCTTCTCGGGTTAGTTCTTTAGGCGGCAAGTGGTATGTACTTGTTATTGTCGACGATTTCTCTCGCTACTCTTGGGTCTTCTTTCTTGCCAGCAAGGATGAAGTGTTTTCACACTTTCGGAGCTTGGCTTTGAGACTTGTTACTGAACTCCCTGGGGCATTAAAATTCATTCGAAGCGATAATGGCACCGAGTTCAAAAATAGTCTCTTTGTTGACTTTTGCATGGAGCATGGCATAGAACATCAATTCTCTGCTCCGCGGGTTCCTCAACAGAATGGTGTTGTTGAGAGGAAAAACCGCACTTTGGTTGAGATGGCTAGGACGATGCTTGATGAGCATAGGACTCCTAGAAAATTCTGGGCTGAGGCCATGAACACTGCTTGCTACATCTCAAACCGAATTTTCTTGCGCTCAATTTTGAACTTGACATCTTATGAGCTGCGTTTTGGGAGACAGCCCAAGGTTACTCATCTTCGAGTTTTTGGCTGTCGCTGCTTTATCCTTAAACGTGGTAACTTGGATAAATTTGAGTCGCGATCTTCTGACGGGATCTTTTTGGGTTATACTACTCATGGTCATTCTTATCGTGTTTATAACTTGGAAACTAACACTGTCATCGAGTCATGTGATGTGACTTTTGATGAATCAACCCCCTCTGTTAGTTCTGCTTTTGAACAGGCAAATGAACACGACATGGAACAGACCTTATTCGAAGACGAAGATCCCGGAGAATTCGAGGATGAACCCCTACTACCCTCGACGTCAACCACCGAAGCTGACCCCGCTTCTACTACTTCGGCACGAGGTCCCGAAGCAACTACCTCAACATCGGTCATCTTGGACCACTCCAACGCACAAGTTGAGGGGGAGACTGCATCCCGCCGCGAGGCTCCACATCATGTCCAAAGGATGCACCCTCCCGAGCAGATCATTGGTGAGCTTGATCAAAGGGTAACACGTTCTCACGCTCATTTTACTAATGCTGCTTTTGTTGCTTCTTTCGAGCCCTTAGATGTTAGTCATGCACTTTCTGATTCTAGTTGGATCAATGCCATGCATGAAGAGCTTGAGAATTTTGAAAGAAACCAAGTCTGGACTTTAGTTGATCCTCCACCTAATGTTCATTTCATTGGAACAAAATGGATTTTCAAAAATAAACAAGGGGAGGATGGAACAATTGTTAGAAATAAGGCTAGACTTGTAGCTCAGGGCTTTTCTCAACTAGAAGGGATTGATTTTACTGAAACTTTTGCACCTGTTGCTCGCCTTGAGGCCATTAGGATTTTGCTTGCCTTTGCGACATCCCGGGGATTCAAACTCTATCAAATGGATGTCAAAAGTGCTTTTCTTAATGGCTTCATAGGTGAAGATGTTTATGTAAAACAACCCCCTGGTTTTGAAAACCCCAAGTACCCACATAAAGTCCTTAAACTTCATAAGGCTCTTTATGGACTCAAGCAGGCCCCTCGGGCTTGGTATGATAGACTTAAGTCTTTTCTGCTTGAGCGAGGGTATTTGATGGGCTCTGTTGATAAAACTTTGTTTACTCTCAAGCATGACAAAGATTTCCTCCTAGTGCAGATTTATGTGGATGATATCATCTTTGGTGGCTTTTCTCATGCTTTGGTTGCCGAGTTTGCAGATACCATGAGCAGGGAGTTTGAAATGTCGATGATGGGTGAACTCACCTTTTTCCTTGGTTTGCAAATCAAGCAAAGCAAACAAGGTACTTTTGTCCACCAGACAAAGTACACCAAGGACCTGCTCAAGAAGTTCGACATGTCCGATGCGAAGCCCCTCGCCACTCCAATGGCTACATCTGTAGCGTTGGATCCTGACGAAGATGGAGAAGCTGTAGATCAGAAGGAGTTCCGGAGCATGATCGGCTCCCTTCTCTACTTGACTGCCACGAGGCCGGACATACACTTCGCTGTGTGTCTGTGCGCTCATTTTCAGGCTTCACCACGAGCTTCGCACCGCCAAGCGGTTAAGCGCATCCTAAGGTATCTCAAACATACCCTTGAATTTGGCATATGGTATTCATCGTCTTCATCTTTATGTCTTAGAGGCTATTCTGATGCGGATTTTGCTGGGTGTAGAATTGATAGGAAGAGTACCTCTGGTACTTGTCACTTTCTGGGTACGTCTCTGGTTTGCTGGTCTTCCCGCAAACAGTCTAGTGTTGCACAATCGACGGCTGAGGCCGAATATGTTGCTGCAGCTAGCTGTTGCTCTCAGATTTTGTGGATGGTTTCCACTTTGCGGGATTTCGGGTTAGATTATAAGAGTGTTCCACTTTTCTGTGATAACACTAGTGCTATTTGTATTGCAAACAACCCGGTTCAGCACTCCAGAACCAAACACATTGATGTACGGTATCATTTTCTCAGAGATCACAATGAGAAGGGTGATATTGAACTTCAATATGTTGATACCCAACACCAGCTTGCCGACATTTTTACAAAACCCCTCGATGCATCTCGATTTGCTTACTTGCGTGGGGAACTTGGTATTTGTCATCCCTACGGTATTTTGTGAGGGGGAGCTGATTTTAATTGTCTTGCATATGCTCATTATGTGTGGAATTGCATTTACATCTTTTGCTATTATATGCCTGCTTTGAATTCAAAGAAATCATGTCAGCTCAGCTCTATGAAATATATCTGGAACATTGGTTGTGCATGCTGTTTTATTTTCTAAAATCAAAACTTGCTCACCGCACAATCTTGCATCTAGCTTGTTTAGGCTGGACTGCTTTTCGCTATCTTTTATCTACTTGACAGCAAGACACTGTTCCTTGGATGCTAAAATTTGCAACTTGCAAAATGTGTTCTTTATTCATGGATACTCATCAAAATATTTAAGTCATCAAAATCAAAATCAAAAATCCATGATTTGCCTGGTTTCAATGAAAAGATCCAGGAGGGTTTGTTTGTCGCACTACTCTATTCTAGACTGCTTACCATTGCACATTGGTCTGAACTGGGATAGTGTAGTGTATGCCAAAATCACCGCCTTAAGCTTCAGATGGCTTTCTTGCCTAGGCTTGGCTTGATTGGAAAGTATAAGGTGGACAAACAAATAACCCCTGGCAATTAAGAAAAGAACAACAAATTTAATGGCTCATCAAGTTTGCTTTCAAAGCTCCTTTTGAGCAAGAATTGTCTGTCTAGGGTAGAAATCGTTAGCTTTGCGCAGTCCTTGCCTTCACATGACTAGCTGTTATGATTAAATGGTGATGCTTTTACTTCCAAAATGTCAAAATCACATGCCATCATCTTGTTTCACAGAATGTTAAACTGAGCTGAGCACATGATCATTGATGCTACTGTTGGCATATTTGTGCATTATATGTCTTTGCAATTCTATTCATTTCGAAGCTTTGCATCTTTTAACTGCTCCTTGATGCTTGCATTGCCAAAGGGGGAGAGATTTGCTGTGTTCTCTGCCGCAAGAAGGCATAATTTCAAAAAGGGGAGAGATCTTTGACATAAAGGGAGAGAAAAATTTGCTTAACTCAAGGGGAGTTTTGCCAAATGGGCTTTTACTCTTTTACAAAGGGGGAGAAAATTTCTTCTATCAAGTGACATGCTTTGGCTCTTTTTTGAGTTTTTATGGTCACTTGTGTGCTGGAATTTTTAAATTTTCTTGAACTTTGATTTGGTTGTCAATGCACTCATCAAGGGGGAGATTGAGAAACCAAGGGTGGTTTCGGTGTATGTGATGAGTGATTGACAGGTTTATTTACCCTCTGTTCGAAGGGTACCTCCGGAAGGGCTTCGGAGGTGGTACCTCTGAAGGGTGTTCGGAGGTGTTTCACCGAAGGGTGTTCGGTGTTTGCTTGCTGCAGCTGTTGCAGCGGAGTGTGCTCGTCGGAGGGGTCCGACAGTACGCGATGACTGGGTTTGTACCGAAGGCTTCGGTACTTTGGGCGGTACACCGGAGTGTGTACCGAAGGTTGCTAACCCGGAGAGGTCTCTGGAGTACTGGATACACTTGTTTGCTTGTCTGTGGTGCGCAGGGACTTCGGAGGCGACGGACAGGGTTCGAGCCGGGTGAACCTGGGTCAAGCAGGAGGCTTGATGCCAGGGGAGCGGGGAGCTCCGTCACGGTGGCTGCGAAGGTGGTCCGGGTCGGTCCTCGGGTCGAGGCGTGCCAGGTGAAGGCAGAGAGTGCGGAGCGTGGCTCCAGCTGAAGGTACTCCGAGATAAAGTCCTCGGACATGAGGCACTTCGAAGGTACTCCGAATGGAGTGACTTCGGAGTTGGTGGAACAAGTCCTCTGCGGAGGCAAGGTGTTCGAAGTGTGCTCCGGAGGGAGACACTCGAAGGTTACCCGACGAAGGTCTCAGAAGTCGAGGCGCATCGAAGGCATGGTCCGGGTGAGGCTCGTCGAGGAGTGTGCTCGGGAAGAGGCACTGCGACGGAGCGCTCATGGAATGCTTCATGCGGAGGCCTTGGACGAAGGAGGGACTTCGAAGGGTGGTACTCCGAAGGTGAGGCTTCGGAGTGAGGATGACTTGAGGTGCTTCGGCCATGCATGGCTTCGGTACACGGATGGACGGTGTTCGAGCTCGGAGTAGCTGCGAAGCCGTGGTGATCCACACCGGAGGTGGTGGTGCGAAGGCCCAAGGGCTTTGACGGCTTCGGCTCAAAACCGTCACTGTATCGAAGGACTTCTTCGGCGGAGCGAAGGCCATCAGGCTGCAGGCTTCTCGCCGAAGCTACCGCACCTTCGCGTGCGTTGGGAGGTTCCAGAAGTCAACTCTGTAAAGGCTGACACTGTCTGTTCTGAAAAAGGCTGACACTGTCTCCTCTGCAGCTGACAGAGAAGCCTCCAAAATAAAGGTGGACTACCTTTTGTACCCCTTAGTTCTGTAGAGACAAATCTGTTGTAAACCCTAGGGGTAAAGTAGTCACTTCCTTAGGATGAAGCCGTGGGCTATAAATATGGGGGCTCGGTAGGTAACATTTAACACTTTGAGCATTTACTGTTGAGCTCCTGTACACAGACCTCGGTATATTCATCCAGAGTTCTTTTATTTTGTGTTCCTTGTTCAAGCGGCGAAGCCCTGCTTCTGTGTGCTTTTGCTTGAGCTCGCTTTGCATACCTCGCTAGTTTTTAGTTCACCGAAGCCTGTCTAGGCGAAGGGTGTTTTATCGCGAAGTGTGCTTTACAGTGTGCTGTCGCTCTGTGTAACACGAGGCCAGACCTCGCTGCTTACTAGCGAAGCCCTGTTCGTTTCCCGTTTTGCTTCCTGTGTCGAAGCCCTTAGCGTAGTCCGTTTTGTGTGCGTGTAGACCTTCGCGTACGAAGCCCAGCACCAGTTGCTGTCGCTAAGTACTTGGTCGAAGTCCTCAGAGGGCTGTCCACTCTTGCGAAGGGTGAAGTGCGAAGCCTGCTCGAAGCACCTCGTGTGCGGAGCCTGCACTGACTTAGCAGAGTAGATTTTCGAGGGTTGTAAGTGGAGTGAAGTCTTCTTGGCTTCGAACTTTTGCTCCTCCGAAGCCTGTGTTCGAAGGTGTCGAAGTACCTCCGAACCAGACCTTCGAAGGTAGTGTTCGAAGCCTGTTCCGCAGAAGACAGAACAGAACTGAAGGCTAAGTTTTTAGCCCGAAATTTTAAAAGCTCCCATTCACCCCCCCTCTGGTCGCCGTTTCCGGTCCTACAGCACGCTTAGTTAGACAATCAAGCATTAAAGCAAGATTTATGTCCTACAGCACAATCGCTACCTTAATATCTCATCTCCGGGAACCGTAGTTCTTACCATTGAGAGACTCAATGACGGAGATGTAACTTAGAACATTTCTAATAAGGAACATTATCAAATATCTTATAACAGATATAATGTGATACATGAAAATTTAACGTTGGTCAAAATTAACATGTGACACACTTAATACTTAAAAAGCGAATTAATTCTACATCACCGTTGGGCAGAAATAAAATCAATTCAACTGAACCACAATAATTTCATCACCAACGTTGGTCAGGAGATAAAATCACTATGTTACCAAATACAACATTTATAATGCCAAATTAAATTATCTCGTTGGTTCAAATCTAATTGACAAGATAAATTCTACTTAATTGATAGGATGAACATGGTACTGATCTTAAAACAGTGTATTCACAGAGGAAGTCTTAAAACTAATTAATACACTATTCAATCAGAAATAAAATTCTGAATTTACAGCATGGTACTAATTTTAAACAGTGTATGCACAGCGGAAGACTTAATCTTACTTAATACACTGATTAATCAGCAAAAATTCTGAACTTAAATACTTAAAAAACAATTATTTTCTAATAAAAAAAAGGAGTCGTTGGACTAATTTTAAATTAGAAAATAACACAAAAGGAATCTAAAAAATGCTCAAAAAATTCAGAACAGTGCTAATAATCATTATGAAATTTACTAAAATTTTCCCCAATATTAAACTTAATTTTATCTTATTTTGGGCCTTTTCTTAATTTTCCAGAAATAAATAAAACAGAAAAACAATTTCTTAATTCTGGAAAAAATAAAACCAAAATCAGCCCAAAACAGTGCGTAAGGCCTGGCCCAAAACGTGAAAACGGCTCGGCCCACATCCCTCTCACCCGCGCCAGCGGACCCAGGCCGCAACCTGGGCCTGGGCCGCGAAAGCTTGCCCCCGCCTGGGCTTGAAGTGGCCCGATTGATGCTGGCCGTCGGATCAGATCCGACGGCCGGCCGTTAATCGCGCCCGAATAAAATTCCCGCGCCGCGCCCCCGGGAAACCCTAGCCCCATTACAGCCCGCGCGCGTCGGAGAGCCAGAGAGAGCGCCCGGGCGGCGGAGCGGCGGCGGCGGAGCGGCGACGGCGGAGCTCCGCCCGCCGGCCTCCTCGCCGGATCCCTCCGCTCACCCGAGGGTGAGCGAGGGTTCGCCGAGGTAGCCGGCGGCGGTGCTACACGCTCGACCCGAGCGAGAGGCGGTGGCGGCGGCCCGCGATGGCGACGGCGACCGAGCGAGCGCGGCGAGGGCGGTCTTCCCGGACTTCGGCGAGGCCAGATCCAGCGGCGAGGGGCTAGGTATGGACCCGCGCCCCCTCTAATGCAAATCTAGGGTTAGGATTAGGGTGAAAACCCTAACCCTAATCCTCTGTCCCCCCCCTTTTTTTTTGTTCTGTTTCTTCTTCCTTGGCCGAACCGAACCTTAATCCCTTGGGGATTTCTTACCGAGGGGTATAGGGTTAGGGTTTCGGGAACCCTAACCCCCTTTTTTTTTATTTATCTCAATGTTTCTGTTCTTACTCTCTTACCCGAAGGGTTTCTCTAGGGGTTTTGGGGATTTTTCTTAGGGTTAGCCGAAGGCTTTACAGAGGGTTTGTCTTAGGTTTTTCTTAGGTTCTTATGCGGGCGAACTTGAGGGCTTACAGAGAGCTTAGGGGGGTTCTTAGTGTGGTGGTGGCGTCGGCTCAAGGGAGCTCGACACGCCACCCAAAACCCTAACTAGCCTACCCTAGAACAAACTCGCTCTGATACCATTGATAGATGGTAAGGGGCTTAGGTTCTCAGAATCGCCTAGGGTTAGAGCTAGTAGGGTAGATCTTAGGGTTACCTTTGGGTTGCTCCGGGATGAGGAGGACGCCATGGCGATGGCGCTGTGGCGTCAAAGTCCGGTGAACGGCGGTGAAGGGGGCTTCCCGACGCTCCAGCACAAAAGTAGATCGGTGTAGAGTTTGGGGTGACTTTGCACACGAACATCAACTTGTTCTGTGCACGGTCGCCCTTACTTATAGAGTGCTGTGCGCCAGGGGGCCCTTCAACCAATTCGGTTGGGGCACCCCCGATCAGGGTGCCTAAAGACCAGGGGGGGTCTGTTTTGGCTGAGTCCGAGTTCCAGGGAGGAGAGGGACTCGGTCCCCCTCTCCTCCCCGAGAGCTAATTACTAACATATATCGCTGCTACAAAATACATTTTTATAAGTAGGTATTTTCTTTTTTTTACGTGCGAATGCAATGCACATATATAATTGACTACAATATAAAACTATTAAAATATTAAATTTTTGAGCAGTACCTGAGTAGCTACTGCAATATATACTAACACTAGAGATTGAGCATCAACCAATCGATTTGATATGAGTATGATTGGGACAATGGACTAGAGATTGAGGATACTATTAGCACACTACCAATCGATTGAAAGCTCACCCACAACCCCAGCGATGCCCCACCCCACCCCCTCTTATCGGCCTCGCCGCCTAAGGTTATGACATGTCAGCATGGTTCGACCAAACATCGGTCAAACTAGCCGCACCCGCACTCACGCCCGTTGCGCCATGGAGTTCACGGCCACCAGCGGAGCCATGCGAGGCCGTGCAAGAGAGTCGTGGGTGCACGTGGGCATGGCGAATGGCGCGGGGTTGGTGACAGAGGGGAACGAAGGCTTGGGGCCACCGGCGAAGGGGTTCGGAGGGGGTCAGGGCGAGGGAGGGCTTGGGGTCAGCGCAAGGCCGACGGTGGAGCCACGCGCGGTGGGTGTGTCGGATGCACGCACGGGCATGCGCGGGTGAGAAGGGTGCGGCGTCAGGGTTGATTCGGCCGATAGTTGGCCGACGGGTACCTACTTCCGCTAATTTTTGTATCAGTTACCCAAAATTGATTTTTCCCAAAAAAAATGATATTAAAAAATTCGCTGTCGCTGCACGTGTAAAACGGCAAGTGAGAGTCCAAAACGGCACAAGACGACACGGCTTCACTTGCGTGCAGTTGGCCAGTTGTTGCCGGGATGTGTACAAATGTACACTGTACCCATGTACTAACCCCTCCGAGGCTCCTTACATCTATGATTAGTATCTCCGTATCTTCAAGATAAACTTTAAAAAATTACATTCTCTATTTTGTAGAATTAAAGGATTCTCAAAATTAATTATTTCGCTCTCTATTTTTACGGAGCATATTGTTAGAGAGAAACATATTTAAAGTGATTTGCATTCAAAAAGGAATCTCAAAAACTATACAAGAAATCAATCTTTAATCTTTAGAGCTACCATTGGAAATGCTCTTAAATCAGAAGACGAGTGTTTTGTCGTACTGAAGAATTATGTATAGTTTAAAAATAATTATGAAACGAAATAAACTAATCGCCGCAATTACAACTAATCATGTGGAGACGGTTTCGGAAACAACAAACACTACTAATTAAAGCTCAAATTATTGGTTCATGACAAAGACAAAAACCATAGTTGCTACACCCAACGTAGTACAGATCGGTACTTACTGATTTTTTTGAATTGTTGGTTAAGAAAAATACTAATTGAGACTCCAAGTATGAATCCAGTAGGAGTTACACAAATACACGGACCTTACAGTTCTCAATTTTAGAATTTCTAGTTCATGAAAAAACTACAATTGGTAGCTTAATTGGTACGTACTTATTAATTCTAAAACTTCAAAACTATTATTTCATGATAAAACTAGAATTGAGGCTCCAAACTATGTAGTTTTAATTTTTGGAAAATTTATAAAATTAAAATATTTTTTCTTTACGTACAAGATATGCAATTAAATAGCCCGTGTAAATTCACAGGTGACCAAATCGTTAGACGACGAATCAGGCAATCAGCTACACTGGGCTATTACTCGAGCGGGCTTCACTGGGCCATATGTAAACGAGTAATTAGCCATGAGCTAAAAGGCCAGAGTACCACTGGCCTGGACACGTTTCACTGCACTGTTTCACATACTACACTACACACTCGTTACTCGTACCGTATCTGATAGAAGGGACAGAGAATGATTGCATGTCACTGTGCTTATCATTATCATTTATCAGTCAGCAATTCAGAGTTCAGAAGAATGGCCCAATGGGAATGGAAAAGTTTCTCTGTGATCGAATTTTTCTCATTAACAAGAAGATGAAAATGGAAGGTTTCTGATGCGTATTCTTTTGTTTGGACAGGAAGTCCAAAATACAGCTCACATTCCATTGTCTTTTGTAGTATACTCCGTACTAGTCAGTGCACTACAGTCCACAGCTTGGAGGCAAGCAAGCATCTGATTCAGAAATCTCTATCAAAGGGCAATTGCTTAAGATTCCAAAATATCGACAAAAAATTCTCAGGAAAAAGCAATAGATCTAAGCGATCCCGTGAACCATGATCTCAGGAAAAACACGAAACAGAGAGATCAACTGAGCGTCTGAGCTCACGACATGGAGATGTCAAAGAACGGAGGGACAAGAGAGGCACTAGGGTACATGCATTCAGATCGAGAGAAACGGCCCTCCGAATTGGCAGGGCGCCACGGTACAAATGCTGCAGAATTAAAGCCTGCCAATGTCATCGCATCGCAGCGTCTCATTTGTGCTAGCAAACGCATGACAAACCAGACGATGTTTCCCATCAACAAAGATTGTACCATTCGACTGAAGATGAGGGTACATTTTGTTCCTAGGTGTTGCCACTTTTACAGGCACTGACCTCTCCAAACCTCTAAGCAGTAACAGCACCAACCCAGACATATAACTGCAGCTGAATGTCACACTGCATGCACCACAAGATAGTTTTTCTAGGACCAACATTGAGAGAATCAAAGGGGAAAAAGCTACAAAATTACGAGTCTCTGATGGGAAAATCGGAAAACACTCCAACCATCTATGCGGTCTCTACCACCCAACAGTTAGGATCAGAGAAGTATGTACAAACTAGTCTCCTCTTCTTCTTGTTCTTTTGTCTGCTCTATAGAAATGGATGCTATCGAAGCGATGTGACGACTGAAAGCCTGAAAGATCGATCAGGCTGGCTGGGCGGCTAAGACCCGGTTGTGATTGTGATCACCTTCATAGGTGACGATCAACATTGAGGGGTCGTCAACACACCTCTCGACATGCTTCCTGGCTGGACATCCTCTTACGCTGCTACACTTGTAGTAACCCCTGAAAGAAGACGAGCATACATGAACACGCTTGAGACATCTCTTTGGCAAAAGAATAAGGAATGCATGCGTACTGGGAAATGCTGACAGCTGTAATCTTGGATTACATCAGGCATGTTACCAAAATTAAAAGGGGACTTTCTTGTAACTACGACATGTGCAACTGACTACATGAGTTGATAAAAACAAAACAAGAATTTTCTCGAGATATCAATCTCCCTTCGCTGAGTTGAAAGAAATCGTTTGAAACTTTCAGCATGTGGTATCATGAGCTACAAATCATTTCGAACTATCCAAATCAGAAAACCTTTCTGGTGACTAATTAGTAATTAATGGGGGATCATGCATCGTACCAGACGTTCATTACTTAATTGTACTAAGAACAGATAAGCTCGGAGTGAATAAACAAAAACAACAGCTCAGTGTAGCACAGCAGGACGGTTTCCTAAGATACTGAATGGCATCAAGCGACAAGTCAGCAAAGCTTAAGTGTTAGATATCATGTGTAGTATGAACTAGCAAATGGAAAAATGATAATGGTACTGGAGAACACTTGGCAACAGAATGACGACGATTACAATAAATTGTGCATTTAACTATACCTAGGATGTGGGGATCCCTTTATTGGTTTCTGTCCATACTTCCTCCATGAGAACTCGTCAGCTGGGATGTCAGCGACCTTATTACTGATTGCAGGAACTTTGATAGATCTCCTTATTCTCAGCTTTCTGCAATTACGTACAAAGGTTACTTACAGAAACACAAGATCAGTAGTCTCGTATCAATTTATCGCACAAAATTCTCACCTTTTCTTCGAACAGTGACACCGGCTCCCAGTTGTACATCGTCCACTCCCATCCTCCCTACCGGTGCACCTCCTCCTCTGCATGAGGCCTAACTCTGGAGTGCTTGATGTCTGTGACCCACTAACTAGCTGGAATGGCTGGCTGGAGCGGCTGCCATCCAAACTCACGAGACTCCCCTCCATGCTTAGAGACGACAGGAATGAACGGGAGGATGCCGTGCAATTAGAACTGTCAAACTTGAGATTGACACCCTTACCACCATCATTAGTACCACCCTGTTCCCCAAGGCCACCCTTCTTCATCATCTCGCTCTGCATCTTCATCTGCTGCAAGAGCTGAAACCTCTGGTAGCTCTGGTGCTGCTGGATGACATGAAGATGCGCCCAAGGCAATGCTGGTGGAGGTGTTCCTGCCGGGGGCGCAACTGACACTGGCTGGATGATCTGGAGTGGCGACCCCCGTGATTGCCCTTCCGCATCAACGGCCGGGTTATCTAGAAGCAACCTTTTGGGGAGTTGGGCAGGGATCCTAACAGGATCCTTTGAAGAAGAGCCCTCCATTTGGTGGTACCTCGGAAACAGCTGGAGGCTAGTGATCGGACTCGGGTTGGAGTTGGACATCTTGGCTGTTGTGGATGTAGCCAGCGCAGGGCTCTCCAAAAAGAGGTTGCTGTCAAATATAGGCAAGGGCTTCTTGCTCTTCCTAACCCTGGCATGGCCTTGGAGGCCATTGCCATTGTTGAGCTTGGAGGTTAGGGAGCCAAACTTGGAGACAGCCTCTCTTGTAGCCGCCGCGAGATCCTTGCTAGGGACAAGCTGGCTATGGGGGTTTGGGAAGAGGGCGAGCACCCTGTGGCAGCTCTGCACTGCCTCCTTGTTTGATTCCTCCATCCCTTCCATGAATCACTCCCTCCCTCTATATGCACACACAAATCAATCAATTCTCGAGTCCTGTCTGATCACACAAAGTTGGTCTCCCCACATGGGGTTCAAAACTTCAAATTCATCATTAGCCCCCCATATACAACTCTAACGCAGCGATCAAGCGTTTTCTATAGAAAAAATCACTAGCAACACCATGAGCAGATTTGCTGACAGCCCTAATCGTTCCATCGCCATAAAAGAAAAGGACACCACCTCGCTGGATTTGAAGGCTGGAGAAACGGCACCAGGACGCAGGGAGATTCTCGACAATCATGAGGCGCACACGAGCACAGCTAAAACGAGGCATGCGGGCACGCGACATGGCATTTCGGTTGGCCTAATCAATACTCAATACAACCAAAATTAGGCAACCCGGCAATCTATCCGAGAAGCACCTGAGCCTACAAGGACAGAAAAAGGCCTCCCACCAGGAAACCTGAAATCCTCAGAACCCTCCGACCATAAACCCCAAACGGCTACCACCACCCCCGATCCCACGAAACGAGACCCGAAACGAGGAACGCACGCGTGATCCTCCCTAGCTAGCAGCGGCGGCGGCCGCAGCAGCATCAATCAAGAGCAGGAGAGCGAGGCGGCACACAAACCTCGCAGGAGCGAGCCCGTCCTCCACCACCCCGTCGCCTCGCCGGTGGAGGGGACGACGAGTCGAGAAGGAGAGGGAGGCAGGGTCTGTGGGCGCAGTAGCAGTCCGGCGCTAGTCTATAGGCCGCCACCGAGCGCAGCACTGCAGCAGAAGAAGAAAATGGCAGCGCCAGCGCCAGTGCTTCTCCTCTCTCCTCTCCTTTATTTTCTTTCGCTTCTAGGTATTCTGTGAACATCGGCTAACCGTGCACATGGTGCACATGTGAGATCTCCACCTTCAATCTGTAATCCAACGGACAACAGTAGCTGGGGGTTATCGCAAAATGACAGAATGGGGGAGGTGGGAGGTGTTTTCTGCAAAATAATCTGGTGGAGCTGTTGTCCGTTGAATTACAGATTAAAGGTGGAGATCTCACATGTGCACTATGTGCACGGCTAGTCGACGTGCACAGAATACTTTCCCTTAAAATAAATAATAATTCCGTGGGCGGGGCCACCAAAGTGGGCCCGGGAAGATCGCGGCCGTCCCGTCCCGTCCCTGCGCTTGGACTTTTTCTTTGTCCCGAATTTTTTTGCCGTTGTTTATTTATTTCGGATGCGGGGGTGGGGCCGGGCTACGGGCTGCCGTTTCGTCAAGGGTGTCAGACGCCGCAGTGGTGGGCGCGGGCCCCACGCATTCTGTCTCTACCTTCTCTTTTTTTTCAAAATACTCTGCTCCTCGTTTTTACAATTTTGTATAAATTTTATTTAAAGAAATTGTATTACCACGAGTTTGAAATATGTTCCGTATAATAATCGCGTCTAATAACATGCAAATAATCAAATGTGTGGTGGCAACAACCGTTTATATTTAACCCGTTTATAGATGTATCTCACGATGTATACGACTCATTTATACCATAAATCTTCATTTATTACTGTGATCTCGGTTTCTTGTTGTTTTCGTTTCATCGTATATTGCATTCATTTGTAGCACGCGTCAAGATGCAAATCATATTAGTCATTAATGAAATAATATTTTATAGTGATATTAAGGTGGGTTCGGTTAATCTTTTCCCGGTAGCTTCTCCTTTAGAAAATTAAAGGTAAGTCAAGTAAACATCAGTTAAAACTTAAAACCAGCTTTTTTACTATAGCAGATTTTTGCCAATATAAAATGAAAGTATTTTATCGCTTAGATTTCACAAACATTTGTGCGGACACTACGAATCTAGATCTAGAATAACATTTTGATCTATGTGACTATCTGAGCCTAGATCTCTGCGAAAATAAATCTAAATTTAAGAAGTATTAAGTACATCTAATCTAAAATTTAGTCTCGTCGCATCGAATGTTTAGATACTATTTTAGAATATTAAATATAGACTATTTACAAAACTCATTCATAATCGGTGGATTATTCGCGAAACGAATCTGGCTAATGAGTCTAATTACACCATGATTTGACAATGTGACTACAGTAAACATTTGCTAATCATTGATTAATTAGGATTAAAAAATTTATCTCGTAAATAATCATCTGATTCTGCAATTATTTTTATAATCAGTTTAAATTTAGTTCTTCAAATTGATATCTAAATATATAATGTGACATGCATGGACTAAATTTTAACTTTAATCTAGGGAACCAAAGAACCCCTAAGAGCATACACAATGTTAGTTCTATAGGTGTGTCCAAGAAAATCTTTATGTATAGTACTAGTACTATACAATGGGAGAGTGGTGCTAAGCAAGGAAATAAAGGGTATAGGTTCTATAGTTGGGTACTAGTTCTTCACATTAAATACTATTATTTTTATCAGTTTGGGAGTTGGCAATTGGATGAAGGAGAGAAAAAAGGGGAAAACGAATAATTTTTTATTTGGGAAGGGTCTCACTTTAGAAGTTCTATACATTGTACTATTTTTGCTAAGAAACAACTTTGTCACTTGTCAATATAACACTTACCTAAGAATTTCATACATCGGGGATGCTCTAACTAACCTACGCAGTATATGTATATGAGTAGTCTTTAGTGTGACTCCTCCCATGGGCCATGGGCCATATATGGCGTGGTGGTGAAGCAACCAAATTATTAACACATACCCGCCTCCTCTGGAGCACTGGCGTCGCACGTGCACTCCGACCTGACCGCAACCAGCACGGTCCGATCAGACAAGACTACAAGAGAGTAGAGACGACCCACGCGGCGGCCACCGCCGGCGAACAATTCAAGCTGGCCGGCCGCCGGCCGGTCGGCCTCGTGACCGTGGTGCGCCGCGTTGTGCGCACTGGGAACGAGAAAACAAATCATTATCCACTGAGATAAATATATACAGGGTACTAAAACACACAGTGAATTCTTAGATAAAGCACGTACTAATTAACTAGCCTTGCAATCGTCTAACAACTCGATCGATCGATCGATCCGGACCGTAAGTACGTGTGACCGTCGTTGTCTTTGAGAGAAGAGACGCATACGTACATGACTTGCTTGTGTGACGGATACGTAAACTGTTTCTAGTTGGAACAATATAATAGCCATGAATAGGCAATCATAATGCTTAGCTTCTTCTCCCAACAAGCGGAGGATCCATCAATGATGGTGATCACAATGTACTTTGCTCCTCCACGATCTATCTGATATATGGTACGTGCTATATATCCTACTCGTGTAGTCGTGTGATATTCTAGGCAAGATAATTACAAGCATGATCAGCCCAGGCAGGCGCCTACTCGTTCTAGCTACCTCAGTGGAGAGGACGTTCACGTACTCGTGTCTATCATCTTTATCAACTGCCTCGACGAGTTTGTACGTAGTTATGGCAGGGCTCCCATTCGAAATGTTCAAATTTCACAATAATTTGTTAATCGATCGGACCTCGGCGTCAAATCTCATTAGAACTCTAATGGCTTCTTTAGAATGCAGGAATCCAAAAATATAGAAATAGGATAGGAATGTATGTAGAAAACGGAGGATTTGAAAACACAAAAAAATTAGAGATGTATTGTTTGAAATACAGGAATTAACTAATCACAAGATTTTTTCTAAACATTCATATTAAAGCTACTTATATTATCTCATTTGAAGTTTTATGCATTGATTTGCTTTGGACTTAGCAAAGGAAAGAAAAAAAGAGGTTGGAGTGGATGTTTGAATTCCTATATTTTTGCTATGAATTCTAAGGAAAAGAAAAAATTTCTTCATTTTTCCTATACACTAATCCTCCATTCTAAAGGAGTGAATAGTATCAATTCCTATAGGAATTTGAATCCTACATTATTACTCTAAAATTCCTTCAAACCAAAGGAGCCTAATATTAAGCGTGCTTAGGCGGAATTAGTACCAGAATAGATAACCTCTTAAAAAGTTCTCATATTACATCCTGACACTCCCATGATATTTAAACAAGATCAGACCCATATAACCTATTTCAAAAAAAAGAGAGAATTGATCAGATCTGACCTACCGGTCGATTTCTTATTTCAAACAAGGATTATTTTACTATCCTCTCGAGAAGATACTACATTTTTAATGTTAATTTTAATACCGTCTTACCTCATCTTTACGGTACCTCCCGCTCCCGGTACTCCTTTTAAGTAGCGTAAAATTTCTCTTCAAACAGGGCCGGCGAGGCAATGCGAACATGACCTACCGGTGGGCAGTGGCGCTGCTAGCTGCTGCTGCTGCTCCGATCCGGTGGAGTTAGTTTGGGCCGGGCGTCGCGATCCGCGAGGCCGACAGCGGCACAGTGCGGTACTACTGCGGCCCTTACCTTGGAGCTGCACGCATGCGCGCGCGCCGGATCGGCCGACACGGCGGTCGTCGAGATGTGGAGCCGGCCGGTGCAGCTAGCGACGGAGACGGAGACGACGCTGCCCATGCTGCAGCAGCAGTTTGATAGATAGGCAGATTCGATGGATCGCACAGGAAGTACTTGCCCATCCATGCCTGCATGCCCGCGTGTTTGGCTCCATATTCCATTCTCCACTATTCCTTCTGTCATGTTTCAACAGCTTCAAACCAAAAATACTTCTGCCTCTTTAGTTCTGTAAAAAAAGATTACTTTTACTCTTTACTATTCTCAGTCTCTATAAACCGAGAAGTTTGATATATATAGCTTCAGATATAAGATTACTTTTACTTCTTTACTTCAATATACCTTAAAAAATCTGGGATTTAGAGGTACGGTGGGTTTCTATTTTTAATTTTGATTAAAATAAAATTTTAAATAAATATATTTTAACATACAAATTATAGATTCAATACATATCGGAGTTACGTACAGTTGTACCGGTCATGCCCTTACTTTAATATTCCTTACTCTTAACTAGCATATCTATGACAATACTAATTTCTTATTACTGTGGCATCTTTTAATCTTTTACCCTTACCCCCAATTTATTAACTTTATCTTAAATACAAATTCTTTAAAAAAAATAAAGAACATAAATTCTTTTTAAAAATAAAGGGAAAATAATTCGAGAGAAAAACAGGTTTTCTCTCATTTCTCTTATAATGAGATATATGTAGAGGGAAATTAAAGTGGAAAGATCAATATCCTATGATGTGAATAAAATTGAAGGAACTATAGTTGATAAGACAAATAGTACAATACTACAATTGTTGGCGCAACGGATTACGCTAACAGGTTCTATAAAGTTAAGAACTGACAAACGAAGTGTTTGTGAATGCGGACTATCTCAAGCCTCCGAATAGAATAATAGCTCGAAGTAGTTCGAAGTGGTGTATTGAATATCTGAATATTCGATGCCTATTACAGGGCAAGAAGAGGGTATTTATAGGTAAAATCTCTAGAGAAAAGACCTTTTTACCCCTCAATTACAATCGACATGGTAAAAACTATTTCGGTATCTGAATAGGGCTAATATGGTAAAATATGCTCGAAAGATGTCGATAAAGTAGACGTCCCATCCTTGTGGGAATTTTCACTTTGGAGGAGAAGCCTTTCGGAGGGTCCCTTCAGATCGGAGCCAGCTGGTAGGACCCTCCGTCTTCAAGTCTTTCAATCCGGAGATAAGTCTTGGGCTCCGAGGTTATGACTTGCCATTATTTTAAAATCTTAAGGATCATGAGGATGAAGTATTTTCTCCCAACAATAATATTTATATTTTATGACAAAATTCCAATCATTTATCTGGTGAATTATAGGATTAGATGAGTACAAAATCATAGATGGAGTACTGTTTTGTGGTCAGATTGGTTTGATAGAACCTTCATGTCTCACATGTAAGAATATTTTTCTGAATTACATATGAGCAATGCACTTTTTCTTGGAACAGTCTATACAGCGATCGACATAATCTTCGAGGAATTTTATTAATTTCAATATCTTATGGTATTTAAAGTAATAAAATTAACAGTAAAAATTATGAAAAAATCACTCTATTTCTTTAATCTAACCCAGTCAAATCGTAATAACGCATACTCTAGTTAAGTATAGAGGACTAAGAGCAGAGAACTGCACCGATGGATTTTATAGAAAGAAGAACCGCTTCATGTATAGTAGAATCTTATAAAAAATTCCATATTTTAAAGAAGCTATTAACTAAGAACTTAACATTTGAAGTGTTTTTATTGCACTGCACGGCCGGACGTCTTTCAATCGGTAAACCTATCTGGTTAAGTTTAAAACTAAAATAAATCTGGAGCTATGCTAGCTAGCTACATGTTGACAAAGTATAGTGCAATTATTTCGACATAATTTCTAAAGATAAATTTATCTTTTTTACTTAAAAAAATTCTATTAACGTTTTATACTGCTCAACTAACTCAGAGCTAGTACTATTTTAATCAAACAGTTTCTTAGCATTTTCACGGCTCACGGTTCATAATAAATTTTCTACGGCTCAAAACTCATATTGATTTTTTCAAAATCTATAGCTCAATCAAACACACCCAGAATATACAAGCTCAACTTTAAAGTTCCGAAGGCGTTCGTTGGTAAGCAGAGTTTACGTCTTTTTATTCTCTACCGGGATTTGCACGCAAATTTTAGCCAAATCCTGTCGCCTTCAAAGCGCGGAAAGCTAGCGCACATACGACTGCATCAATCCCAGGCGTCGCTAGCTACCTCGCTCGCTCGATCGATCGATCCTTGGATGCTCCGATCATGGCCTTCCACTTGGGAGAGAGAGACAAAAAAGAGAGAAGAGAAACGAGGCGAGATTAATTGGACGAAGCTGCTTTGCTTTGCCTTTTCGTCGTCGTCGTCGTCGTCTTCCTCTCGCTTGTGCTTTTGGGTCTGTGATGTGATGACGAGGTTTAATTCCTGACGCCATTATATATATTTTGATAGGAAGGAAATATAGCTGGGCGAATTGAAAGCGGTATCCGGTCCGATCGATGATATGATCGAGCTGAGCTCGAAATGGCCCAGCTCACACGGCACTTACCTGGGATGAGAATGAGATGCTCCATCGATCGATCGATCAGTGCGGATGCGGTGTCATCTCATGAATGTCTGAACGGATTAATTGATTGGCCGCTTTTGGATATCAATTTAAATATTCGCTGCTGCGAGACGAATTTATTAAGTTCAAATGTTCAATTAATCCATGATTAGTAAATGGTTACAATAACATTACATTGTCAAATCATGATGTAATTAGGCTTATTGGATTCGTCTTGTGAACAATGCACCGATTATGAATGAGTTTTATAAATAGTATATATTTAATAGACTAAAATATCATTCAAACATCCAATATATTGGGACTAAATTTTTGGACTAAAGACCCGAACTGGTATTAAGGGCCTGTTTAGATCTAAGGGACTAATGCAAAGTGACTAAATTTTAGTCACCCCTGTTTGGATCCAGTAACTAAAATAGGGATTAAAGACTTTATTATCATGCAGAATGACTCAAATATTCCTTATTTATTGCTCTTTACTTTTCGTGCATGCATGTATGGTGAGGGTAAAGGTGGAAAAATAGGCATTTTAACCTCTCTTAGCTCCTCCTTGGGAGCTAATGAGACTAAAAATTTTAGCCCCTTTTAGCTTTTGATGTTTGGATCTTTAGGTTCTAAAGTGACTAAATTTTAGTTTGTTTTAACCACCGGAGGCCTCAAGTATCGGAGCTAGGAAATCGGTTCCTCGCCGACTGCAGAGGGCAGTCGCCCCTCGCGCACCATCCGATCTTGATCGGGCGGTGCGAAGCCTCTTGCGAAGTGGGTCCCACCGGCGCGAAGCCCTCCTCGCATAGCCGTCCGATTGAGATCGGATGGCGCCGAGGGGCGACTGCCCTCTGTAGTCGGCCAGGATCTCATTTGCGGAGCTAGAGGGAAGTGCAGAACCACCAATTCTGGACTAGAATTGAATAAACGAGCCAAATGGTCTGGGCTGCTTCACGCCGGCCCAAACATGCTCAGTTTGTTCGATAACAAATCAGAACTCAAAACCAAAAGTACCAACAACCTTTGCAAAGAGGACAATACTTGTTTGCCTCAATCTCCAGTTCTAACCTGATTGCATGCAACTGTCAAATGTTCATCATGTCAATGAAATGAACAAAAATCAAGCTGACCATCCCTCGGGCCTCATGGTCAGCTTCTGCCTTGAACATTCAAGATTCTGCTGGGCACATTGACTGATTTTAAAATGAACCAAGATCAGGGGAGCACACAGTGATGCTTGCTTCACTCTGGTTTTTTTCAGACTGATACCCATCTTTGTTTACACATCACTGGACTTAGTCAAACTAAACTTGAATCATGATGGAACGATAGATCGAGCAATCGAGCCCACATTAGCAGCTGGCCGGCCTCAAGAATGCTTGTGAAATTGTTCATCAACTTTATGGACTTGAATGTTCCGGAAAAAAAAAACATTTCAAAAGGTGTGCATCTGGGTGATCAAAAGGCACATGAACATGATGATAAGGGTGTATTGATATGTGGGTGAGAGTGATCTGGGTGGTCAATGGTCATAGTTTGACCAAATTTATATAAAAAACAATAATTTCGGTATCCAATAAGCATCGTTAGATCCATTATGAAATATGTTTTCATATTTTATTGTATACTTTGCTATAAATTTGGTCAAACTTAGAATAATTTGACCTGAAACGAAATTAAAAACGAACTTATCTTGAGATGGAGTGAACATCATGTTAAATAATTACTGATGCTTATACTTAGCCTAAACATGATCACTCGTTCTAATGCGGAATAAGGTGATGTACTGACCGGAAGAAGTGTTTGCCATTAGTTCGTCTTTGGATGTTGAAGTCGGTGCAGTAGGTTGTAGTCGTCGTCGCCGGTGATCCACGGGAGGGTATCGTCGGCTTTCGGGACACCACCTACACTGCCCAGAAACAGCCTTACGGGTCTCCAGCAGCGCAACTTAGGATCGGTGTGTGTTTTGGGAGTGAACTTTCTGTGCGAGAGAGCGTCCTCTCTGCACAGGCCGAACTCTCTTTTTTATTTGCGCTGAAGGACACGAGGGGCTGATTCCAATTAGTTTGGAAACGCCTCCAATCGTGGCGCTATAGTAATTAGGGAATAAATCACGTAATTAAGGAATAATTGTGATTAATATGATGATTAAGGTGGTACGGGATTATAGCTCATTAATCCCACAAAGTTCGGTTTGACCGAGATCAAAAAATCCAACACATCAAACAAGGCAGAGGAGCTCTGCAAATCAATTAAGGGATCGGAGGAAGCAAGTTACAGGTTGTAAGTTGTAACATGAAAAGAGACTGATTCCATTTTCTTCTTAACTGATTAGACACAAGCTACACAAATCTTCACATACTCTTTTCTTCTCCTATTTCTGTAGAAAAGAGAGAAAGCCATTATTTCTACACAAGAACATTCGGCAAGGAAATTTGGAGAATTATCGCTTGCTCCATCGCAAGGATCATAGATAAAAAAAAATGAACAAATCTGGTCCCAGTACCATGTTCCAAAACTGATCAAAACACATTTTGCACATGAGATGTCTGTGTCCAGCCCCTGCTTCCAGGAAAATGGATATCACTGTCAGGCTGCTTCCTCTCCACTTCCTTGAGAGCCTCTTCCACTGCCTTTTCTACTTCAGAAGCCGCAATCTGTGAAAAAGACAGCACGCGGAAGCACGATTAGTAGGAGTGTACAAGTGGCTTACTATGATTAATTATTCACCTTAATAAATTTTTATATTGGAGATGCATGAGCAGTAGTTGGACACGCCTGTTGCTCGTATAGAAAAATCCAGTGTCCGTTTGATTGTTTTGTGAATTCTGTATTTGTTTAAGTAGAGACTGATTCGGTAGTTGGATAGCCAATGCTAACTAACACAAAGTTCCTGATTGGATAAACCTCTATTTGCAGATTTTGAATGTCCATGGGGATGAGGATATACCCAGATGGTGTATTCATAAGCCAAATTTTGGTACTTTTCCTGATTAATTAAACCTCTAATTGCAGATTTTGATACGGTTGACTTATGTCAAGTAAGGGGTTTGGCGTGGAGCAGCTGCATCTTTACCTAAAGTGGACATGATTAAATGGTCAAGTGAGCTACTGGTTTATTGCACTAATCTTAGCTTAGGGTACAATGCTTCGTTACTTGTCTGATTAAAATTATTCGTACTTATCCTGTTGGCACTGCAATTTCCTATCCAACAATCGAACGAGGCGAGGCAAGATATACTGTACTAATTGAACTCAAAAATCGGGATAATCTTGTAAGCGACGAACTGCTGCATCTTTCCTAATCTAAAGCTGTGCCAGTTACTGTCAACAAAGCAGGTAGACTAATCTCGGAAAGAAAATAAAAAAAGAATCTTGAAACTTTTCAGAGTTCGAGCAGCCATGGGAGGGCGGGGGGGCTCACCGTGGTTTCGACGTTCATCTCCGTCCACAGCTTGTTCCCCGACAAGCTCGACCTGATCCCCCTCGTCTTCACGTTCATGCCCTTGAGCCGCCGGAGGGCTCCGATCATGGAGTCGACGGACGACGACGGCTCGTCGACCTCGAATTGCACCTTGACGCACTGCTGCTGCGCGTCGTGCCCCATGATCTTGGCCTTCAGCTCCTCGTTCCTCCTCTGCAGCTGGTCCCTTGCCCCCTTCAGCTCGTGGATGTAGATCGCCGCCGACTGCACGATCGAGTTCTTGTCACCCTGTAGTCACATCGGCAAAAACAAATTTTCAGCACGATTAGCACACTCCATTGAAGATTTGAAGATGTCAACTTGAGGATGAATCGGAAAAAAACGCATTCTGAAGATGGAGAGGATTGTCTTGATCTGAAGATGCTCTGGACTGTGGATTTTAGGGGAATTAACAAGAGGCAAATGAAATGGGGGCAATGCGATCGCAAACGAAGATTTGAGCTTAAAAAACATCAAATTGGTGCCATACACTAGGCATTCCTCGGTGGAAGCTAAGTGAAAGATGAACTGGAGCTGGAAGCTAAGTGAGAGGTGAGGTGAAGTGTGTAAAGCGAAGCTTAGGCTGTGAGCAGAGGCGGCCGACGAACCTTGGACCTCGAGGAGACCATGGAGTAGAGGTCGGCGTAGCTCTGACTGAGCTTCTCGCGGCGCTGGCGCTCGCGCATCATGTGACGGAACCCGCGGCTGCTCTCCACGTCGCCTCCCTGCGGCCGCCGCCGCCGCCGCTCCTCCTCCTCTTCCTCCTCTCCCTCCACGACAGCGGCGCGGGCGCCCATCCTTCCCAGCACGTCCATCACCCGCCGGTGGATGTTCGTGCCGGTCCCGGCGGCCGCCGCCGCCGCCGCCCTCACTCCCGTCGCCACCGCGCCGCCGTACTGCTGGAACGCGCCCTGCCTCGCCTCCGGCTCCGGCGACGCAATGAGCCCGAACGGCAGCTCCGGCGACGTCGGCTGCCCGACGCCGTGGGGAAAGAAGAACGTGGCCTCGTCATGGAAGGCGCCATAGTACGACTCCATTTGCATCTCCGTACCCTCTACCTCCTCTCCTCCTTGCCCGCCTGCTCCAGCTCCAGCTCCAGCTCCGTCCTTCTCGACGCGGCTTATAAATAGACGCGGGCTCGCTCGCCGGCGCGCGCGTTCACGTGTGGTTTCGTGTCACGTGGTCAAATGGCGTGTGTGTGAGCAACGTGAGAGGCGACGCGAGGCGATCGGATTGGCTACTCCTACTATTACTACTAAAAGCGGGCGGTCAAATCAGGGAAAAAAACTTATAAAAATCATGGGCTCAAAAGCACGTGGTACGGGTACGCGCCTACGCGTACGAGCTTTGAGCGGGTGACGTTGCCCGCGTCTGTCCACGTCGGCAGCCGCAGAAAGAAGATTCCACGTAGGAGCCGATTGGGAAGTCGAAGTTTGTCGCTGTCGACGTTTTGCATTTTTCTGACGAATCGCCTAAATAATACCTTTGTTTTATATTACAAGTTGCTTGGTTTTTTCAAAGTTAAATTCCTCTGATTTTAACGATATTTAAATTAAAATATATTAACATCTACAATATCAAATAAATACGCTATTAAGACATTTTATTTATAATTTAATGAAACTAATTTGATATTTTAATTGTTATCTGCTCCAATTTTATTTGAAATATATGTGAAGTCACTTATACTGGTACTATTTTCATTTAAGCACACTCAATATCAGAATCGTAATAGGATCCAATATTAAATCCAATATTAACTTACTCAAGTCTCTTTCATAATAATTTTTTCGGGGAGGGGACCTGAATTTTGCAAGCATCGTTGCAACTAATCAACACGATTATTTTATTAGCATGGTTGTTGTTTCTATAATTCAATCCATGCAATGCACGGAAGATACAATGCAAATACTGAATAAATATATATTTAATTTCTCCGAGGGGCGAACGAAAAGGAGAGGAAAAATTCAGTATTTGAACAGGAGACACAGCCAACGATTAAACAACACGTCAAACGATTTACCACACGATGTCTTCGCTAGAAAAAAAATATGTTTGAATTGCAAATGACGAGTAGAGACTTCTCCTGGACCGGCAGGAAGAATCTTCTTTGCTTCTGTGGCATGTTGCAGGAACGTTCTAATCAATTCTTCAGAGATAATGGCCAATTAGTCTCTGCTGTTAGCAAGGTGTGTTTTTTTCTATCTAGTTAAGGCCTCTATGAAATTGGTTAGTGAGGTGTTTGGCATGCATGTGCATGTTTATCTTATTCAGGGTTTAATTAGTAGTTTCATCATGGTCATGGCCAGATCTTGAGAGATACTCTATTATTCTACTGTTAACATGCAAGGTGGTGTACTCTTATATCTAATTAGGGTGTGTACAATCTTATTTAATATGTGATCTCTAAGGGGTTAACTGAAAAAAATATAAGAGACGGGCTCTTCGCGAAGAGCCCATCTCTACACGATTCTCCGTATGCATTGTCTCTTAACCGAATTTATGATTCAGAGACTTAGGGTTGTACCATGTAGTTTCTTTTATGTCTATTATACTTTAAAAATCGTCCCGCTGTCTCAGGGTTGTACGTGTCCTTAAGGCGTTTAAAATTGATTAGGGTGGTGTTCAGCATGTGCTATAAATGCATGGAGGATGGTAGGCTGGTAGTGTGTTGTTATCTTATTCTGGTTTTAATTATGCATGGTCATGGCCGGCCAGGTCCTTACGTGATTCTAGGTATATAATTAATTCAGTCGCACGTGTTTCCCGTGACAGCCTCCTTCAATTCCTAGCTTGTGTTTAGCTTTAGTCTTCAGTTGTTTAATTGCATGTGTTCAAAATGACAAACTGCTGATGTTGCTTGATGAAGTTGCATATATACTCCGTGACAATTTCCTGCTTGTGTTGTACTTTTTTTTTTCATTTAAGAACTAGTAGCTGTTAGAGCAGAATTCTTTATTGCTGCATTGCAGGAAGAAGGTTAAATTCTTTATTGTTCAAATGCCACAACATTAATTAGCATGTATACTTATTTGCCGTAAAATTAAGGGTTATTTTTTCCATGTCATTACAATTTTCACATTTTGTCAATATGACATCAATGTATCACTGATAAATGGGAAAAATATTCATATACCATTATAATTTTAAAGAATTGCCTACATGTCACTGTCGGTGACTATAGTGGCCCTTATCTGTTAGTGACACACTGATGACATATTGACAAATCGTGAAAATTATAATGGCACAGAAAAAATTAACCTCTGATAAATAGGGGTCATCACGATCACTGACAGTGGCATTCATAAAATTCTTAAAAATTGTAATGACACGTGAGAAATTTTCCTTGAAATTAAATGGCTTTGTTCAAATATCATAGCCCATGTATAATAAATTTGTTCTCATCTTTAATCTTCTTCTCCATGTTCACCATTTCCTCTTCATCCCCTTCACCTTCGACCAAAGAGCTACGTGGCTCACGTACCACCTCTAGTTGCCGGCAACAATAGAACGAGAAGAGGAAGAAGATACGGATAAACAAGGGTATATTAGGTATTTGGTTAGTTGAAATTGTCAAATGTGACAAATGAGAGCTCATGTCACTCAATTTTAAGGTATTTTAGTAAATCCACTTATCTTTATGACAATGTATAGCATGCCATTTAATTTTGTGGCATTTGAGCAATTTCCCCCCGAAATATGCCATAACACACAATTAGGAGGAAACATTATACGCATCCGGTGGAATTTCGTTGCTTGAAAGGATTTTACAGAAAATTTCCCGGCTAGAATCAATTCTAGGGCTCCACATGGGATGCGGTTTTTTCCGGGTTCTATCGGATATGAATTGATTCCTGGGAAATCGAATGAAATACCCACGTGTTACAAACAGCGCCTGATAAAAGGTTGTCTGCTTGCTTGAGGAACCACTAAGCAGCCTCGCTAAAAGGTGTTCATCAGTGACCGATCATAATCTTGTCCTTTTCGTAATACAGGCCACAAGCAAAAAAAAGTTGAAAAAAAGGCAGCAAAAGGTGCTCCTGGAAGCTGGAAACTCCGTGCAGTCGCCAACGCGATGCGGATGTTTCTACAGCTAGCTACCCCGGAGCAACGCCCACTCGTTTCGGAGGAAAAACGATGCTTCAATTCCGCTGGTAGCCGCGCGCGCTGCGTTTCATACGAGACCACATGTGCCAGGACGACGACCCGGACCAGACCCCAGCTAGCTAGCCGCAGTTAACAAGTGAAAAGAGAAGCTGAGCCGAGAGCGTCGTCGTCGTCGTCGTCGCCCACAAAGATCAAATGTGAGCTCATCAGCGAGCGGCGGATCGGGCAGGGAGGGGCGGCGCGTGACGGTGAGTCGGCGACTTGTCTATTGGTCAGAGCAGGGCACGAAGCAGCGACTCGGTCGCGGGCTGGAGGTGAACAGTGAAATAAGCTAACCTAATTAAGGGTAGGCTCACGACAAGGTTGAATTATTAATGTTCATATTTTTAGATCATTTTCTCCCTCAATACTCCTCGATCTTTGTGGTTCCTTGTGTGAGAGGATTAGAGGGAGATTTTGAGTGATTGAACCCAAATCTTAATATTATGTTCAACCCCTACGGAGATTCGCACACATGTTTATTACTTTTAGAAGTTGAGGATTCATGGTTGACTAGAGGTTATGCTCATGAGCCACTGATGTAGGAGTGTCTGATGCAACATCTAGAGAACTAGAGTCAAAACTCGAAAGTGACTTGACTCTTCCTAAACTCCGGGACGGAAAAGTAGATTTCTTCAAATCAGACATCTCGACCGCCTTTACCTAGTTCTACAATCTTCATATTGGTAAGCTGAGGCTCCTCAACAGCAGCCACATCATCCTCCTCCCCCGAAAATCGAGTTGCTCTGTAGTAGGGGATTACCGTCCAATCAACATAATGAACGTCATTACTAAGATCATAGCGAAAGTGCTTTCCTCCCTTCTTGCCAACCACATGGATGAGTTAGTGTCTCCCTGCTAGGGGTGGGCATTCGGTCTTGACCGAAAATTCAGTCCAGTTATTTCGGTCTAAAAAATATTCGGTTTTTAAAAATAGAAGACCGAAATTACTAATAAAAATTTGTAGACCGATAATTCGGTTAACCGAAATTTTGGTCTCGGTCTTCGGTCTAACCGACCTGACCGAACAACGCTCAGCTTCTGGATGCCTCCCTTTTCTCTCTACCCAATGACACATTCAATCAGCCACAACCAGCATGTAAAAAGGAACTTCTCGCTAGCTCCACTAGACCAACAGCTACTACTGCAACTACAATAGCATACTGCTACCACTAGCATGATAGAATGACAGTGAGATGCAGTGAGCTAGCTAGGGAGTAGTGCTACAAGACTACAAGCAAATGCATACAGTACTGGACATCCGAGTAGTAGACTATAGAGTTATTCTAGTTTCAATGCACCACACTACGAATGGGCCACACTACGATGCTCTTAGCAGCCTCCAGTTCGGTCTATCGATCAATTCGGTTAATAGAGAATGATGACCGAATTAACCGAATAAATTTCGGTTAGTAAGAGGATGAGACCGAATTGCTAACTGAAATTTTTGGTCTCGGTTTTTTCGGTCTCGGTCTCGGTTTTTTCGGTTTGAAATTTCGGTCTCGGTTATTTTTGCCCACCCCTACTCCCTGCCAGAGCACTTTTATTAAAAAAATACATCCATGACAACTTCATTCAAGTGCAGCACTTGGTGAAGCGCTTCCACGTAGGCATGGACTTAGTTCTGTTCATCAAATTAGACATTGCCAAAGCTTTTGACTCAGGTGAGCTAGGAATTCCTTGTGGAGCTTCTGCAAATGCGTGGTTTCGGTCCAAAGTGGAGGAATTGGATCTACATGCTTATGGCTACCTCTTCATCGTGTGTCATTCTTAATGGGCGTCCTGGAAGACAGTTCATGCATCTCTGTGGTCTTCATCAAGGAGACCCCCTTTCGCCATTGCTCTTCATTTTGGCAATCGACCCCCTGCAAAAACTCCTCGGCCTAGCTTCTGGAGCCAACATCCTTACACCATTGCCTTTATAATTAATCTAAGGTCCCTCATACTTCACTTTATGCTAATGATGTTGCAATATTTCTATCCCCCAAGGTGCAAGATCTTGTAAACTTGCAAGCTATTCTCGACTATTTTGGCAAGGCCATGGGCTCGTCACAAACTTCGATAAGTCTAAGATTTTTCCTATCCATTGCAATGTCACTCACATAGCCCTCTTTAGAGATTCCTTCATGGCAAATTGGGGCAACTTCCCTTGCCGATACCTCGACATTCCCCTCCACCTTATGAAGCTTCAGAAGATCAATTTTCGGGCCTTAATTGATAAGATCAATGATCGACTTAAAGGTTGGAAAGGAAAGCCGCTTTCCTCACAGGGGCGCCTTACCATGGTGCGGACAATGCTCTTGGCTATCCTTGTTTTTCACCTCTCTGCTCTCTAGACTCCAAAATAGGTTATTAGACGTGTTGACAAACTTCAAAGAGCTTTTCTTTGGAAGGCTGTAGGGGATGTCAATGGCAGCATTGTCTAGTAAACCGGTCCACTGTTTGCTCTCCGAAGCTCCATGTGGTGGTCTAGGTGTTCTCAATCTCTTCTTGTTTGGGCACGCCCTCCATCTCCGGTGGCCTTGGAAGGCAGCCATAGACACTCGCCAAGGTTTGAAGGGCATATCCTTGCCACTAAAGAAGTCTGACAAAGATTTCTTTGATACGTTGATAGTTATAATAGTGGGAAAAGGAGATAGGCTCTTATTTTGGAAATTGAGGTGGCTCAACGATTTTTTAAAATAATATTTTTTAAAAAAAAATCAAATCTGGTACAAGATTTGAAAAAAAATGCAAATATAGACCCCCGTCGGCAGTCTATCGATCGAACCAGGCTGATGTGGCTCTGGTTCGGCTGAAGTAGTGCCAAACCAGAGCTACGTCGGCCTGGTTCGGCCCACCAACAGCCAAACCAGGCTACCACGTCAGTCGTGACACGCCACATGTGCCCTGGCCGCGCCCACGACCGCGCTGCGACCCCACCAGCCCCCGAGCCCGCGCCCCGGTCGCCACGCCCGGCCTTGATCCCCCGTCGTCTCGCCTCCCCGCGCGTCCGCCTCAGTCGAGCCCTGCCGCCTCACCTCCCGCGTGCCCGGCTTGGCCGAGCCCCCGCCGCCTCGCCTCCCTACCTCGGCTGCGCCCCGCCGCCTCGCATTAAATGTAGCTAGGGTGCAGTTGATGCGGCGGGGGCACGAGGGCGTGCGTGGTGCGTCAGCCTGAACGCGGGAGGCGAGGCAGCGGGGCTCGGCCGAGGTGGGCATGCGGGAGGCGAGGTGGTGGGGCTCGACCGAGGTGGACGCGTGGGGAGCGAGGCGGCAGGGACGGGCGCAGTGGACGGGGCGCGGGCGCGGGGGCGAGCGCGGCTAGGGCGTGCGTGGCGCGGCTAATGTGGCAGCCTGGTTAGGTTGTTGGTTGGTCAAACCAGGCTGACGTGGCCTGGTTCGGCCGTCCAACGGCTGCGCTCCTAAAGATTTGGCTCCAAACCTTTTTTGTCTAGCCTATTCGAAAAACGGGACTGGAATCCGAGCTCCATGATTCTAATTGTATTTGTAACCTTCGATAACTCAGCGAGCCACTCTTAATGGCCGAGTTCATTCCCTTTGGGCTTTGATCAGCAACTTTCAAAGGGACCCCCTCGTCCCTGACAAATTCAAGTGACGATGGATGGATTACGAGGAATATCCTGTAAAATCCACCTATGGCACCTAGTTCATTGGCTCCATCCATCGTTCCTAGCCTTCCCTCGTTTGGAGAGCGAGAAGGAAAGGCAAATGTAAATTTTTTTCTTAGCTTTCCATCCAACGTAAGAGATTCTAAGAGGCCTCCATGATTCAAACACCAGAAAGTTTGACGATCCCTGATGGATTGGTGTTGCGTGGAAGTTAAGATAATCTAGCTATAGCAGTAGAAACTCCTTCACTCCCCTAACAGCCTGACCCATGGCACAACCGCTTGAGACCTGTCATGAGCTAGCGTTGGCGACAAATCGATGGGTGATGTCGTTGTTGCTTCCATCGCCATGGCTTTGCTCCACACCTCTGCTCAGCTCTCTCCTTTCTCCACTACCTCCATCGTTCACTACCACTGCCATCGTCCACCCTAGTTGCCCGCTGGTGACCTAGGGCCGGCCCTGGGGTGGGGCCACCGGTGCCACCGCCCTAGGCCCCCACTTTCTAGTGGGCCCCTATATATAGAGTGTATATGTATAATATGTATAGTATAAATATGTATGTATACCTGATTTGGAATATGGAATATCAAATGTTAAATATGGAGACAATCAATTCTGAAAATTGAATCACTGCAAAAATCGATTTATCTTCCTTCCAAAACTCCCAGTCTGTTTTCTATCGTCACTGATTGCCTACGGGCCTACCACCCGCGGCAATGCAGCCTGCTTGACCCTGCCATTGCTGCAATTCCACGTCAGCATGGCTAAGGCTTGAGTGGCTCTACGCGGCACGCTTGGCTTGTTTGTTGCCGTCTACCACCGACCATTGTATGGGCAGCAGGTCCACGATGCGTCGTCACTTGCTTGTGATCCTATCTTCAGTCTTTCCGTCGAATTCCAAGAGCATCTCACGTAAAAAGTGATTAGATTATTTGAAATTACCGCATTTTTTATTGTAAAAAAATGAGTAAATTATTTGTGATTACTACATTTTTAATTTTGCAATTATGCCTATTGAATTAAGAACTAAGTAGATTAGATATTTAGATTTTAGAATTCAGTTTAAATTATGTTGTAGACTTGTAGTATGATTTATTTTAAATGTTGTAGTACTTATTTTTTATATTTTAACAGAATCACGTCACCAAGAAAATATGCTTCAAGTAGTGAAAAAAAATAGAAATAAATAGATGAATTGATACAATCACAAAGATGATCTATTGATAAATTTTTTAAAAGCAATATAAGCACTTCAGTAGATCCAAATACGTTGATGATAGTTTTATAAAAAAATATTTTTTAGGTAATTTAACGTGTATAAATTATTATATAGCAATACTATTTTAAAATATATTTTAATTATGTATTTAGAAAAGTCCCCTAAATCTTAACTCGCCCTGGACGTCCTAAATGCGCCTCCTAAATCGCAGTACCGGCCCTGGTGACCCCTAGCCAGCCACGTCACTAAAGCTGCCAAGGCATAGAGCAGAACCATGACAATGGCCACAACAGTGACAGCGCTCTTGCGTCAGTGCGCAGGTGGCATCGCCATGGGCCGAAAGAGCGAAGAAGCTTCTATTGTTGTCGTCGAGTTACCTCAGCTTCCACTGTCAGCGCACAGCCCTCTCTAGAACACTCTCAATCTTAGCCTATTCACTCTAATACCAAGAACAACAAGAACAGTAGAACACAGTGCACTAGCAGCACTTGTTCCTAGCCGAACTGACCTGGGAAGAACCCTTGTTCACTCAAAGGTAGGATCTTGCGCACATAGCAGTGAAGAGTTTCAGGCTTTCAGCACATTGATATGGGAAGCAAACAATGAAACAAGGCAGCTCCCCAGTTCAGAAAAAAAATATGCCATATATTCTGAGAAAAAAATAAGGTTAGGGTCAGAAATACCTCAAGTCCTCAACAGTAGGGATCCAGCAACTCCACGTATCTCCACCTCTGATGAACCATCTCAAGTTCTTCATGTCTCCGTAGCTGTAGCTGAGTTTCCTCGAGGAAGTTGAGTGTCAGTGGCGAGCCATCGCATATAGAGATGTACAAACGTAACTAAGGAAAAGGCATCACACAAGAGAGTAAAAGATAGAGCTGAGCGATAGGAAAACATGTGAGATGCCCAAGAATTAAAAGAAAAAATATGTCCATGGAGCCAACAAGCTTCTTCTCATGTTTGAACTCTGGAACTCTGTTGATTTTGATGCAAACAACTTGTTCTTTTTCTTATGGAGCATGTTGTTCGATTACCAGTTTGGAAAAGCGAATCAGGAGAACAAAAGGATAAAATCCTTGAGTGTTGTTGTAAAATCCAAAGATAATTCTGTAAATGATCCAAAGGTTTTCAAGTCACATCGTTTGGATTTTTCATTCTTCTGAATGCAAATAAGAGACTAGAAAGTGTTTTTTTCTGTGGCGTACATGCAAATCCCAGTCAGGATTACTATCCAAAGTCCAAACAAAAACCCAAGAGAATCGTAGCAGATAAATCCACTAAAAAGACATAAGAAAGGCTCTTCAATAGTTCAATTCTCAATATCTTTTAAAAGAACTTCAGTTCTGAAAAAAAGTCTTGATATTTCCACTATATAGAACGTCTTCATCCACACATCATCTTCCTCTCTAACCACAATAATTAGTACGGTTTTCAAGAGATGATTGCAACGACTAACGAAGGTCTCGCCGGTAATATTAGAATCAAACTGACCAAGGAAACAGATCATGCTCGTTGTCCAAAACAAAACTCTGAGACCGAGAGAAGATCAAATAGCACTACGGAGCAAACAAGAGAGCTAACGAAGAACACAAGCACACAATCATCGATCAGACGAAAAGAGAAAAGAGAAAAGAAACCAAAATAACTTGTCGAAGCTGCAACCCAACAATCAAAAACAAAAACCTGCTAAAAATCAGAGCTCCCAGAGAAAAAAGGCGAATCGAAGAATCAGAGTAGGTTAGCAAGAAATCGTCACCTCGTCTCGTCTCGGCTTCCTGACCAGTTCTGCCTCTAGTTTTTCCTCTCTAGCTCAGCTCGGCTTCTGCCCCTCTGGCTGCTGGGAGGGAGGTTGGTGGTCAACAGCAGGAAGTGTTTCCCCGCGTGGATTGCAAACGTTTATTTGGTCCACAGAACAGCAGCAAGCAGGGAAGCTTCTGAAACTTTGACCGGACAGCGTTGACTGGTAGAGATTCAACTGCATTAAAAATACGTGATGAAATGCACCTATTTATTTGGTTATTCCAAGCATGAAAAGGATAGGCTAGTGTGACTGATATTTTAAGAAAGATCTTGTTTTTTATTTATGAGAGAAAAAGTTGGATAACTTTCGAGTGGCTCTGGTGCAGACTGCACTTAGCTAGAGAATTGCAGCTGAAGAACAAGTAGTTTTTTAAGATTGAACTATGGCTGAAATAATTGAATTTGTCAGCTCGAAAGTTCATGATGGTATTTGCAATAACAAACGAGACAATCAAATACCATATAAGCTCTAGGGTTTCAATTTCATCAACACACCCGCCTCCCATGAGTCCCATCCCAAGGTCTACACTAACAGTGGAGATGACTCCATTTCATGCTCAGATAGAAACTGAGTGAGAGTAGAGTAAACCAGAAACCAAATATTTTGTTCAACTCCAAACTTTCAGCTGAATGACAAAATGGGAGCCAAATTAGAGGAATAGTCTGTGTTAGAAATTAGCTCTCGGGGAGGAGAGGGGGACCGAGTCCCTCTCCTCCCTGGAACTCGGTCTTAGCCCAACAGAAAATCCCCTGGTCTTCAGGCGCCCTGATCGGGGGCGCCCCAACCGAATCGGTTGAGGGCCCCTGTCGCGCGGCACATTAAAAGGGGGGCTGAGCGTATGAACGAGGTTGATGTTCATACGCCTAGTTCCACCCACTTGTTGGCTACCGATCTAAGCCGTGCCGAAGCGATGGGAACCTCCCTCACCTCCATTTTCGGCTCGCCGGACTTCGACGCCACAGCACCGCGCCATGGCGTCCCCTTCTTCGTGCAACCTAAAGAGGTAACCCTAAGTCACACCCTACTAGACCTAGACCTAGAGATCCCTAAGATCTATCAATGGTATCAGAGCCTTGTTGTTCTAGGGTTTAGACTAGTTAGGGTTAGGGTGGCGTCGGCCCCCCCTTGAACCGACGCCACCACCACCGCACTGAGTGCCCCGGCCCCATGAGCCCTCGGGTTACACCAACACCCGAACCCCAACACCTTCGGGTAAGAGAAGAACCCTAAGAAATTCGACTAAGACCCCCTCTGCTAAATCCCGCAAGGACCCCTCTGTACCCCTAAGCACCCCGCACTATGAACTCTAAGAACAGAGGGAGGGAGGAGTTAGGGTTCCCCGAAACCCTAACCCTAAACCTCGGTAAGAAATCCCCAAGGGATTATGTTTTGGTTCGGCCAACGAAGAAGAACAAAAAAAAAAAAAAAAAAAAAGGGGGAACCGAAAACCCTAATTAGACGGCTAGGGTTAGGGTTTCACCCAAACCCTAAACCTAAAAATGAACTAAGAGGGAGCCGGGTCCTTACCATGGCTCCTCGCCGCCGGATCCACTCGCCGGAGTCCGGGAAGACCGCCCTCGGGACGCCGTTTGTGACCGCCGCCGGTCAGCAAGACGGAGCGCCGCTCACCCTCGGGTGAGCGCGCGGCTCCGGCCAGCAGACCGGTGGGCGGCACGCCGCCGGTCGCCGTCGCTCGGGGCCCGCCGCAGCTCCGCTCTGCGCCGGCCCGCCGCCGCTCCGCTCCGCCTCGCTCTCTCGCCCCGCCGCCGCTCGGCTCTCGGTCTCCCGCACACGCGCGCGAGAAAAAAGGGCTAGGGTTTTCGGGTCGGTGGCGCGGCGGGGTTTTGTTGCGGCGAAATCAACGCGCGGCCGTCGGATCAGATCCGACGGCCAGCAGCGACCGGACCGCAATCAGCCCAGGCGGGAGGAGCAATGGCTGGCCCAGGCCCAGGTTGCACGCGCGCGCGCGCAGCGAATTCCTGGCCTGGGCCCAGGTAGGCTTCGGCCTGCCAAAAGTATCTGTTGGGCCAAGTTTTGGGCCGATTTCTGTTTCAATTTTTTCCAGAATTAAGTAATTGTTTTCTGATTAAAAATTATCTGGAAATTCAGAAAAATGCCCAAAAATTAAGGAAAAGATAAGTTATCTGCGGGTGAAATTTTGTATAAATTTCTAAAGATCCAGTAATTTTATTATCAATTTTTCAGCAATTCTAAGCACTTTTATGATATTTTCTTTATTAAATTTAGTCTAAGGACTATATTTAATTAAGGAATATTATTTTAGAATTTATGTTTAAGTTTAAATTTCAGAATTTTATTACTATTTTAATCAGTGTACTAATTAAGATTAAGTATTCCGCTGTGCATATACTATAAGTAATGTATCAATTATGATTAAGTTCTTCCGCTGTGCATACACTATTTAAGATTACTCAGAAATTTTGTGTTCTGAGTTTTAAAGCACTTTTAGTATTTTTGTGATATTTATTTATTAAATTTAGTCCAAGGACTACATTTAATTGAAGAATATCCATTAGGAATTTTGTTTAAGTTTAAATTCAGAATTTTCATTACTGTTTTAAACAGTGTATTAATTAAAATTAAGTCTTTCGTTGTGCATGTTTATATTAAGCCTTTCATTACACTGTTTAAAATTAATACCATGCTGTAAATTCAGAATTTTATTACTGATTAAGCAGTGTATCAATTAGTTTTTTAAGTCCTCCACTGTGAATACACTGTTATAAGTTTAGTACCATGTTCATCGTATCAATTAAGTAGCATTTATTCTGTCAATTAAATTTGAACCAACGAGATAATTTAATTTGGCATTATAAATGTTCTATTTTGCTAACATAGTAATTTTATCTCCTGACCAACGTTGGTGATGAAATTACTGTGGTTTAGTTGAATTGATTCTATTTCTGCCCAACGGTGATGTAGAATTAATTCGTCTTTTAAGTATTAAGTGAATCACATGTTAATTTTGACCAACGTTAAATTTTCATGTATCATATTATATCTGTTATGATATATATTTTGATAATGTTCCTTATTAGAAATTTGCTAAGTCATATCTCCGGCATTGAGTCTCTCAATGGTGAGAACTACGGTTCCCGGAGATGAGATATTAAGATAGCGATTGTGCTATAGGACATAAATCTTGCTTTAATGCTTGATTGTCTAACTAAGCGTGTGAAGCCCGTGATCTGAGAAGATGAAAGCCAAGAGGCTTTTGTCATAAGGTTACGTGACTTCGCCGATATAAGAATAAAATAAGACATATAGTACTAAAGGAAATCAGTGGAAACACAAAATGTATTATGATTAAGAACTCCTTTATGGAGCAAATTAGGGGTTCCATCCCACGTCATGATACTGCAAAGAGTATCTGAAAGTGACTTTTCTAAGGCGTATGCTAGCACGCTTATTAAGAAAAGTTTAATAAGATTTTGCGACATGGTTTTCAAAGCTGAAACCCATGAATAAAGAGCTCGATGAGGATGTTATCGTCCAAATTTTTATTATGACGTCACACTAAGTTTTCTGATCATTTTTGTGATGAACTACAACTTACAGCGAGAGTGTTGGAGTTTGTAGATGCTGATTTCAAACTATGTATAAGAATTAAGTAAGCACATAATGATTTAGGTCATAATGTGCAACATAAATAAAGGGGAAGAAGCATTATAAGACTCGTTCTAATAATGCTAAGTACTCCTTTTATAAGCTCATATAAAGGAACATGATGTCCTGAAGGGCATGTACAGACATGTAAGTAGAAACACCACATGAAGGAATATGTGGAGTTCACAAAATGGATGAACAAGAATGGTAATACATGAATTTCGCACTTAGAAATAAAGTCTTTAGTCTTGCTTTTGAGCATGACAAACTTTATTTATTTTCCCAAGATGATTTTATCATCTGAGAATAATGATAAGAGCAAAAGAATTGATGACGTATTTTCGAAATTATGGCACTATCTAATGGACCATATTTCGAGGGGGAGGATTGAACGTTTAGTCAATTCTTTCGCTTTAGTTTCTTTAGACTGAGTTTCATGCATATATTGCATTAAGATAAATACGTCAAATAAATTAAGAATGACGCGAAATCAAGTTTAATGATTGTAGTAATTTTTATCTCCTGACCAACGTTGGTGATAATGTTACTATATTTAAGTTCAATTGATTTTAATTCTGCCCAACGGTGATTTAGAATTAATTGATTAACATTTATCCAATCTAAGAGGGATCAGATCATAGCGATCAGATCATTAGTTGCTCTGGATAAATTTAAGATATTTTTAAGGCTGATTCTTATATCAGCATGATCTAAAGTTTAAAAGAATAAGATCTGACCGTGCTACGGTCAATATACCCCGTGTGGCCGATTTCTCGAACTCTTTTGAAAGGTTCTATAGAAAATGGCAAAACAGCCCGGTATTTTATATCGGGTGTATCTTAGCTAAATAGAGTGGCTATAAGGTGCACTCGCACTTCAGTGGACATAGTAAGTAGTATGGTAAGTTATCCCACTCTACCGATTAATTTGTGGATGGAGGCATTCAAACCATCATTCACAATTTTAATTGGATCCTTAATAAGTCTGTGCCTAAAAGAACCATAAGAATTATGGACAAGACGATAACCATTTTCTAAATTATTTTAGATTAAGGGTATGTCGTCCTGCTAAGGATATATTTTAACCCAAACATTAATAAGTTTAAGTCCTAAGACAGTAAGGTGTCAATTTTATTGACTGCAAAGATAAGTCTAAGTGATCTCGTTTTGTAATGTCCTAACAGACATGTTAAGTTTGTAGAAACGAGATATGCATTTTTTAGAAGATGCTTTAATCAGGGGGAGCACGGTACTTAGAGAAATTAATCTTGAAGAGAAGTGGGTTAGTGAATCCACTCCTATGATTCAAGAACAATTTTCTATGTACCTATGGTAGTATCCTTTTGTCCAACACTTGAGTTTGGACCTTCATTAGCGACATCTATTGTACATGAGGCTTCTGTTGTTCAGAAATCTGCATTTCTAGATGATGCTAATGAAGAAGTAAAGGAACAACTCTCTAACTTAGTACATAATGTGCCAACTCAGATAAGAAGCAGATTAAATGAGATATTTTGTATGTCTTATTTAAGGATTCTTTAAGAATCATTAAGGCATATTATGACTTAGAACTGCATCAGATTGATATAAAGACGACATTTTCAATAAGTTTAAATGAGAATGTCTATATGACACAACTAAATGTTTTGTCATAGAAATGAAAGGAAATTTATGATACCATTTTATCTAAGTCCAATGGACTTAAATAAGTTTTAAGTAAGGGTATCTGAAATTTAATTAGACTATTAGAAAATTTTGAGTTTTAAGAATAATGAAGAGGACAATTGTGTTTGTCTAAATTTAAGAATGGAGAATTTATTTTCCCAGTTTAGCATGTGGATGACATTCTGCTTGCAAGTGGTGATGTCCATCTAATATTAGAAACTAAGAAATCTTGTCCTCTCATTTTGACATTAAGAACCTTGGAGAAATTTTCCTATATGTTAAGACTAGAGTTTCTCTAAGATTACCATTAAGGGGGTATTAAGATTATTGCATACGGCATACCAGAAGATATACTGATAAAGTATATAGTATGCATGCGTATAAGCTATCGCCTGATCCGATAGTCAAGGGTGATAAGTTGGGAACCGTTAGTATCCCAGGAACCAATATGAGATCGATCAAATTAGATTGGTTCCATATGCTTCTGTTGTCGGAAGCCAATGTATGCTCAATTATGTACTCGCCCTGACTAAGTTTATACCGCCGGAATGCTTGGCAGATATCAGAAAATCCAGAAATAGATCACTGGATTAAATTAAGAAAGCCTTGTGATTTATATAAGGCACAACGACCTCATGCTAATGTATGAAAGATTAAGTAACCTAGCGATTGCGGGTTATTCAAATTAAGAACTTGCGAGATGAGTGAATGCTAAATAGTCCACATTAAGATGTGTATTCAGACTCGCAAAGGGAGCTGTATCGTGGAAAAGCTCCAAACAAACTGTGACGGCATCTTTCACGATGTATGCTGAGTTTGTAGCATGTTATGAGGTCGCCGGACAGGCACTATATTTTTAAGAAATTTATTCCGGTTTTAAGAGTGGTCGACAGCATTTTAAAACCACTTAAGTTATACTGTGACGATGAGTAAACAGTATATTTCTCCTATAACAACAAGAAGTGTGTTGCTGCCAAACACATCTAAGTTAAGTGTTATATTGTTGAGGAGAGAATCCAAGATCAAATGATAAGTAGAGCATATAAGTACCAAGCGAACGCTTGCGGATCCGCTCACAAAAGGTTTACCTCCCAAATGTGTTCAGAGAACACTTAGTCGACATGGGTTTAAGGTAAGCCTATGATCTATGGATTTATGAGGGCCCAAAAATGAGTTGAGAAACTGTTTCAAAGTGGAAATGTGCATTGTAGTTGCTGAGTCATATAGTACGTAACTGACTATTGTGATGCAGCATGCTCTATGCATTGATCCATGATGAAATAGATGTAATGTTAAGTTAAGTTAAGAACTAAGTCGAGATCTAGGGGGAGAATGTTAGAAATTAGCTCTCGGGGAGGAGAGGGGGACCGAGTCCCTCTCCTCCCTGGAACTCGGTCTTAGCCCAACAGAAAATCCCCTGGTCTTCAGGCGCCCTGATCGGGGGCGCCCCAACCGAATCGGTTGAGGGCCCCTGTCGCGCGGCACATTAAAAGGGGGGCTGAGCGTATGAACGAGGTTGATGTTCATACGCCTAGTTCCACCCACTTGTTGGCTACCGATCTAAGCCGTGCCGAAGCGATGGGAACCTCCCTCACCTCCATTTTCGGCTCGCCGGACTTCGACGCCACAGCACCGCGCCATGGCGTCCCCTTCTTCGTGCAACCTAAAGAGGTAACCCTAAGTCACACCCTACTAGACCTAGACCTAGAGATCCCTAAGATCTATCAGTCTGGTGGTGTTTGTTTACTTATTTTTCTAACACCAGTAAACGCACATGATGCATTATGCAATGCAAAACGCGTGCTTGCTTTGACTTAAAATAGTCTCCAAGCATAAGGAAGTTTAGTGCAGAGACAAACAATCAAGGTACGGGACAAAACACATGCCGCCAAGTCCCAAGTGCATATGTTCTCCATTAAAACAATAAACTATAGGAGTACAATCTGCGTACCTTCCTCAGCAAAAAACACGTGAAGAACATTTCCGACAACCTTGTCATATTGGGTCAAGGTTCAGCTCCAGTTGCCCGTCACAAGGTACATGATTTTTAGGGTGCATGATTAACATACTTGATGAAATGAAAACTAGCTGCATGACAGATACCTCACAAGGATTTACAATTTGCATGTAGGTCCTGTTGTACTGTTACAGTCAGTGTGGCAGTTTGCTTGCTTTGTTCAGGTTGCTTTCTCATCCTCTTGCGACCCCTCCTCCCTCTGGAGGTGGCTCCAGTTTTCTCAAGAGAGCTATGAAGATCACCGCCACCAATCTCAGAGGGTTCATAATTAATGCTCGCCTCTTTGTCACTTCCTTTGTTGAAGAGCTCTGTCCCATCGGTAGAGTTCTCATTCTCCTTTAGAGCCTTGTCAGTAGATTCAAGTTCCGTGAGTTTGTCCTTGAGTTGTCTGAGCTTGGTTTTCTTTGAATTTAAGGCAGTCACAAACTAGAGATATGGGACAACGGTGAGTAGTGTACAAATACAATGAGCTCAATATACAGCTTTCCTGAGTCAAAATATGCCACATAAGGGAGCAAATATCAAAGATGGAGAATATGATGTTCAACATATAGTGATCTGACGATAGTCTGTATTCATGCAAACAAGCAACGTTCAAGTAACAGAATAATATCAACTCTGTATGGAACTGTAAGAAACTGCCATCTGCAAAAAGGCACCCACAAAAAAATAATAGGAAATGTGCCTTTGAAAATGTGGCATGTTCAAACTCAGCTTTCTCATTGTTAAATATTCACTTTATAATCACTGTTTTGAAAATCATGTAATTCAAGTGTATCATATCGTGAATGAAGGGCATATTTAGGATGGTATGACATAAGGAAATACATGTTGTTCATTCCAGTTCCATGTGAGTAACTTGAAGCAATCAAGGTCCAGCTAATGGTTAAGGAGCAAGTGCTAACCCCCAAACAATCAAGAGAACTTACAAAACATCATGTGTGAATAAATGAGAAGGAAGCATTTTGAGTCCTAAAATGAAGTGCTGACCATACACGCCTTGACGAACAGGTTCGGGTTTATATGCAAAGTTTAAGATGAGGTGCCATCCTGATGTTAGAAATAGTTAGCACGAAATATTGGAACATCGCCAATACTATACCAAATCCCTGAAGAAAATCAACACTAACTACTGAATGCAATATTGATGGATGAGCACACTGCAATCGCACTAACTGCAGTCTCCAGCTACGAAGTTACATCCCTAAACACAATACTGCTACATTGGAGGATTGGACAGCATAGACGCGTCCCCTAGAAAATTCAGTGAGACAAATGCAGCACTGTACGCTTCAATTTAAAATGTTATCATGCAGATGAAATCGACTAATTCAAATTCCAACTTGCTCTAAATTATGTAGCATTATTCAAAAAAAATCAACAGAGGGGATAAGAGAAGACAGAGCGAACCCTACGGTGGCCGTTGCCGGCGTCGTGGAAGGAGTATGTGGAGGAGGGCTACTGGAAGGCGAGGTAGCGCTCTGCTAGGGCGAGTCATCCGGCGACGTGGCTGGTCCCACTGCTCGGCGCGGAGGCCCACCTCGGCGCCGGATGCATCCGCGACCCACGCGCCGGCGCCGGCGGTGACGGCGAGGGAGAAGCGTGTGGGATGACACGTGGCCTTGACGAAGATGCCGCCGCCGCAGCCGCCTTGGGCTCCTCGACCACCACCGAGAGCTTCGCGCCGCTGTGCCTGAGCGCGGGAGCCGCCATGGAGATCGAGCCGGCCGCCGGCGGCTGCTCCGGCTCGGGAGCGCAAGGAAGGTTAGAAATCATTTGGACCGTCCGATTTCCACTACCGGCTCAAATGAACGGCCCAGTGCGCACCTTCGCGAAGTCCTGGAGAAGTCGTGAGCCATTGGGTTCAAATCAGACTCGTTGGATTACTTTTGCGGTTTTGCCTCCTAAACAATGGGTTCTCTCTTTTACAAAAGCAATTCAAACTTTTACCAAAATGTTAGCATTTTGAAATTCAAATTTTTTTGACGAAGTGTGTCTCTTTTACATCTAGTTCCATTATAACTATCGTTCTTTTACATAACTAATTTTCACAACGAACCAAACATCTAATAAACTACTTCGTTTAATTTTTTTATAATGTCGAGAAAAACAAGTTCATATCTACAATATCATTATAAAATGAACTAATATTTAGAAGCCTCAGTATCTATTTGAGATGTTTAATATAACTCTCTTAAGTGTTTTTTAACAACTTCTTTATCTGTTTATTTATTTTTAGAGATCCTAAAGGCTAAAATCTCCCTTCGTTCTTCTTCTAGTTCTAGTGAGTGAATGGTTTTCATTCCCTCGTTGTTCTTCAGTTGCTTCAATGCTTGATAGCTCCTGCTTTTCTTCGCTCATCCATGGCGAGCATGCTCTGGAATCTGAGCCCAACCTTCGACCTGAAATCTCATCTTTGCACCTGTGCATCCAAGCTGCGAAACATTGAAACAACCAACATGCAAACCTTCATCAGGCATGCTGCATCTGCCTACCTGCCTGCCTGCAAATCTTGGCTCGTTGCTGTTGCTGATCTGATCACGCGAAGCTGGAGCTCCCAACAAGAACGGTTCTTGTGCTGTGCATGTCCGTTGTTCCATGTGTCGTGGGGAATGAAGCCTGGTCCGAAGCCACCACGCACGCAGATGGCGGCGTCTTCAGACCGGACGTCATTCCTCTCGACAACCATGGATCATCTCAGAGATTCAGAAGACGTAGGGAAGAAAAAAACCATCCTTTTCGGTTTCCCTTGCGAAGCGATGAACATGAACTGCAGCATTATATGCACATCTAGCAGCAGCAGAAAAATCAGAGATAGGGTATCATGTGGAGAACCGAAGGCGACACAAATCTTGAGAGAAAAAAGCTGCCCCCGATTAGATGCTATTCGCGTCACTTTCTCTCGCGATTGGCGGTCTAGCTTAACTAGCTATTACCGCGGCTTGACATTATAAAACCGTCTTTAACTTGGACTAATTAAGCTTCAATAAAAATTCACCAATATTTATAATATTAAATAAATACTAAACGAACTTGTAATACGTAATAAAGAGAGCGACTAGTGTCAGTTACTAACAGTGAGGCTGGGAGAGAGGAAAGCAGAGGAGTTGATGGCTGTGACATGACGAATTAACGAACGCGATAATAGGCTGTTAGGATCCGTGATGCATGTGAAATGCGAAGTGATTCTAAAGCGTCGAGATGAGCATGGCAGAGCAGAGGCGAGACCACCATGAAAAACGGAATGGTTCCGATTCCAAGCTTAAGGATCAAGCTACAGAGGCCACGACCAGAGCATAAACCTTTTGCTCGTACTGACGTTGCGTTCGAGCCATGCGTCTGCTGCTTTCAACGCTTCGCGGCTGAGTTGTGCATAGCTTCAAAAGGCGGCAAATCTTCGGATTACTCTCTCAGTTCCATACTGGGTCAAAATTATTTAAGTTTAATGATTTTTATATAAAAATATAGCAACAATTACAATGTCGAACTAGTTTTATTAAATATACTTTAAAACATGTTTTAACGGTATATTTATTTGAGATAAATTTTACGATTTATTTTGATATAATGACTAAGATCAAAGATGATAATACGAGATAATACATCACCCTTGATTTTTTTGCACATACGTTTTAATATTCTACACATACTTTCTAATTTTCTAAGTTAATTTTTCAATTATCTACCGATAAAGTATTTTTAATTTTAGTTTATTTTTAATCATAATTAAAATTAATGGTCTAGCTTAATTTAAAGTATTACTCCTCAGTGTACTACCCTTTTATAAATTCCATAGCTAACAAGAAAAAGACATAACAATTCTAAAAATAGCTTCAGGTACTAAAAGCACCTCTAAACAAGTCCAAAATGGACTATTTAGAAAGAACGAGATTTTAGAAGCAGAATCTCCCAAACAGGACTTAGATGTCTTTTTCCTTGTGCTTTTGCATCCGGGGGCAAGTTGATACAAATCCAAATTACACATATACTGAGTGCTTACATATATAGCCAAATTGGTCAGCGATACAAATATCACTCCTGCATCTCGTGCACTTGTCAGTAATCACCGGTTGGACATTCGGATGAACAAATTCTAGTGTCAGAACTCCCATAGAGCAATCACTGCAGCACCCAAAATGCTACGACAACACCTCGCGAGTAAAGGGAAACAAAAATGATCTTCAGGTGCATAACGAAGAAAGATGATCGATAAGCTCGTGAGTACGAAGCAACAACAAAATCTTCATTCCAACCCTGCTAATGAAAGTACATATCATGCTTCGAACACTCGATGTGGTTACTGGGGAGTTCGACAAAAAATCAATTTTTAGCTCTCACCCAGAAATTCAGTTGGTTTGTTTTGCACCATGAAACTTGCGCGCAAATGTTGCGGCCACGAGTAAAGGGAAAGCGATCGTGGCGTCACAATGCACCTGCATTTCAAAAAGTTGTGGTGTCAAGAGTACAGGTTTACAGTGAATAAGCAACGGTGGTGCATGACTAAATGCATTCCTGCTCTTTATATCATTACTGAGATCTATTATCAGGGAAAGCAAAATCGTGTCAACCAAGAACTCATAAATCGTTAAAAAAGAAAAATGACTATATGCTTCCAGGCTAAAATGCATCGCATGTAGTACCATACAGAACAAAAGCTGTAAACATGGATAAAAGTAAGCTAAGTTGGTTTAAAATTAGAATTTAGTTCAAGATAATGGATTCAATTTCTTTGACCTACCTCATTACAAGTGAAATCAACAAAACGATTTAATATGCCATGCCTCTTGGCTTAAAAAAAAAGAAATCAACAAAACGGCCTGTACATGCAGCATGTGATATTTACTAAAGCCTAAAGGCAATTTTAACTAGCTAGATGCGTGTATAACATAAAAAGAATCATGTCAAAATTGCTCCAGGTACATAAATATTACCTTGACAGGTTTGGCTGAACCTTTAATCTTTCCCCATGAAACTGCTTCATCAGGCTGTGCTCCAGAATCACTACCATCAAACTCTTGAGCTGTGTTGATATAGACTGCATAATCTGCACCATCACGAAACATATTGGCGTTGCATATATGATGCTTGGGTAGACCTCCACCAAGAACTATGATCCCTGTCTTCCTTGGGGTTGCATGAATAGCTTCACCATTTATCATTCGGATATCTGCCAAGTTTTCAATCATAATATGAGAAAAAGAAAGGAAATGCAAGAAAACCAAGCACAAGAACTTGCCTTGTACAATGTCAATAATTAGGCCAGGATTGCGGACTGCATGACAGAATAACATGTCTCCAAGTGATCCATCAGTCAATGCTGGGCAGTATACAGGAATTTTGTTCTAATAAAATGTTGGAGAGTCAGTACTGCCTGGCTTCAGTCTTTTGAATAATGGATCATGAAATTGAACTTGGGCATAAGAAGACAAAATCAAGGAACACAAGAACATCAATGCAGATTTAGGAGTCAAATTTTTCACAGAAAATAAAAGTGCATGGTCTATTATAATATCAGGAGAAAAACAAGCATGCCTTGATTAAATGCATTCAACTATAATTCATTTTACACAAGAGTTAATAAAGGTTAAAATATGGATATTGAGCAGATGAAATAAACTATAATGAGCATAACTTCAAGAAATAGGATGGCAGTGCACTAGTTGAGGGTAAAAAATGAAGCATTTCCATATTTAGAAAGCATTAACACAGACAAAAAACAAGGGAACTCAGCAAAATTTTGAACTAGATAACCGCATATATCATTGTGTACTCAAGATGGATATGCATGGACATTATAAATAGAACTGTTGTGGTTTCCCACTTCTGCTGTTCTTTTGCACTTTTAATGAGTATGCAGCTGCAATTAAAAAAAACAAGTTACCTTATATGCCCAATAAAGGTAGGAATTTTCATCATTTATCTCTTTTCCAAGACGAGTAATGACCTTTGATGGTGTCCAAACATTCTGCGGGTAAGAAGAAAATGATTGCAATCCATGAACAGGAAGCACAAAAGTGGTGGGGTGAGTTGCTTCTAAAAGGAAACTGACAGTTGAACAAGGGCATAGCATTAAAGCTCAAAAAATGAAATAATATCAGCCAGAGTGCAGCCTTCTGTTTATTGATTCTTGGCAGTTGTGCAAAACTTATAGCTGATGGCCTAATATTTCAGTGAAATTTGAATTTATTCATGTACCATTACTAGGTAAATGCACACAGGCCAGCTTGAAAGGGAGCCAATGAAGATCAGTTTTAAAAAATAAGCCCATTTTAAATTCATCATAGCATTTTAATTTGACACATTTCAGTTTATCACCTCAGGTACTTAAGGACTGGTTTAAGCTGTTTTCCATTTAAGTTTCTAGAGTTCTTTTTTTTGGTCATTCAGTTGAACCTTTTTATGTACCATTATATAAGTGAATTTGTAAGCACTGTATGCTAGGCCTTTTTATATTACTGCCCCCAAAAAAATACAACTAATTACTGAATTGCAAGAGTGTGTGCATTGTAAATAATCAAACACATTGCTGCAAGCTATTTTCACTTCAGCCAAAAGGAAAAATTTATAGTACCCCAGTGGACTGCTCTTGTAGCATCTGGTCAAAAAGTGGCATGATCCAGTTCTCAAACTTGCAATAGTTATCATTAGGAACCAATAGATTTCCAATTCGATTCAATCCCTTTGACCGCAATAGCATTCCAGGTAAAGAAAAATCCCCTCGGAAAGTGGGAGCAAGACATTTGATGAGATCCTCCTCTATACCACCAGCAGTTGTAACAATGACATCCACCTAGATAACACATTTTTTTGCAGGGAAGAATTAGGTATAGCATAGAGCCATAGATGCTATAAAAGCATGTCAAAACGCCTCCAATAAACCAGTTCATAAAGGAATATTACAAAAATGGAATATTTACCATGTGATGCTGAACTAGAAAACGGATTACATCCCGAATGCCAGAAGAGACAAGGTTTGAAGTGAAGCCCAGGAATATTTTGCACTTCACAGATTCTCTATATGCAGGGTCAAGCTCAGCTTCATCACAGTCCTCGCGTGGCTTCTCGTGGGACAGCCTCCAATCTAACTTCAATGCATTGGAAAAGAAAGGTTTAGTAAATATAATAACCACTTAAAGGCATGTAGAAAAACTGGAAGAAACATGATAGTGAAAAAATTATGGAACACACATGTAACTATGTAAGCTGGTAACACTAACAGAGCTTAACGATTCATCTGGATTTTCCCAATAATTTCACAATGGAAATTTGATAGCATTTACTCCATCCCAAAATATAATATGCTCATGTTCTTACGAAAGTCTATATTTATAACTTTCGACTAATAATAAATCTTAGAATATATAAATTTAATGTGATGAATGTTATATAATAATATTTATATTTCAAAGTACTATCATACCATATTGACTTTGTAGTTGTTCATAGCATATAGTGAATAAAATTAGTGATCAAAGTTCTACATTAAAGACCGTGTGCAAAGCTTATATGACTTATATTTTAGGATGGAGGAAGTACGTCCATCTACTTCATTTCAATTCGTTAGCGGATTCATCTCACCGGAACAATCTAACTAACCATAAGAGACTGTTTGGTTTCCATTTCACAGCAGACACAGATACAGGATTCACCTCCGAGTCAATCCGCACAACACATCAATACGACTCATCGAAACTGCAATTCCTCAAAATCTATGGATCTAGAAACAAAACAATGTCAAGCTACAGTACACCAATCTACTCCAGTACTACCCTACCCCTCACTCACGGCTAGCGGGAAAGGCAGCAGCCGGTAATAACGTACCATCTGGTTGACGACGTCGACGGCGCCGCCGAGGTTGGAGGCCTGGAATCCAGTCGAGGCGAGCGACGCGAGCAGCCCGGATAGCCCGAGGCCAGCGTCGTTGAAGTCCGCGCCGGCGATCCTCGTGAACCGCGCCTCATCGAGGGACTCCGAGGGCTTCAGCACGATTGAGCGCACCCCCTTCAGCGCGCCCATGTCCCGTACGCCGAAATCTCCGCCGCCGACGCCGCCGACGACGCCTGCCCCCGCCATCGCCGACGAAACTGGAGTCCGCGCCGCCTCCTCCGCGAGCTATGCGCCTATCAGCTTCGCTTTTATTTTTTATTTTTTTTTAAGAATCAGGTTCAGCGCGGCTGTCCTTTCGGTGCCTGCCTTTTCTTCGCGAGAGGTGGGCCACACGAGTGGCCCCACCGTTTCGGCCCAACAATACGGGCCGCACCGAAGGAGCAGTACTGTTCCGGCCCATAGAGATGATCCTAACGTTTGCAGGAAGCCCATTCCGGCCCATCGATAAGTGGCAGTCCCATTCCAGCCCAATCTATATGGGCCGCATTTAAGTGGGAATCCTGTTTCGATCGAACTGCCTAATAATGCAAAAAAAAACAAAATCTGATGGTTTGCAAATGAGTGTGTTTGGTTCAGGAAAAAACCGTTGTGAGCTGTGAAAAAACTGTTGTGAATTGTCAACTGTAGAAAAGTTGAGAAACTGTTTGGTTTGAATAATTACGGATTTATATTTTGGTAGTTCGTGATGTTTAGTTATATTATTAATGTGTAATTTTACATGTAAATCATTCTAATCATGAAATTGTGTAATTTTTATATTAAAATTATATATTTTTAAATTACACTAAAATTATATTTTTTACTAAAATTTATTTTTTTCAAATTTTACATGAACTGATATGTTTTAATAGTATGATAGGTAATATTCATTCAAAGTTGAAATGAGAATATGTTAAATCAGGGTTATCAAAGCTTTCAAATTTGTACTGTAAGAATCTATAGATTCTGAAAAAACTGAGTGACCAAAAAAACTGTTTAGTTCAAATTCCAGCTTCTGAACCAAGAAGCTGGTTCAAAAATCTGAATCAAACGGGCCTTTAGTTATGTTACCACCCGTGACGCTGTTTTTCCAAGTCTGAACAATGCTACTAGAAGTTGGTATTGCTAATGGAATGAGCATAAACATGAGTCTTAGACTCTTGGTTTTGAAAAAAAAAAACGTATTTCAGTGTGTATAGCCAACGATATGGTGTTCTATGACCAAACTAACAATGCAGGAAACTAAAAAAAACATCTGTTAATTCTCTTTTTGGGAAGACTGGCATCAGTTAGCTCAGTCAGTTGCGCAGCTTACAGCTACATCTGCATTTCCATCATCAACAATTCAGCATCCTGCTCATGATCGATAGCCCGCTTCACGGCATCTAGTTGGTCTCACTCTCAGAGCTCACATCTTTCTCGGAGCAGCAGCACACATGTGACATGACATGCCCGCACGCGCACGTGTGAACACCTACCATTATATTGTTCGCACCACATGTTACCTCTGATGTTGACTCTGATATGTTTGACTACGAGTTGTCGTCCGGTGGTGATTAATGACGCGGATGTATAATATGAATATATGATCACCAAATAGTTTGAACTAAAACTAACGACTCTACTAGCTAGAAGAATATTTATAAACTGTTTTGTTTTTTTACGATTTCTATATATAAATATTTTTGACAAAGTTTTGCCGTTTATGAATTTAATATATATATATATCATACAATAATCAACAGTTTTCTCAAAGTCTACATTATTGTTTCTAGTAAAACTTGATAACTAAAGAATGTAGAAATAAACTAATTTCTATAAGCTATAGAAATACAACTGCTCGACAGCTAGCCAGGTACCGTACTTACTAGCTATCTTTCAAAATCTTGATTTCCGGACTATAAATAAATATGGGGAAATTGATGAACAGACGCATGCAATGCAATCAGATAGCCACCTGGATTATATACGATAGTCCGTCGAGCTATCGTTCTCTCTGTACGTACGTACGTACGTAGACTGGGGAGCGGCCTGGTCCACGCGGTGTACATCTGCAACAACTGTTACAACGCTGTCCACCACAAACCCAATGTGTGGCTTAGCTAAGCACGACTGCACGAGACTCAGGCACTCGGCGAGGCCGTGCATGCATGCATGCCAACCGAAGGGGACCCCTGATCTGCTAGACTGCTACTAACAACGAGCCTGGGTATTAATGCACAACTAACCTGCATCCCAAAACTGTAATAGCAGCCCTGTTCTGTCTCTGTTGCTACAGCAATCCACGGCTCTTTCGACGTACATACTGTATAGTTACAACCATATACAGATATACTACTGCAAATACAAAGCTCGGATAAACTAGAACCTGTGAAAAATGTAGCAGAGCTTCGCCTAGAACCTGGTGGTTTTCCATGTTTTTTTTGTCTTTAAAATCGTCGTATACATCGACGTGCGACAGCCGACAGGTAACAACGCCTGATGCCGCTGCTGCTGCACTGCTGATGCTGCGTTCCAGTTCGCGGGCAGCTGGCCGAGGAGGACGGACGGCCAGCCAGACAGCCGCGACACCCGATTTCATGCACCGATTCTCACGAGGCGGACATGATGGTAAATCCGAACGAAAAGAGGGGACCACCACCCGTAACGCCGGTAACGGCCAGATTAGCCGAGAGCAAATTTGGCAATGGGCAATGGCCGTGCCGCGCTGGAATTGCACCACCTAGTGTTCGGATCGGAGTTGTTGTGGGCTTCCGGCGGTAGCAGGCAAAGCATATTAGTATTTCTGGAGCCGACCGGCTCGGGCTGAGCTGTGAGCTGTTAGCCTGTTACCTACATCCGTGGCCTCTCTGTCCACTTGTGCAACTCGTGGATTCGCCACGTAAGTTGCGGCTAGCGATGTGCGTATTGGACTGTGAGCAAAAAGACAATGCGAGGTTTTCGTCCAGCCGGTCAGCCGGATTCCGGGAGCACCGTGCGTTGTCGCTACCGCTCAGCTAGGCTAGGGCAGCTGGTAGCCTACGGCCCACATACGAAGCGCGCGTAGGGGCAAAACCGCAAAATCTCGCAAATACTGCCACATCACGTCGACTTGTCGAGCGCGGAACACGGCCGGGACGGTGGCCGGAGTTGGAGGGGAGGAGGAGATGTGCCCGTTGGGTCCACTAGTCAGTGAGAGTTACACGGACACAGCAGAGTCTTGCCTCCACTTGGGACAGTTGGACAGAGGCCATAAAACAGAACACACATGAATTTGAGGTTTATAATGGTTATTTAATAGTTGAGATGAATAAATCTGATATAGAAAATTTGATAGATAGTTTTAAAAATATTTCTTGCCTTTTTTAGGTCTAGTTAAAGTATGCCAAAGGAACCGGCCCACGTCACGTCTATGTCCGCCATCAGTAGCAAGCGTCTTTCTTGCCTCAGCCAAGCGGCCAACCTGATCTACCCGTCCAGATTCTACTAACCTGAGGTTATGTTTGGTTCAGATTTTTGAATTAGTTTTCTAACTCGGGCCTCAGAAGTTGGAATCTGAACCAAATAATTCTTTCAATCACCTAGTTTTTTCAAAATATGTATTTTCTCGTAGTACAAATTTGAAAACAGGTATAATCCAGATTTCACAGCTTCTCGGTTCAACTTTGAATGAATATTATCTACCATGTTATTAAAACATATTAGTTCATGTAAAATTTGAAAAAGTGAAATTTTAGTAAAATATATCATTTTAGTGTAATTTAAAAGTATATAATTTTAATATAAACACCACAAAATTTCATGATTAGAATGATTTACATGTAAAAGTACACATTAATAATATAACTAAATATCATGAACTACCAAAATATAAATCTGTAACTATTCTAACCAAACAGCTTCTCAGTTTTTCTACAACTCATAATAATTTTTCATAGCTCACATCAATTTTTACAAATCTACGACTCAACCAAACATATCTTGAGTCGAGTGAACTAGCTCGGTATAGCTTTGAAACCTAAAGTAACACAGCAACACACACACGCTAGCTCGTGCTCGTGTCACCTTTACACGCCTTATGCCGATCGATTTCTTCGCCCCTGGCAACCACATTCCGTATGTGCTTCTTATCGAGATCGATTCGATCGACGAGAGAAACGGATCGGAGCAGAATGTGTTCCTCCGACGAAACCGTGAGCTCCAACTCGTACCGGCTGACGGGATTACGCACCGATCAGGACGTGACCGATCGAGTAAAAGGCTATGCGCAAACAGCGTCATCAAAAATACTAGTCGATCGCCGGGCCGGCATCCCATTCCTATTCGAATCTTCAAAAGCTCAGGACGACGAGGCATATATGCACTTACGTATGCTTAGTAATCTAGTACCACCTCCACTCGATATTATTACAGGCCGTTTACTTTTGTACGGGTTAAAAATTTTCAACTGTAATTAAATTTATAAAAGAGTACTATAAGCATCGAATTAGTTTTATCAAATTTATTGGTAAATATATATATATCTTAATAATATATTGACAATGTAATTTTTTTATTTTTTAACATAATGTCAGTGTTATATAAATTTGATTTAAAAATAAAATGACAAATAATATTAAATAGAATCAGCACATGATGTACGTGTTCTGTACGACTTCAACTTCGAGATTAAAGTTAAATTTCAAGATTTCAAGTTTGTTTTAGTTCAAAATAAAATCTAGATTGCTTAATTAAATATTTACAATCCATTCATAGCACATATCTAAGGGCATGTTTGTTTCAACTTTTAGCAATTAGAGATTCTTGACAGTTAGCTACTCTAATTAGCTGATGTTTTCCAAGTTTTGACTTTTAAATTATTTTCAGAATCTGTCTTACGACCTGAGTTTAGAATCTGAACTGTTCTAAATTTATGGAAGCAGCGGCGGACTCAGGGGGTGCAAGCCCGCTACCGCTTGGCCACACATATATTTGCTACATATTTTTTATGTATTTATTTGTGTATTTTCTATGTATTTATGGTATAATTCTTGTATATTTCTTTATAAATCCTTATATAAATCTAAAAATTTTGTTTTAATTATAATATTATATTTAATATTTATTTAAAATAGTGAATAATTTTATTTGTGATTGACATGTATTTCAGTCAGTTCTCTAATGATTAATTCTTGTATGTTCAAAAAAATCTAGATTTATGCAAATCATCTATATAACCCACTTGAGATTTGAGAACCGATCGGATTCGATCGATTGGCACGTCAGGTATAATGATATATCCAGGCAAACGTACACACGCCGGCCGTGGAACGCGTATTTCCCCAAGGAGGAAACGAGTTCGGCGGCGCGCCGGCCGATGATCCGTCGAGCTCATCTCTTCCGCGGCGCAGGAAAGGTCTCGCCGTTTCGTTTTCCTCGGACCGGGATTGCCTCGTCGGCTACGTCTCGATGCGAGCCAATTTACAAAGCGAAGATACACTTTCACACGTAATGATTCGTATCATATCATCCATCGTCATCTCGTCGTCTCCGGCGACCGGCGGAGCTCGCTCGGTAAATTTAAAGAAGGGATTGACTTAGGCATCGAGTGATGAGTCACCGGATGATCAGACAGTTATCCCGTCTAGCTTGGTGACAGTGTGGAATGGCAGTTAATTAATCGCGTGGGTCCCACGAGTCAGCCTTGTTGTTTTCGCGTGTTGGATGTTGACCTTGGATCCGGAAATGGCAAAATTTTTTCTCCAACCACCGTGGCAGGCCACATGTACATACGTGTTGTGCATGTACATGTGTACACACTGGCGCGTACTGCATACCTACCTACAAGCTACAGGCTACAGCATGACAGCTAAGCTAGCGCTACGTTCCTAGCTAAATTAGGATTAGTCAATGGCTCCATCGATCGATCAGTTTACACGTAACTACACTTGAGTGTTTTTTTTTTCAAGCTGCGCGAGGGCTGCGCGGGCTAAGGTGGCTAGCTCGGTCGATCTTCTGTTTGCGGATGGCCGGCGAGGTTGGTGCTACTCGGAAATGGCGCCGAGATCCGGCACGAAGTCACGCCCCCGGCTGCGTCCTCTCCTCGACCTGCTGCGGCACCCCTTTCCGCCGCTCCTCCCCGCGGCGGCGCCGGACGCAGCCTCGGTGAAAACGAGCGGGCCGTCGTGGTCGCCCACCAGCGCTGCGCTGGCGCGGACCGCGAGCGCCGCCATCTCCGCCGCCTGCAGCGGCCGCCGCCGCATCGCGGCGGGGAGCACGAAGTAGAGCTGCCCGGGCTGCAGCTCCTCGTCGGGCAAGACCGCCGTGACCGCGCCACCGAGCTCCAGCTCGTCGGCGCTGCATAGAAAGCACGACGACGACGATGGCGCGCCGCCGGCCGCCTTCACCGCCTGCGACGCCCGTGTCCCCCCCGGGAACCGCCGCAGCGCGCCGTCCGCGAGCACCACCCTCGCCGCCGTCGCCTCCCCCGCCGCCAAGCTCCCGTTCACCGCCGCCACCGCCGTCGCCTCGCACGAGTTGCAGGCTCCCATCTCGCCGGAAGAAAAAGAAACACAGCACCAAGCCACCAACACCCGTCGTCGTCCTCGGCGCGGTATATCGTCAGCTCGAGCCGCCTCCTCGCCTCGCCTCGGGCACACGCACGCACGCACGCCGGGACGCCGGGGAACGGGGCGGTGGGTGCGTGCGTTCTGTGTGGGGGAGGAGCGCGCCGTGCGTTCGCGTGTATATATAGTCCCGAGGGGTCGCCGCGTCGGGTAGCGTCGCGGCGAGGAGAGAGACGGCGAAGAGACGCCAAGCTGGAAGTTGTTGAGGACAGCTTGCAAGCGTGGGGTAAATGTGTGTGCCACTGTGCACGCATCGTATGGTACTACTAGCCTGCTACTCTAGTACGTAGCCGCTGCTGCTAGTGCGAGCTGAGTTGTGTGCAGCTCCCTGCTTACGTGGCACAATGCCGTGGAGGGCCCACCGCCCAGTGCCTGCCCGCGTGTCATGACAAATACTTCAAACAAACGTAAAAAATTCACGCAAACCAGTCAAATTGAATTTTTCGCTGAAATAATATTTTTATAAGAAAATTTCAAATTTGTACAACGATTTTGAAGAATTGCAAAAATGGGTATCAGCTTATCGGTACTTAAAGTGTCGATTGGTGCCATGTCAGCTCTAGTCGACAGTTAAAGTGCCAACTGAATGCTATCCCTATCAAATTCTGTCACGTCAGCTCTAGTCGGCACTTTTAACACTTAAAGTACCGACTGAAGCTAACGTAGTACCAGTCGATACTTCAAGTGCCGACTGAAATTGACGTGACATCCAACAAGTGAAATAGTGTTTTCAGTACTGAGTTTAGTTCGATTACAGAAACATGTTACGTGACAAAATTATTAAATGCGTTGTTTTATATACTATTTTTAATGATTTATAAATATATGTCAAATTTGAGTTGATATGATTTTTTCAACTTAAAATTGTCAGACACGCCTATTAAAAAATCTGGCTCGGTCGCTCCGTGTCGATGATGCAGATCGTGTTCATATTATTCTGCCATGCAAAAAAAACATTTCCAACAGCGGCGCTTAATCTAACCGGAGCTTTTGGAAGCGGAGGAAATGGCGACGAAGCTAGCGGAGCCGTTCGAACCCTAGAGCTAATTAAACAAATCGAAAGGAGGGAGATGATGATTGCAAGAAGAGGGAGCCGCACGCACGCAGGATCACAGAATCGGCGGAGCAGCAGCCAACATCGGGCAACTTCGCGCCATTTTCTCGGCCACGCTGGCCGTCCATTTCCTGGATTTTCTGCGACGGCGCCGAGATCGCGCAGCTGCATGAGGCGACAACGCCGAAAAAAAAAACAGATCGTATCAAATCGTATCTAAGCTCTCTAAACAGGCGTGATTTAGTACCGTTTTGGTTAGCATGCAGCGATCGAGTTCGAGCTGGTTTGACATAGGATTCCTTGGTTGAATGGGCCATGCATATGCATGCATGCGTGAACATTTTTACTCGGCGGAATGAAGAGAGGCACGTAGTGACAGTAACAGTAAGCACAGTGGTAGTATATATGGTCTTACGCAATGTCAGATTTTGTACAGCCCTGCCCGGCAAGCCTGCAAATCGCTCAAGATCTCGTTCCCAAGCTTTCATGGATGGCCTGCGTGCACAGCTGGACATGCAGATGCAGCTGAGCTAGCCGGTCCTTGCCATGACCATAAAGCCTCGTCCATACGCTCGTTGTCGCCACGACATTATTCAGAGTGTTCAGGCTTCGAGAGCTACAAATGAAATGGACACACGACTACACGACTACATGATATATCCACACTTCCAAAATAGAGAGAGAAAGATGAAGATGGAAGTAGCACAAACATGGTGATCATCGGCACGTACTGCATGCACCCCTGCCTGCAGTAATTGGATGGATGAGTGCATGCTTGGACAGTTTGTATATGTTGCGTTTCTTCCTCCTCCGATCATCATCCGAGCGAGCGACGCACCAGGATCGCCGTATCATCCATCCATGGCTAGCTCGGTCCTACCCGGAGTGAATGCGCCCAGCTAGGCATTGAGCTTTGAAGACGACGCCAGTTAAGCCATTTACAGAGCAGAGTTCATCAGGCTGCTTGCTTTGCATGCATGCATGGCGCCGATGGGACTGTCCATGCATGAATGGACTCCATCGATGGCTCATTCATCGGCACAGCTGGTGCTCAGCACGGCAAAATGAATTCAGTTAAGATTCGATCAGTGCCCAGTTCATCATCACCATTACTCTCTGACATGGTCAAGACACTGGCCGAATAAAAACGGACAGACTGTTAGTGTTTCATCCTGTGTCCAAGCAAAAACAGCTGCGGTTCTTTGAATGAACAAAAAATCCACTGGATTAATTACTATCTTGATTATTAGTAGCGTGCAAATTGACATGCAGAATAAGATTCCAAACTCTGATGAGTCGATCACTATATATCCAGCACACTATTATACTATATTGCACCAGCACGGCGACACTTGTTTATCAGAAATCATCAACCTAATCAAACTGCCAATCCTTGGACATGTTCCAGTCTCCAATTCTAAATACACACACGCAAAAAAAAAAGCTCATCCTGTTTGGTAATGCAGCATCAATCACCTACAGAATCTACTGCCAGCCCGTCTGTTCTTTCAGATGTAGCGACACCGGAGGGACAGGCGAACTCTCGCCCGGTTTCAGTCATGAGCCGTATCCAACTTGTCTTTGATTGGCTCCTTGCAAGTTCAGAGTGAGTGAGACAGTGAGAGAGCCCTTGGTGAGAATCAGAATAAGTATACCCTTAGCTGCTACACCTAGGCACCTAGCTTCCTGTTGATATATAAAACTCAACCTCTCATAGGCCATACTGTAACTCCATCGTCAGATCAAGGCTCTGGGATAAGAGGAGGATAAGGGAGATGGAAAAAAGCGAAGCTAAAAGGTAGTGAAACGGTTGGTTCATGGACAGCCTCGCACTCTTGCATGCAAGGATTTGATAAAGATTGGATCGGCTACATTACATATATTCTTACGTACGTACCCAATTGCCGCTGTCTGTCAGAAGACGGGAGAATCGTTTCGTTTAATCGTCTTCGATGCGAGTACTAGCTACAACTTGACGCGCGACGTGACGCTTGCTTGTTTATCCGAAGCTCTGAACCATTCATCCGTCTGCATGCATGCCCGCCTTGCCGGTCTCTTTCTTTCTCTATGGAACTCTCGGGGTTTTGCTGCGGCCACGGGGCGCAGCTGTACGAGCTACGCCGCTGTCACCGATGGCTACCTCTACTAAAGTCAGGGATTTTGCAGAGATAATCAGCTGGATTATATTTATATGTGTATGATAATAAGCTGGATTATATGTACTGAAGTGTTGTAGGTTTGTAGCATTCTGAAATGAGATGATTTTGCAGAGATTATTCTGAAGTGTTGTAGGACTATATTTTTCACAATGCATCTTATCGAAATCTAGCGAAGTGCCAATTTTTCCACAATAGTTGGCGGTGGCCGCGCTTTGCTCCGTTTTCTTTTCTTTTCTGGAAATGAAACTGCACGGCTCCCGTTCCAGCTATTCAGACCCAAGCCGATCTGGTGCAATGTAATACAGTGGTCACTCGTACAGTCGTACTACACTGCAGTGCAAAGTAGCAGCAGCAGGTACCATACTAGGCAGCTACATACATCCAGCTATTCATCCAAATAATGTGCTCCTCCGACCTCCATTTTGCATAAATTTAATGCGTTTTGTTTAGTTCCATCTCCAATAGATGCTACTCATGCCACGTATAATAATACTGATTACAATTGTTGTTGTCTAATCTAAATTCTAGTTGTACTTAAATAAAACGTCTTAGGGTTTATGTACTATATAGTGTGGTATTGACTTCTCTGACACATAAGAAATCTCGTTTTTAACCTTGATCTTTGACACATTATTCTTCATTTCTATGGATTTATCAACCCCATATGAAAGGCAGAGATGTGGACAATGCATTGATACCACTGTCATTCACTCATTCCTACTGGAGTTTAGCGTCGGAACGTCTCACTCAGCAGCGTGCCATCACGTAGCTTCTCGGCATCTGCAATTGTCCATGCAATTTGGTGTTTTGAGCACACTCCAGCCAGGCAGCGACCAGCTGAGCTGAGCTGACCATGCCCACTGTTTCGATCCAGACAGCCGTAAATCACACTGGAACATGCTACCAAATCACCGATGGTGGTATGTATTAATATGAGCAGGATTAGCTGTACAGTGTTAATCTCTCATGCTCTGATCGTCCCTGATTCCCAGCTCAATGTTCTTGATGTATCAAGTCACCGCTGTCCCAAATCAAAATCCTCACCAACAGGACTACTTTTTAGGAGCAGAGCTACAGAGAGCATGATATACATACAGCCTGGAGCATCAGCTGAGTTGCACTGTGACCGATAGATCGATCGATCGATCGAAAGAAGAGTCAACGTCTGCTACTGTTCGGCAATTAAAGCTGAAAACTGATAGCTGATCGAAATCGGCAGAACATCCCATCCATCCATACAGTGCCCGTCAATCAACGTCCCTCCCTGTATTCGAGGTTGGATTATCCTCACATTGGTTTAAGTTTTGATTCAACTTAAACGGTGAGAAAGTCTTGAAAACAAGAAGAAAATTATCTCAATCACGTGTGAGTTTTCTCATGTGCAAAGCTAACATTCAATTCGTTTTCTCCTCCCTGCAGAAAACTCCGTGTCGGAGGAAGCAGCGGTAGGCGAGTGGGAGAGTAGCCATCGGTTTTGGCCGGAATCCAACTCGATCGGCCGGCCAGTTGCTAGCTCTCACTCTCATACAACCAACGCCGACACAAGATCCAAGCGGGAGAGGACAGGAATAGCAATGAGATTTTTTTTCCGTGGGGAATGAGTAACCATCATCAGTACTGTTCTTGACTGGGAGAATTTTTTTCGTTCTCGGGGAGAAAATTCTCTATTGTCATCTTTGCGCAGGAAATAATACTCGACTAGATCCTTGTTTCTATATCAAAATAAAAAAACAAAGTCTGGATGAATTGGCTTCATTCCTATCCTCAAACAGAGAGATTCCTGTTGGAAGAACAGGGATCAAGACAGTTGACCTTTTGGGGGCGGGGATGCGGCATAAATCATTTTCAGGCTATCTCATCTACTAGCTGTATGGCTGGATGCACGAACATGATCTTCTCTCGTCTGCACATTTTGGGACTCATAATTAAGAATTCAGACGGGTCGTGTCAACTGAATAATACGACGCAGATCTGCAGGTAAGGTTTTTGATTCAGGGTCATAAATTTGCTGTGACTTTTGAGGCACACAGCGACCCGACGGATTCAGAGATCTCGATGGGATCCACTCGCACGAGAGTACTACAGTCTACAGTGCAGTTAGCATTGCGCACCGATGGTTTGCTTGGTCGTCTGATGGGACAATGGATCTTCCCTACCATTCCCAATCATTGGCAGGAGAGGAAAGGACCTTCTTTTGCTCGGCGGAAGATTCATCAGTTTCGTCGGCTTGGTAAGTCAATCGATCGATTTGTTTTACAATTAAAATCGTACAACGGCCAATTTGTTTTTCCACAAAATCGATTTTTTTCCGAAACTCATCAGACACTAAACAAAATTGGTCTAGATACAGATAAAGATCAAATATTTAAAACTGCAAGCATGGCAATGGATTGAGCGGTTGCATTTGCAACCGCTATTAATCGGAGCCACTTTTGCTAACTTTCTTCGTTTCCCTCTTAATAAATCCACGGCATTTGGTATTTTGGTTTATTCCCAGAACGATCGCCATGGCGACCAATGCTTCTGCTGCTGCGGCAGCCTGCATTTGGTTTCCAAGAGTAGGATGAGACGACGGCGATATGATGATGCTAGGCAGGATCATCTTCTGTGTGGTCCTCGCCGTCATCCTCCTCGCCACCGGGTCGCCGCTGCCGCGGCGATCCGCCGGCCACAAGGGCGGCGGTCCAGACTATGTGCGGATTCCTACGGTGTATATCCACCCGACGGCGGCGGCGGTGGCGGCGGCGTCAGGATCCGCGCCGCAGCAGCGACGGCACGGAGACGCGGCCACGGCCAGCTGCGCGCTTGTGTTCCGCCACCAGATGACGGAGGGGCTGGAGAGCGCGTCGAGGACGGTCGGCATGGACTCGGGGTTCGTGCTGCTCCCGGGCCGACGTCGGTGGTCGACACGGTGCCCCTTGCGTTCGTGGGAGTGCATGTGTTTTCACCGGTTGTCAACTCGGTCCAGTGTGACCTACAATACGAGATGTCCCTGGAGGCCCAGCCCACCAACCAGCCCGGCACGACGGGGACTCTGGGCGAGGCCACACAGGCAGCCACGGCGAGCGCCGGCGTTTCCCTCTCATACGCGCAAACGTACGGGAGAGACGCCGTCTTCTCTTTCCGGCCATCGCTTGGCGTCGTCTCCAGATCTTCTCTGCCGCTCTCACGTGGTTTTTTTTTCATATCACTGTCGTCTCCGGCTCCGGCCTCGCCCGCGACAGCGACGAGACCACGTCGTCCCGTCTTCGTCTGAACGTCGCAGCAGCAAATCTTCATATGTAACAATGACTCTGACGCGCACCACCACTTCTCTGAAGATCTTGTCAGATCAGGCCGTCGAACACGAAGACAGACTCGAAATCGAGGCCTTGTTTGGTACGAATAGGCCAAGATTTTAACTTAAAATCTTCCATCCAACGTGGAATAGATAGAAATTCTAACCTGACAAATAAGTCGAGTGTTTTTATCTTTTGCGCGAAGATTTGTTGGCAATGCGTACAAACTACAAACTATAAGCTAACTCTTTTAACAACTTGTGCTACTCCTAATCTTCACATGAAAAAAAATGAACAAATCAGAACTAGATACTAAGATACTGTAACCCTTAATCTGTCCCTCTGGACTCTGGTTTCTATGTATGACACGCTGTTATGCTGGTAATTCTTGCGTATTCTCGTCTCATCTCATCTCATCTCATCTCACAAGGAGATGTTTGTGTTCACGTGAAAGCTTTCTTGCACTGTTGCTGTTGCGCCGAGAGCTTGGACAGGAGGAAGACGCCGGCGGAGGAAGCAAGCACAGCGCCGGCGAAGCAAGCCATGTCAACCCCGGTGACCAGTGGCACGCTCTTGAACTTCTCCAGAACGCCGGCCTGGAGCAGCAGGAGTATGGCGTGCCCGATCCTCGTCTTGGCCTGCGTGATCGACCGGATCCTGGCACCTTCTTTCAGCTTCTGCCATTTTTTTTACAGCTTCTTATCAGTATCAACTATCAAGCTTTCAATGGATCAGCATATACATCTTGTGATAAAAGCTATGTTACCTTCAGGTTGAAGGATCCTAAATGGGATTTGTCAACATGAATCCCTGGTTTCTGAATGCTGTGGGAGCCATAGAACATGATGTACATTCCCATGCCAAACGTGAGAAGAGCAGTCCCAATCAGAAACATGTCTGAAGAAACAGAGTTTGGTTTGCACTCAAGTTAGTTTGACATGAAAGATCCTAGCTTGAACCTTCAAGTGATGATGAGGCTGTACCTAGTGCCTCAATGAGCAGGTTTATGATCTCGGTTTGATCTACTGTCTCTGACATGGCACGGAACTGCAGGAAGAACGACCTGACAACTGCTCCACAGCCCTGCGTAAGTAGGCACGAAATCTTTGAGCCTCCGGTGTCTTTGACCTGATGAAATCTTGCATCTTGATTACACTTGCAGCTGAATGGGACAAAATGTTTACCTCGAGAAAACATGGGACTGATCCGACGAGTGATCCAGCCACACCGATCAGCGTGAAGGATTGGCATCTGACAACGCCCTGAGTTCACCCAAGTTCATATGAATTCCATCAGTAAATTTGTTAAACTCCGGGCAGTTTGAAATTTTGAATTGCAAAAAAGTCATTAGAATTGTAGCATTTTGAGCTGGTTTAAAATTTACCAGGTGGATGGCGGCCTCGGCGGCGTTGGACCAGCATTGGTGCCGCGTGGTGAGCGCCTGCCACGTCGCCCCGAGCTGCCTCAGGACCAGCCTCCTGGCGACCTCGTACGCCAGCGGCAGCACGAGGTGGGCGCTGCTGGCTTCCTCCGCCGGGAAGAAAACTCTCTCCGGCGCCGTCATGCCGGCCGCTCCCAGCGCGATCAACGCGGCCTTCTGCTCAGCGGCGCGGCTGCCGACGCCGCGCCTCTTCGCCGTCGTGTCCCACAGGGACGGGAACTTCAGAGACGGGATGTGGCACGGCCCGCCTGCCGCCGCCGCAGCCGCCGAAGACGACGACGACGGCATCTTATGATGGCTGGTGCTGTCCGCGTGGAAGGCCCTGCAGGCACTTGCTGCCCTGAGCACCCTGCCGCTGCCACTCGCTCCCGCCATTGCTGAAGCTGAGAAGTGAGAACTCCGTCAGCTAGCTAGCTAGAGCTAGCTTCTTAGCTCCGTCCCTGCAACCGCTGCCTCTCTAGCTGCTGCAGGAGGAAGAGAAGCTCCGGTGGAGACGAGGCCGTATATATACGCGCGGATACGTATGAATGGGAGGAGAGGAATCATACGGGACACGCGTGCGCGAGTCGCAGGTGGCCGGAAGGTTCCAAGAACAAACGGCCGCGGGAGAGGAGAGGCGAGGCGAGGCGGGCAACGACGGGCGGTGAAGCCGCGAAGCTCGTGAACGGCGTGAGGTGTGGACGGACGGCGCAGAAGAGTGGAAGATTCGAATCTCGAATGGTATCGACTACTTCTTGCGGCTGCTGTGAATTTGGCAGAACGGGATCTCTAGGGCATCACATCACCGTGGTTTCGTTGACGTGGAATCGGTAGCTTACATCTACTTTTCGTGCTGCGTGTCGGTGTAGTAACACGGAAATATCACGGCGACGGTAGCTGTACGTTTGAGGCTAAATGATAATTAACATTCGTGATGCACGTGTAGTTACTAGATTCTTAAAAAGTAGTTTTAAAAACAGCAGAACCGATCAACGGACAGTCGCTGTAGCGGAAGAAAAAGCCCGGTTTGCTCTGCACTGCTCTCTCTGCTCGTGAGCTTTCTTGGGAGTCTCCGGGCCGGGAGAAAAAGAGCAGAAAACTCCAAACCACCAACCATCTCCGCCGTCTCCAGAAAATGCTCCGCCGTCCGTCTCAAGCCTGGACATGCCGCCGTGTACTGACGGACGCCGGAGGCGGACGTGTGCGGTGGCAGAGTGTTTCTTCTTTCTTGGCCACCACCCCGGCTCCCGCCGGCGACGCGACGCATAGCTGCCGTTGAAAACTGTTCATACATTACGGATTATCCCGGACACCAGTAAAGTTTCCGTCCATTAAAAAAGTTCATATAGAAACGGAATATCTTAAACTGGAAGACATTTTTTATCTGATAACAAAAGCGAAAATACAAGCGTGATAAATACTTTCCACTACTACTTGAACTCAATTACCATGACAAAACTCATAGCTTCGTTAACTCACTTGCTCGTGACCGACTTGTTCTATTTTCCTAACGAACTGAGCTAGTGTTTTGGCTTGTTAGTATAAAAAGCGAGTTCAAGCTGGCTCGGAAGCTGCTCGCGAGTTTAACGAGCTCAGCATAAGTAGTCAAGCGAACCCCCTAAAGCAATAATAAAACACTATCTTAGAGTATGAGGCTCATTATTTTATAATTTATTATTTAGTATCTAGATATTACTTGCTAACTTGCTATTATAAAATTATTTTTATGGCCTATATAATTTATCATATAAAAGTACATAGAAAATATTATATAAAAGTATGAAACAATTAACATGTGTGATGAATTTGATGAAATCATAGAAATAATGATAGAACTATGAACGATTAATTTTTGAAATCTTATATATTCTATTTATTTCATATTTTGATGTTTGATACGTGATTATTTAAATATTTATTATTTAATCATCTTTTAAATAGTTGGCTCGTGAGCTAAATGAGCTTGCTCACGAGCTAGACCGAGCCGACCTAGGTTTTCTGTTCGTTATATTAACGAGTCGAGCTGGCTCGTTATCCGGCACTTTTAACTAATCAATCTATATATTAATGATTTTTAAAGTCTCTTAACAAAAACCTAATCAATCACCTGTCACTGCCACTGTCAGTATTTTTATATTTTTGACTTGGCTGCACGTACATTCGTCCACGTTCAGCTCCAACAACCTTGTCTTTTGTCATCTGGTCAGAGTTCAGACAATGCATTGCATACACAACTAAACCAAGCCATCGAGGAACAGCAGCACGGTAGCTTCTTCTTCTTCTTCTTCCTCTTCTCCCTACACCGAATGTTCATGTACTCTGCATTCTGCACTAGTGGCCTAGTGGTAGCATGCAGCTTTTCTGAGCCTTGACCATTGAGTGTATTTCATATACACCTACTTATGAATGCTTCAAAGTTTGAAACGGCTCTTTGAAGGGAAGTCTAATATATTAATTAGGCAGAGATTTGGCCTGCACAAGAGTTTCTCTTATCTTCAAGTGAGCAAGGTAGCTAGAAAATGTTGGGGCTGTTTGGATGATGGAGGCTAAAGTTTAGCCCCTCTCACATCGGATGTTCGGATGCTAATTAGAAGGAGTAAACATAAGTTGATTAAAAAACTAATTGTCTAATTAATTCATCATTAGCACATTTTACTGTAGCACCTCATTGTCAAATCATAGATTAATTAGGTTTAATAGATTTGTCTCGCAAATTAGCCTATGGTTTTGCAATTAGTTTTTTAATTAACTCATTTTTATTCCTTTTAATTAATATATGAATATTTAATGTGACATAGACTAAAATTTAGCACGTGATTTGCCAAACAGCCAGATAGGCAAGAGGATATATACAATTAGAACAGTTTATGGTGCAGGCAAAGCCCACTGAGTGTCTGAGTGGCTGCTACTTTCTGTCTTTCTGCAACATTTCAGGCTTTTACGATGAAACGGGTTGGGTTGAGAGTTGGGACGTCCAAACGAGAGGCAGAAATGATAGCACCATGCGATTTGCAATGCAAAAGCGACTCAACTAAATTCACAAGACACATGTGAAGCATCTCCAGCACACACACACACGCACATGAGAAATGAATCTGTCAGTCATGTAAAAACACATGCATATGCGTCTCCCTGACAGGCAAAGCCTACTGTAAAACTACTGACAAGTGACATGCTACAAAGGTTGTAGTCACAATTCACAGTGACATCGACACGAATATTGGCACTGGTTTCATGTCGTTAATGTGCACGAATCACACAGATGAGATGAGATGAGATGAGACGAGCCAGGTCTTGGGGTTTCTGGCTGGATGTCGGCGTTGGAATTTCTCGACCATTTTCATCTCGAGTGTTGATTTCTGTTGAGAATTCAGACGAGACGAGACGAGACGAGACGAGACGAAATGGGTTTATGGGGCTATGGGCTCATCCCCAACCTGGACGCCCGCGACGCCACCACGTTGCGCGCGTGCGAGTCGCACACCTGCGTGCTGAACTTGCACCTGTACCAGCTCGTCGGCCTCGACGACCCGTCGGCGGCAGCCGCGGCGTCTCCGGAGTCCGCGCTGCGAGGCGACGCGGCGGCGCGGCCGCGGCCGTCGATCTTCTTGATGGCCCTCCTCATGCTGGAGCACTCCTTCTCCAACTCCTGCACTCGGTTCCTCATGCTGTCCATGTCCAGCCGCAGCACCTGGCTGCCCTGCACCGCCGCCGACGGCCGGTGCTGCTGGTGACGGTGGTGCCGCGCCTGTGGGGCGCCGGAGGACGCCAGCAGTGTGCCCGTGACGGCTCGCCGGAGCTGCAGCTGTTCGAAGAAGAGCACCTGCAGCACCGCACGCAGCGGGAGCCGCTCGTTCTGCGCCGCGTGTGTGCACGCCTCCACCGTCAGCTTCCTGCAGTCCACCACGCCACACACCCTGTCACGATCCTCCGCCGTCAGCCGCGGGTGCGCCTGCGCGGCCATCACCGGTCAGCAACTACTCGACAAAGCCGACATTCTTTTACTTGACAGAAACTAGCACTAGGAGGCTAAGAGCTAAAATTTGTGTTCTTTACCCTGAGGTAGATGTCGACGGCGCGGTAGACGCCGTCGTCGTAGATGCGGGCATGGTCCGGCAACGCCATCGCGAGGTCGCAGAACTTGGCGGGCTTCAAGTTGGTGTCGGATGCGATCTCGGCAAGGTAGTTGTCAACCAGCTTGCCCACGTGCACCATAGCCACGGCCGACGGACGGGACGCCGTCTTGGCCGCTGAGGTCGACGCCTCTGCCTCGCCGAGCTCCTCCTCGGCGAGGAAGTGCCTGACGACCCGCTCGACGCAGTCCACGTCGTAGAGCGTCTCCGTGGTGCCGGAGTAGCTCGGGATGAGCACGTCCTCCAACGTGGCATGGTCCAATTGCGTCGCGGCCTTTCGCTCCAGCGCCGCGCGCGCCGCGTCCGACGCGCGCAGGATGTGTGATGTCCGCAGCAGCGCGAACAGGAACTTAGCGGTGACCACGCGTCCCGAACACTTGTAAGCCGGGAGGGTGGCAACCACTGCCTCCAGGAGCTCTCTCTGCTCCACCTCCGATGACACCGGCGCGGACGCGAGCCGCCGGCGCATTGACCTTGACAGCCCAGGGATTGTGCCCTTGGCATACGACACGAGGCAGCTCTCCCTGGCCTCCGTCCTGACGTCGGCGCGCGCAGCCATGGCCGCCATCACCCGCTTGTACATGTGCAGGCCGAGCACGGCCAGGTCGTCGAACCACGAGCGCGACGCGGCCGACGAGCGCGCAGCGATGGCCTCCACACAGCGGTCGACAATGCCGAGCTCCTCGGCGTGCGGCAGCAGCTCCTCGCAGGACTTGAGCGCCTTAGTGGCATCGCCGGGATGCCGGAGCACGGTCTGCTCCAGGTAGGCCTCCGCGCGCGCCGCCAGGTTGTCCTCGGCGTGCTCCTCCGTCATCTCTAGGTACTCCGCTGCGCACCGCAGCGGCGCGACGTTCCAGGCGGTGAGCTCAACGCGGACGCCGTAACAGAATTTGGCCGCTGTCTCGAACGTGCCCGGCCCGCCCGGGAAATCCGGGAGCACAATGCAGTACGTCTGCCCCTCCTTCGTAGCCTGCTCCTCGTCTTCCTCCTCTTCCTCTGCTTCCTCTATCTCTGTCTGCGGCGCCCCTTCCTCTCCAGCATTGCCTTCCTCACTCCTTCGCCGCCGCCTGAGCGCAGGCTCCTCCTCCAGCTCCATGAGCATCCGGTGGATCTTCCGGCTTTTGGACATGAGCGGGAACTGCGCACGCAAACCCTCAGAGGAATTTCGTCGAGCACAATTCGGGGAGCACCGAATTTCCACCCCAAGAAAACAGAGCACACGCAAGCAGCGCAAGGATGAAAGATTACACCTACCTTGTGGAGGTGGAAGCCCATGTCTTGCACGTCGAACACGATGTCGCTCGGCAACCCGGTGGTGCAGAACCTGCCGCCGAGGCGCCGACGATTCCGGCAACCCCCAAAAACCCATCAATCAAACACGCAAAAGTTCAAAACCAACGCAATTCCCCGTAAAACCCCACCCCCCAAAAGACAGCCTCTTTACCACGCTTGCCCCCTCGCCGCGCCGCGCCGGGCGGACGACATAGCCGGCGGCCGCTCTCAGCTCGCCGCGATTCGATCCGAAGAGGGAGAAAACGGCAGCGACACGACAGAGTACAGACCCGCCGGCCGCCGGCGCCTCCCGCCGTAGTACAAATGTACAATCGAGAGGTCGGTATGCCGTATTTAGGGCGCAAATGAATTGGCCTCCAGAATCCCACTCCCACTTCAGCCTGTCAGCTGCCCGGAGTTACTGCTTCCTGCCGACGACATGTATGGAAACTGGAAAGCTACGTCTCCTTCCTTGCTGCTTCTCTTAACCAAATCTCTCTGCTCATCATTTGCTTCCCCTTATAATTCTCTGCTGCTGCTGCTGCTGCAGGGGGATTGGGGTTCACATCTCCATTGCTTTTGCTTCCGTGTGGAAACTGGGACGCTTGGAAAGTTCTTGGGGGCAGACCTGCTTGTCAAGTTCTAAACTTTGGATTTGGGACAGCCAAGAAAATAAAGGCTACAAACAATAGAAAAAGGGAAAGGAAACCGTGCATGCTTTGCGAGAAAGGTTGCAGGTGACAAAACGAATCGCTGTTGCAGAGGATGCTCATATCACAGCCGATTACAGAAGCGAAATTACAATGTTTGTCCAGAAATCTTTTGTGTTAGGTACCCAGCGCCGACTAATGTTTGTTCTTGACATCAATTCTGCGCTGGACTATACTACGTTTGTTTCTGACCAAATTTGGTGCCTTTTTTTCATTAGCTTTCAGCATTAGGCAGCCGGATGAACAATTTTCTGGGCGAGTGACGACTGACGAGTCCTCTACTTTTCACGCCGGTCTCCTCTCCTGCTTTGTCTCGCTCTTTCTGCCGTCTTTTTCCAGCCAGAGTGGCACGGTCGGCGTGAGCACGACGAGCTTGCTAATTAGTACAGGATACGATGCAGCTAGCTGCTCATCGCTCAATGCTACTACGTACGTGATACGTCGCATTGAAGACGAGCAAACTGCCCAGATGTAGAATTTTCACACGAAATTTGTAGAATTTTCCTAGGGAATTGAGAGTTTATCACGTCACCTTAGTTCTAATTCTAAAACTTTTTTTGCTGCATGCCTAACGACAAAGACCGGAGATATAAACTGTTTTTATTAGTATTAAAATAGTAGTAACAGCTAAAGGTGTTCCTAAAGACAAGCATGTCCGATAGCTGAGCACTCCTTTTGTTTTTCCTGAAATCAGTGAGGACGTGGTCTCCACGTACTGTCTGGTTAATCCAAGCAGTAAATGTAACACTTGCTATGAGTTTATTGCTATGGATTTCATGGTGGTTGAATATGAGGGAATTAAAGGAAGTGAAACAATTAATTGCAGCTTCGGATGCTTGCCGTATAGAAGAAAGAGAAAATTACTCGCATGCCATTATAATTTTCAGAAATTGCCTATATGCCACTGTCAGTGACTGTGGTGGCCCCATCTGTCAGTGACACACCAATGACATATTTGCAAACCGTAAAAATTGTAATGACACAGAAAAAATTAACCCAAGAAAAAACCCATCTCCCAAAACAAGAAAATTCAAACGTGAAAGACCAACCTTGGTCAAGCTTGATGGAGCCTGGCATCATCAACCCTCTGCATGAACTGGTGTCCATAAAATTTATTAGCTTACCACACAAACAAAAATCTAATGTAACATGTAATTTAATGAAGATAGAATTTTTTTTAAAAGAAACCATGTCTTCCTCAAGAAATTAGGTCGTCACAATATCCAAGACAAAGATGAAAAGTAATTGGATGAGAGAAAAGAGAGTAATATAAAAAGTTTATTATAGATACATATTAAGAAATGAATGTTGAGAGTATGATTTATAAAAATAGTGTCTTTTTGACATGACAAGATAAGACATCCCATAAAAAACTATGGGTTGTGATTGCCCTTATGCAACAACAGATGAGTTGTGGTTTTCAGAGACCACTGCCTCAACGCCTGTTGGGGGGAAATAATCTCATCAGTCGTACGATTAGGCAACGACTTCGAAGATGATTCCAGAGCATGCAAAGTTCGCAACCTTCTGATGTCTCTACAATACTCTAAAGCAAAAGGCCCGAAGCCCATAACCCAAGCCCTTGCAACCGCAGAGAGGGGGATTCGGAGCCTCCAGGTGCCCCGTGGCCCTCGCTACCTCGCTGCCCTCCGGAGGGCTCCACTCCTAAGCGTTTGCTTTACCTAGGCGTTCACACATGTTTTTACTATCCTATCCCTACGGAGTCTCATGAATAGGGTCCACATTGACGGTTATAACTAAAAGATATAATAATATTTCTCTGTTGAATCTTTACCTATAAATATCCCTTCCTTTTACTGTAATAGGGACAATTATTCACGTAATAGAGCACACTTTAAACTGGCTAAGGTTATTATTCTGTTCGGAGGCCTGACCTAGTCCACAATTAATCTCTTTCTTTAGATAGCCATTCGAGGCTATTTGAACTTGTTAGCGTATCATGACAACTTCATGCACGTGCATAATACTGCAAGGCGGTTACACCAAACTAGAACCCCTCGTTGCTCCAAAAGCTAGACATAGCCAAAGCCTTTTGACTCGGTGCGATGGTACTACTTAATCGAGCTATTGACTTAGCAGGTTTCCCGCGTCGGTGATGTGATTGGATCACAAATATCTTGTCCACTTCTTCTAGGATCTTCCTCAATGGCATTTAAGGGAACCAAATTCAACATCGTTGGGGGTTTACACCAAGGTGACCCACTCTCCCCCTTCCTCTTCGTCGTAGCCACTGAATATGGCCTCCTGAAGCCGATCTTTAATGGCGGCCTTTTTTTATCTGTGTCTCTCTACGCGCTAATGATGCAGTAAACATTCGCGCTTCTTTCAAAAAGTTAAACATCATTCAAGCTTCAGAAACTAATGTTACAGTCAGTACAGGTGCAGCTAATCCAAATTAAGACAGTCTCAACGTTAGTTACTATCTAAGATAATTTCTTATTATTAATTATATTATCATGTCAATAAATGACAAATTATTTATTGAGGATTTTATATTATAAAACACAAAAACATAGAATCTACATAATATAGAAATATAAGGTGAAAACAACAGTTTCTTATCAGAATTTTAACCTTCCTAAACACATCCTAAGATATCCGGGTAGATAATTCTGAAAATAAATCTGCTAGCTACTCCAGTAACTCCACTGCAGGGGCATGTTCTTGCTTGGGAATTTACCTGCAGTCGCATCATGGCGTGTTGCCGTCGAGCTGAGGCCTCCCCACCAGCTCGCTGCTCCGAGACTGACTGGTCTCGCCTGGTCCCTGCCCGGCCGTAGTTGCATTGCATGCTGCTGCCAACCGCCACACCACCGACGAGACCGTTAAATTAGGGCCAACCAACTCGGTTGGCTCACGCCATTACTGCTTCCCCCCTGGCTAGCTAGGTGACGAGCTACTGCATGCATGTGAATATAACGTGTCATCGACTGGTGCTTGCATATTGCATGGATTTTAGCTGATTAATCAGCACTAGTGTACTTAATTACTCCACTGTTCGATCAGGTGTCGCATGGGACAAGCTACTAGGAACGGCAGATTGGCAGCACTGCATCGATATCTAAGTATCTTGACTATATATCTTCTTCCGCTTGAACTGCTTTACCCAATTACCCGGCATTCATTTCACGTACGTACTCGTATGCATGATGATTCATCATGTTTGCAGTTTGCACTTGGGCACCTGGTGCCGATATGTATCGGCTAGCAGCCGGAGGACTGGACAGATAGGAAAGGATGCAGGCAGCATGTGAGTGTGATTCAAGCTTCTAGCAAAAATGTTGTGTTCTTCTTGACTGTCGTCAGAGATGGAGAGCTGGAATTGTGGTCCTCTGTAGCTATTAAATATCGATCTAGAATTTGGACTGTTTGAGAAACTTTTAAATTTTAAGGGCAGCTAGAAATACTGTAGAAACGAGAAATATTTATTAGGAACAGAAAAGGAAATTACACAAGATTCAAACAGGCCTCAAATATTTATTCATGCATGTCGGAAACAGCTGAGATTGCTGACGCCTCGAGCAACCTGGTCCGATGAGATCAGATGGAGATGCTGTTGGGGATGCCCCTGGCGGCGAGGCCAGTGGCGTCGCCCTTGTGGTCGGAGGTGTTGGGGTAGAGCAGCGTGTAGGGGAAGTTGGCCGGCCCGACGCGGTTCTTGAGGTGAGGGTCACTGTTCATTGTGACCACGTGGCTCTCGATCTCCGTCAGCCGCTCGCCGAACCGCTTGAACGCCTCCAGCGCCTTGGCGTCCGACGTCCACTCCGGCGTGTCGCGCTGGCCGAGGTACAACTCGTCGGAGGAGTGCTTGGAGAGGATCTCTAGCAGCGAGATGCCAACGATGGCCTGCATCTGGTTCGTGATGGTGCGGACGAACACCTTCTCCGGCTCGCGCGCCAGCTCCTCGTACTCTTTCGTCCCTGGCTCCGGCATCGGTCGCCGGCTTACCGATGCATGGTTCGGGTGGTAGCCCGCGTACGGGTACTGCCCGAAGTTGACGGCCGCGTGCAGCGCCGACCCGATCCAGATGATGGTGGTGCAGGCCTTGACCAGCTCCGCCACCGTCTTCATCTCTGGCCACCACGGCGCGTCCTTGATGTCGCCGTGGCCGACCTCCCGCACCTCCCTCCACCACGCCTGAAGCTCGGCGTCGCCCTGGAGCACGTCGTCGTTGGGATAGTATATGGCGAGGTACTCGGCGGCCCACTGCTCGATGGCGTGCCAGACGGCCAGCCCGTCATTCGCGTACGGGTAGTCCTCGATGAGCAGCCGCACCTTGTACGGGCTCGCCGGGTCGGGCACCGCGACGCCGCGCTTGATTAGGTCGTCGGGGAGAGCCTGCTCGACGAAGTTCCAGTTCTTGTAGACCATGGACGACATCCCGAGCGCGTGCTTCCGCGGGAAGACGGTCATCTCGACGATACCGCCGGCGTTGATGAGCGCCTGCCTCGCCAGCGCGTTGATGGTCATGGTGTCGCGGTAGTGCGGCTGCAGCAGCTTGTGCACCGGGTGCGTCACACTGAGCTGCCGGTTTGTGGCGATGACGAACGGCTCCATGACCGCGTGGGTGTTGAGCCAGTGGCTGATCAGCTGGTGCCAGCCGTAGTCGTTCACGTTGACGTACGCCTTGGCGAGCTGCCACACCCACCAGTCCACGCCGGTGGCCGCCGGCGTGTACACGGCGCTCTTGGCGGTGGTAAGGCCGCCCTGGAGGTGTGGCAGGCTCAGCTCGATGGCCAGCGGCGCGAGCGTTCCGTCGCCGCGCAGGAACAGCAGCGTTCTCGTCGCGTAGATAAAGTTGTCCTTCATGCTGTTGATGTCGATGAGGAACGGCATGAGGCGGTCGTGATAGTCCACGATGTAGAGACGGTTTCCGTCGAGCGCCTGCTGCACGGTGAGCCCCTCGAGGCTCCTCTCGATGTGCGCCTCCGTGATCGTGCTGGTTTGGTCGCCGTACTTGGTCGGGTCGAGGCTACTCTTCGGCGGGAACTCCGTGAGGCGCGCGATCATCAGGGGGTTGACGCCGGCGAGTATTTCGCGGGCAAACTCCGCGTCGGTCATCCAGGCTTTCTTGTCATCCTTGATGATGCGCGGCGTGGAGAGCTTGAGGAGGTAGTCGCCGCCGACGGGAAGGAGGTTTTTGATGAGCGGGAGCGGGAAGTTCTTGCGGAGCTCATCCAGCGCCGGGATGCTGGGCAGCTTGATGCCGCCATCGTAGAGCTTGATGATGTCCTCGAACGAGTCGAACTCGCCGGGGGAGAGATCGACGTAGGTGCGGATCGCCGGCACGATGCCGTCGAAGAGCGCCTTGATGGAGTAGCCGAGGAAGTCCGCCATTTTGAGGTGCCCGAACCGCTCGTCCCGCGGCACGTAGTTGTTCTCCACCACGGACAGCCTGCTCTCCGACTTGGGATCTACAAAACCAACGTGACCCCACCTGTCAGTGATCGATCTGTGCTGGTATATCAAGAGACCGGAGAGGAAAAGTCAGAAAAGAGGCGCACCGGTTTTGGTGGGCTTGCGGCCGGTGCGGCCGCGGCGAGGGTACGGGGTGGCCGGAGAGCCGCCGAGGGCGGTGCGCGGGTTGCCGAAGTCGGGCTCGCCGAGGTCGTTGTAAACGTCGTAGCGGTAGACACGGTCGTGCACCTTGTACGGGCCCTGCTGGTCGTCTCCGCGCAGGTTGCGGAGCTCGTCGTCGCGGTACGGCTTCAGCGCCGCCGGCATCTTGCTCGGCAGGTACGTCTGCGGCACGTATATATGACGCATGCATCCATGTCAAGACGACGGCTAGTTATTAGTTAATTAATTACACGTCTTCGTTCGATTAATTACGTCGTTGGAGAAGAAGACGCGGTTGTAGCGATACGCGGAGACCGGGTAGACCCAGGAGTTGGCGACGAAGACGACGGTGCCGCGGCCGGGGACGTTGTCGAGGGTGATGGTCTTGAGGAAGAACTCGGCGGCGTGGTTGTTCTTGACGATGATGGCACCCGGCACGCCGAGCTTCACCACGTCCCAGTCGAACGTCACGCCGAACTTGGACTCCCCCGTCGTCAGCGACGGCAGGCTCGTCAGCCACTGCTCCAGGCTCGCCTCCGCCCCCACCTTCCCTCTGTTCCCGTTGTCTGCCATAGTACGTGCCATGCCAACCACGTCGATCAGCTCGTGCCATGAATCAGCACCAAGGTGTCGACTCTCGAGAGAAAGGGAGAGCAGGCAGTGTGCGTGATGAATTACGTACTGGTGTCGACGAGGGTGGAGCTGATGAGCTGGCAGGTGACGCCGCGGCCGAGGAACTCGGAGATGCCGTCGATGATGGTGGCGCCGAAGTCGTTGACATCGAGGACGTTCTTGCGCATGAGCACCACCGACCCCTTTAGCCGGTTCTTGTTCCCCGCGGTCAGCCCGTCGATGATCCCGCCCAACAACATCTTCTCTTCTTCTGCTCAAACCTAGCTAGCTAGCTCAGCTCGTCGTCGCAGTAAGAGTGGTTGAGTGTGTGTGAGTGTGAGTTCGACGAGCGTCGAACGGCTATTTATAGCCAGATCGAGGAGAGGAGTGGCACGCTGCAACACCTCTAATCTTTTTTATTATTAAGGTACAAGATATTTTGAGTACTGTATGTATTCCTCAATTGTAGCACGTGAGAGATGGACGTGTAGTAGGCAGGGGGGCACATGCATGCATGTTGCATGGGCGGCATCATATCGCGAGCAGTTTCCACGTACGTATGGGCCGTTTTGGACTCCTCCTCTTCACTGCTGCACAAGTGGTCTTAGTCTTTATTTATTTACATTAGTGCAAATGATACTTACTTACACAGTACTACAGTACTATAAAACTGATCTTTGTAGATGTTTCTTTTCACTGTACAGCCTGCTCTCAATCTGCTGTAAGCCGTTCTGGACTTGTCCCGGTTCCCCGCGAATCCGACTATATTGGCTTTGAGAACGATCGGTGGATTAATTCTTCGGATACAGATCTCCTCGATGCCTCAGATGAGATCTTGAGCAAAGCGATATGATCGCTGGAGTTCTAGAAGTCTAGATGGCTGAAAAGTTGCGCTATAAATGAATTTGGCTCCTAATTTTTTGCATCTTATTAAGAGGAAAAATAAGACAACAAAAGCTAAACTTCGAAACTCCAATTGGTTTTGTTGGGAGAAAATGCTTCACTTTCAGGACTTAAAGACTAACAGTTTAAAATGACTTATCAGCTTCGGAGCTGATGGGTTCATGCTCGAAGACGAAGGAGTCGTGAAGCCGAAGGGTGCTTCGATCCATGATCCGAAGGAACCTTTCGCACGATATGAGGCTTCGGAGTCAAACGACAGGATTGATAAGATGTTTGACTTATCTATTTACTTTGGACAGATTTTACCATTTTAACCTTATTCAGGGTATCGAATAGTTTCCACTATGTCGGTTGTAATTAAGGGGTAAATAATTCTTTTCCTTAGACGTTTTTGCCTATAAATACACCCCTCCTTACCCTATAATAGAGATCGAAGACTGAGCTATTCCAATACACCTATTCGGAATACTTAAGCTATTATCCATTCGAAGGTTTGAGATAGTTCTTAAACACGAACTTACTGTTTGTTTGTTCTTGATCTCAGAGAACCTGTTAGCGTAATTTTTTACGCCAACACGTTTTGCATAATTTATTACCTACACAATCCCACCGCGATGGTTCAGCTCATCGAGATTATGGTTCGTTCCGATCAACCGTACGCAGAGAGACCCTTCTTTAGCTCGAGATCAATTTAGGTGGTGATGGACTACTCATTGAAGAATATTCCACATATTCTGCCTACCATGTTCAATTTGTTGGATTCACACGCCCCTTTTGGCGCATGAAAAATATTCCACATATTTTGCCTACCATGCTCAATTTACTGGATCCACATGCCCCTCTCGGCGCTCCCTTGTGTGGGGAAATCCCATGCAAAAGAAAAAATGCAAGATTTTTACTTGGCTTTTAGTGCAACAAAAAAATCTGATGGCGACATTCTGGCCAACTGAGGTAGACTTCAACGACAAAGTTGTATCATTTTATAACCAGATGATGAAACCTTCTTGTATATTCTCTTCAACTGTACGTTCATCAAGGAAGTGTGGTTTCTTATCTATTCTCATCGGAGGTCAATCTCCTCCTTTGTCCTGAGTTCCCACCGACACAATCTCAATGATATTTTCGTCTACGTTATCTGGAACCTGTGGAAAGAGCCTAATCGTAGTATCTTTTAGGGGGAATACCTTTACACCAGATCTCTTCTGCCAAATTATAGATGATATTGTTGTTTGCTCTAGTAGGTTAGGGGGGCGCTGTCTTTTCTTGAGCTTTTCTCCGCTTTCTTGTATTTATTGTCTCCTCTAGTTGTGTTTTTCCTTGTTGTTTTCTATTGGAGGCCCTGAACTCTCTCTAGAATCGTTGCTTATTACATTTTCGTTCGTTTCTAATATCTTAGCAGATATCCTATTCCTTTCCGTAAAAATCTACTGTAAATATATTATTAGAGAGACTTCTTCCTTGGGAGCAAGAGGGGCGTGTTAGATCTGGATCACTAGATGGGTCATATAATTAATTAATATAAGTTTCAATGCTTGCGAATCACGCTGAGATGAAATATATATTAGTACATGCATAAGAACAAATCCCAAGGAAAAATATTGTTAAGGATTCAGCGAATCACGACCATCGATCTAGCTAGCTAGAGATGTTATATATATATACACACACATACTCCATTCCATGTATAATAATGGATGTGGTTGATGTGAACGTTGTTTTTAGTAAGATCTTTCACGCGTACTTCCTCCACCTCCTCTTCTTACTAGGTGTTTGCTCGGAGGGATGAGGTGAGATGGGATAGGACGGTTCTATTTTTTTTACAGTATTTGATTTGGAGTTGGGTGGGACGGAGTCGTCCCACCAAAGAATATTCCTCTAATATTTGGGACAAATTCGTCCACCAAAAATAGAGGGACGAACTCATCCCTCCTCATGCTCGGCGGCTCCGAGACCGGGCTAGAAGTTCCATGGCGAACTGGAGGTTTTCATAGGGAGGTTTTATGGATGGGATGGAGATTTCGGACCAAAGGTGTTTCGGTGCGGGACAGAGGGGCTCCGGGGCAGAGTCCCATTTCTCTCAACCCACCAACCAAACATAAAACTAGAACATCTCATTCCTCGTAACCAAACACAAAATAGGACGATCCCATCCAAAAAACTGGGACAAAACCGTCACATCCCACTTTGTATTTGAACCAAACGGCACCTTAAGTTATTTTAATCTTTTTCATTTTTTCTAAATATAATTTATTTGTATTTTATAATTGTTTTTATTTTTCTTCTATATTTGACTTTGTCGATGAATATAAATCAAGGATAATAAAATTATTTGAATTGATTTCTTATTTATTATACATAAATCGATCGGATCAGTATCGATGATAGCAGGTCGTCAGAGGAAGTTGTTATGAAAAAAATTAGCCAAGTAAATAATTTGGTGTGCATACCAACAGTATTATATTATACTAGTGGATATTTATAATTAGAAGGGTTAAGTTTAAGCTCATCTGCATCTTTTTTTATTTCATACCACAGTAAAAAGTCAATTGCTCATCCAGGCTAATTAATTAATTAACTCAACGTGATTCAGTTGATTTAATTCAGAGATAGATGGGAGTTTTTTTAAATAATATTTTTTAAAAAAAAAATTACGCAAATCATTATATCAGCTTATTATAATCCAAAGCTGAAACAAATACTACATATTTTAAATGCACAAGTAAATTTAAAACATGTAATTACCCTCCGTTCAATAAATTTATTGACAACTCACAAAAATATTACTGTCTCCATAAAAAATGCAAGGTATCTATGGATTATAAAAAATTCAATATTTTAATTTTGATTGATAATTAAGCTAAAATAATTTATTTTATGTTAATATAATTAAGCTAAATTAATTTTATAGACATTGTTGAAATATTAATAAATAAATTAATTGTCAAAATATCACATTATTTAAAAAAAGATCACGTGGACCGATATTAATAGTCAAAAATATTGTTGATATTGTGTTGTATACAATTTTTTTTTAAAAAAAAATCAATTTTGTGTATATTTTTGAAATTTTTGAAAATGTCTATATATATTTGATTTTTTAAAATATTATTTAAAAAATCGATAGACAGAGGCATGCAGGTACTACTGGTGCATGACACCAACCAGCATCGTGTTGCAACTCGCTAGAAGATTAAACGTAAAACTTCAAAATTCCATTTAAGTTAATTATCCGCTGTAATCAATCACGTGTGTCACGATTACTAGTATGATACCATATCATTTTTGGTATAGCGATTGCATGACAATCCCGGACTTTTTTCCCCTCGTTAGTAGCTACATCGTCAACGTCATATTCGGTCAAAATGAGAGTTACACACCTGACTAAAAGATCTGGCCTCCTGCAGTCAGCGCTGTCTGATTTCAATCGGATGGGCGTATGAGAGGGACTTCGCATCGGTGGAACCCACTTCGCAGGGGGGTCAGAGAGAGAAGGGGGTTTCACACCGTCCGATCAAGATTGGACGGCTGCAAAGCCTTACTGTCCTGAACCGCTCCCTCACGAGAGTGCAGTGCCCTTACTATTTTAGCTTTACCAAAACAGCTCACATGGCAACTAGCTAGCTACATATACACGTACAGTACCACTTATAATCATATATCATCATCACAAATTTGCGCATTTATTACTCTATCACTCCAACTATTTGGTACTAACTAACGTATATGAACGAATATTAATCTATCAGAGGTGTGATGCACGTACATGCATGATATGATATACATCGTTATCTAGTACTGTAGCACAGTCGTCGTCGTCGTCGTCTCAGGCACGGATGGATCCAAAAGACTGGAGTCTAAAGAATATTGCCATGTTCATCTCTGTGTAGCTAGTAGCCCACTTGATCGAGAAGAGACGCACTAGAGAGATATATTATCGATTAATCGCTTGGTGTTGCAGACTTGCAGTACTGATTTCATTATAAAAAAAGGAAGGGTGACTCAGCCGATCGCTCTCATCCGGACGCACACGAGCAAATAATAACCAATCAATTAGTCATGCACCATATGATAAGTGAAATGAACGGGAGTAAAACTTATTAATAGTTTAATATTTGGAGATTTAACTGCAACGTGTATTTTGGATATTGTCGTTTTAAAAATTGGAGGTCAGGACGAGTACTGCGAAATTATGGAGCATGATGGAGTTTAGCTAGGTGGAAACCAATGGTCCATGTGAAGCACGAGTCGAAGACGACGACGCGGCGGCTCACGGCCGCCGGCCGGGCCGGCGGAAGCATCTCTGCTCTGCTCACCTCCGTTCGTCTTCTTCGTCTAACCCGACTCTACTCGCCGAGATCCGTGTCAAAATAGCAACTTTTTCGTGAAGGGAGATTTGTCGTGATCGAGCTCCGGATTCGCAGCACCGGACGCTGCGGCTGCGCTCCAATGCTCCAGATCTGACGGCTCGCCGCCGCCGACGACGACGCGGCCGGAAAATATCCATGCTCATCACCTGCCCCTCCCCTCTCCTCCCCGCCTCCGAGCTCCGGCGAGCCCCCGCCGCGCCCGCGAGAGGCCACCGGATCATATCCCATGTAGCGTTCACCGCTCGGTTCCCGTCGACCCAAGAGCAAGAGGCCTTTATTAACTTGTGTGCCACCGCCTTACATACACGAAAATCATTCACAGAATACACGAAAGTATGTGTAACTGCTCGTCCAAGAAGAGTGACGGTTAATATACCATCTTTAGATTAGAGTAGGCGTCTACAATAAGAGGTATTGACAAGTCCCCACATGCTGTAAAAATTAATGCCAAGATCCCTTTTACACAAGATGCCATTCCATGGATAATGCTTACACCACCTGTTCTCGTCAGAATTTCAGTAGTTGTCTCAGCATCATGCCTTGTTTCCTGAAAGAAGAAGAGCAAAAGAATTCACTGACTGAGGGGGTGTTTGTATCAGGGCTAAAATTTTAGCCTCTATCACATCCAATGTTTAAATACTATTTTGGAGTATTAAATGTAGACTATTTACAAAACTCATTCATAATCGGAGGATTATTCACGAGATGAATCTAATGAGCCTAATTACACCATGATTTGACAATGTGATGCTACAGTAAACATTTGCTAATTATGGATTAATTAGGCTTAAAAAATTCGTCTCGTGATTTAGTCTCCAATTCTGCAATTATTTTTATAATTAGTTCACGTTTAGTCCTTCAAATTAATGTTGAAATATCCGATGTAACACGGGCTAAAATTTAGTCCCTGGATCAAACACTGACTGCAGAGTGCACAGCTTATTTGATTCTGGAGTAGGAGACAATTTGTTTCTCAGGACAATAATACCTTGCTTGCTATGGCATCCAGCGGTTCTTAGTTCTTGTACTTCATGGTTTCTTTCTCAAAACCAATTGTGGGGAACTGTTTTGCATACTCCTCCACGTCATGGCGAAGCTTTGCAATCTCAGACTGAATGTTGCTATCAGATTGCAAGGTGGCAACAAAGTCCTTGAGTTTTGTTCCTCCTAAATTTCCAGAGGAAAAACCAAACGATGAACAAGACCATCCTAGTAGTGTGATGCATGCAAAACTGCTTTGTAGACTATCAGTAACATTTTTTAACAAAAAGGAAATAGAAATGTGGCTGACCTGCTGCAGCCTTAACCTTCAAAGCCAAGTTCACTGCCGCGTCAAAGAAATCGGCAACCTTAGCGAAGTCCTCCTCAACAAATCCTCTTGATGTAAGTGCAGGTGTTCCTGCATGATCAAGGGGCTTATAATAAGAAATTGCAAACCTTTTTAAAATAAATTAATAGAAAATGCCACATGGGGGCAGCATTTTACCCATCCTGATGCCTCCTGGAACCATAGCTGAAATATCACCAGGAACTGTGTTCTTGTTTGCGGCAATGTGCACGTTTTCTAGGACCTTCTCCACTCGTGAACCATCTATGCCCTGGACATGAAGTTTTAAGAGGATTATAGCTGTCCCCATATGGCATAAAAAATCAGAAACAACTAAGTTTATCTGTGATAGCACATTTAGGCTTTAGCTATCATTATACAGAAACAGCAAAGCTTGAGCTCCAATACGCATCAATCAAGATTATTAAAGACAAAACAACTGAAAGGTTTATTGGAAACCATGCGTAAGAAAATTTTAAAGTGAGGATTAAAATATCTCAAAACGACCAAAGCCTGCCACATGTCTGTCTTACCTTGTTCTTGAGATTCACCAACACTAAATGGTTATCAGTCCCACCAGAGACAAGGTCGTAGCCTTTTGCTGTCAAGCTCTGGATGCAGTGATATTTTCCATCAGATAAGTGGTTTAAACTTTGAAGCACAATTTATCATGTTGAGAACTAATCATTTGCACTTGATAACATGCTCAAGGGAACAAAATGAAGAATAAGACCATTATTAACCATAGTAGCTAATGAATCTATCACAAGAGAGTTGTAAAATAAAAAACAAGTCAAACATAAACCATGATTGATTACTTATCAATCATAATATTAAGTTAGCAGACTTTTTTATCAAAATTAAGTTAGCAGATATAATCATAAATCCTGTTCTGCTGACGGATAATTCCAGCAAGATTTAAGCACATACCTGTGCAAATTTTGCGCTGTTGCTGATAACTTGTTCTTGATAAGCTCTGTACTCCGGAGTGGTTGCCTGGCAAGTTAAACAGTCTCTTAAAATCTAAGGCAAGGGGCAAATAATGTGACATAGAAAATAATATAAAACATCAGGGATCAGAAGTGCTGCAGACCTGCTTAAGTGCAACAGCCAACCCAGTAATGGTATGATTATGAGGTCCACCTTGCAGACCTGGAAAGACAGCAGCATTGATCTTGTCCTCAAGATCATACGTAACCTATACCGTAGAGGGTCATTAGGCCTTTTTATATTTTCAAAAATGGGAGTACTACAGCATGAGCTCACAGGCTCGCTGAAATAGAAGCAGCACCAACACCCTATGCTACTTTTTATTATTTTGCTCCAGCATACCTCTTTCCCTTGCTTGTTTATTTCTTTCACCCCCTTCCTGTAAAAGATCATGGCTCCACGTGGTCCACGGAGTGACTTGTGAGTAGTGGTAGTCACTACATCTGCGTAATCAAAAGGAGATGGAATAACACCAGCTGCAACAAGCCCGCTGATATGTGCCATGTCTGCTAGAAGTATTGCCTTCTGCTTGTCACATACCTGCAGATTGAACAATATAAGTGGACTTATTTGACTGAGTACAGAAGATGACGATTCAATGCGCTCTATTGAGGAGCAAACTCACCTTCCTTATGCGGGCATAATCATAAAGACGAGCATATGCACTTGCACCAGCAACAATCAACTTTGGCCTAAAAAGAACAGCACTCTTCTCCAGCTGTACAGAAGTAGCACATCAAGCTTGTCAGCAAATGGTCTTAGGATTATTCATCTTGAAAAATTTCACAATTGAAATCGATACGAAGCAATGAAAAATATCATATACAATGCTAACAGAAACCATTTTTTCAGATGTGGAATCTGCTAATTGCAAAAACAACACATCTTTGTCCACTTCTATGAACATGCACCTCTAAAAGAATAATCAAGAAAATTAACAAGTTAAATGGCATAAAAACAGAACATATAAGAAGGAAAGGACACCTGGTCATAATCAATCAAGCCAGTGCTTTCATCCAATCTGTAAGGCATTGTCTCAAAGAATATTGAAACTGCTGAAATCTTCTTAGTATCAGTCTGCAAGCATCAAGAAGTAGAACAATGAGCCATGTGATGATGGGAGTATGAAGAGCACTACATAATTGACATTGCTAAGAATTATGGGAAAATTTTCATTGGTATATTTTTCTATATAAGAATCAAGCGCACAACTAACACTCCAGTATTGCAAATAATAATGTGATTATTGGATAAGCATACAAAATATAAAGCAACTGCGAAATTTGCAAGGACGAAGAAAGAAAACAAGCAAGGAAGCATTATGCTTGAATGCCAACTGAAATGAGTTACGAGGAGGCAATAGAGAAGATCCAGACCCATGTACCTGGTAACCGTGAGAAAGATGTCCACCATGAGGAAGATCCAAAGCCATGATTCTGTCATGTGGTTTCAATAGTGCGGTGTACACATGGAAGTTGGCTGGTGAACCCGACAGAGGTTGCACATTCACTACAGAGATAGCAATTGGTTGTCAAGTTAGAATGCCACCTTTTCGGAGAAAGCAAACTAACTTCTAACAATTAAAGCGATAGTATTAATAAATAAATGGATAGGACCAGTTGTGTATCATCTATGTGCAGGTTCTGGAACAACTTTATAAAGTGTAATGAATAACTCAGTGGCCTATAATTGGTGCAATCTTTTCCTTGCACTGGCAAAGAAATAAGTAAATTAAGAACCTAACAGAACTTCAAGTACTCTGAACACTTTGTGAACTATGGAACATTGCCATATTATCCCAGGGCCATATTTAAAAGAACCTTTTTGCCCCCTATTATCTTCTCTTATTTGCATCAACCAAAGCAGTAAAGATTGGAGGACTATAGGCTACAGGTGCACATCACAAGGGAACATAAAGAGTGGAAATTGTTTACCTCCCCATTTCGCTGGGTCCAAGTGGAAAGCCTCCAAAGCACGTTTCTGGCACAATGACTCGGCCATATCAATGTATCTGCAGGCAAGGAAAACCAGAACCACCACAAAATTCACATTTTTCACAATAGCAGGCATCGATTGCTCTTTCAGGCAAACATTTTGATCCAAATAATCTGAAGGACAACTGATAGAATGCAAACGTACTCATTTCCACCGTAGTATCTCGCGCCCGGGTACCCCTCACTGTACTTGTTTGTCATGACGGATCCCACCGCCTGCATCACTGACACCGACGTGAAATTCTCCGACGGGATGAGCTCCAGCCCCTGCACCAAACCGATTGGCACAATTCAATAACGCGTTGATATACCAAGCACTAAACAACCAGGAGTTTTTGGTGGTTGCTGGCGACCGGAAAAAACACAGACCTTCCATTGGCGCGCCTTCTCGAGCTCGATGATGTCTGAAATCTCGGGATCAACCTCCTCCAGCGGCGCGTTCAGCTGCTTCGGCCACTGCTCCCAACGCGAAGAACACAACATGAACATTGAACAAACGCGAGAAGCAGACACGAGGCAACGGACGCATTAGCAGCAAACACAGTTAAACAGGAAAGGGCGCATACGGTGACCCCGGATCTCTCCTCCGTCGCCGGCAGGGACGCCTACGAGCGCACAAAGCCAAACCGATTCGTGAAATGGATTAACACCGTTCTCTTCATGGGGCGGCAGCAGCAGCAGCAGCACGCAAACCCCCGACCACGAAAGAGAATAAAAGAAAAAAAAATCAAGGAAAAGAGGAAGCCGAGCGGCGGCGTACCATGTAGTAGAGCGGCGTGATGCGAGAGAGCGGCTGGCGGCGGAGGGCGTCAGAGGAGAGCTTGCGAAGCGCCGTCGCCATGGCCATGGTGGGCGAGCGCCGGGCGGCGAGCGGTGGCGGTGGTGGGACGCGTCCTCCTCCTCTTCCTCCTCTCGGGTTGGGGTCTCGAGTTTGGGAGGTAGTGGATTCGTGCGTGGTTTTATCTTGCAGTGCTGCAGTGATCAGCATCACTAATCTCTGCTTAATCTTTTTTCCTTTTCGAGATTCTAACCCCTCGATATTTTTCTTGTTTTATCTAATTATTTATGTGTTCTGTTTTTTATTTTCGGGCATTACTTTTCTATTGATAACACAATGTTTTTTTAAAAAATAATCATTTATCACCGGAAAGTCTGAGTTTCGATCTTTTGTCATCTAAAAACATAAATTCATGATTCGATCTTTTGTCATATAAAATATAACTTCGAGTTTTGATTTTTTGTAATATAAAAAATAACTTCAATAAATGTCATGGAAAAACTTTGGCAGCTGAGGGATTATTTATCTATTAATATCACAATGTTTTTAAGGAAAAAATAGTCATCTACCACCCAAAAGTAGAGTTTTGATCTTATAACTTAAAGTTTTCATATTTTGTCATATAAAAATATAACTTTGATAAATGTTATGAAAAACATTGGTAGCCTTGATTATTTATCTATTGATACCACAATATTTTTAAAGAAAAAATAGTCATATATCACCCCAAGAGTCTGAGTTTCGATCTTTTATCATGTAAGGTATAATATCTATCCCTGAGAGTCCGAATTTCAATCTTTTGTCATGTAAGGTATAATTTAAAGTTTTCGTCTTTTATCATCTTAAAATATAACTTCGATTAAATATCTCAAAACTTTAGTAGCCTTGATTATTTATCTTTTATCCCGTTTTAATCCAATTAAATGGTTTTGTCCATATGAAAAGACAATCATACCCTCAACCCTCAACGTTGCATTATGATCAAAAGACAACCATACATTATTTTGTGCTCTTAACTTTGCCGAGTTCACCACAAAAACAAGAGACTTTTTTTTGAGAGAAAATAAGGGGAAATTCGCATAACCAGATTATATTCCCGTACCTAATGACACTCACACACCACCAATCCAAGCAGGCAAGATTCTTCACCAGATAAATCATAAATGTATCGAACCAAGCAATGATCCTATGACCTATATATACTCGAAATGCTGCGATTAACTATTGAAATAATGGAATGAATTAAAGTATATATGTGTGTTCATCACTATTATCCAGAAGAGAGTTTGCATTTTGCCGGTAGAAAAAACTGCCACTTCACTTACTAGAGATTTGATATATTAAGGTGCAGGATGGTTGTGGCATACGAAAATGCAAGGGTAAAAATCAAATGATGAAAATAACAGCAGGGAAAAGGAGAGTTGGTCTATCTGAAAGTTTATGGAGAGGACAGGGCCAGGGTGTTGCTGCACTGCCTTCGTGCATCCCGGCCACTCGAGCCCTATCTTGCTCATGACCACTGGTCACCAACAGCACCCACGAATTCAGATAAAGAGATCAATCTCCATCTCAAATAATAATCATAATAAAACGGACATGACATGAATTATGCACGATGATAACATCCAATATTTTCATGGACGAGATAGAAATACAACAGTACAGTTTTTTATGGTTTAAAAATACGATATCAATATATTATTGACAAGTACAAGTCAGTAGTAACATTTTTCAAAATCTTAAAAATTGTAATAACATAAATATTTTTTTTATTCTTCTCGTGTTGGCCAATTCGATTCTTTTGGCCAAGAGAACGGGATACATCCATCAACGTGTAACACTGCAAGGGTACACTTGAAGATTTCAGGCCAATTTGTATCTGAATAAAACACAAGTATAGGAAAATTTTCAAAGGATTTGAATACTTCAAAATTTTCATAAAATTCCTTTAATCCAAAGAAGTCATAACAATATGTTCATTTGATACTGTAGATGTTAATATATTTTTATTTAAATTTGATCAGAAGTTTAAAAGTCAAACGACTTGTAATATAAAACTGACAGAACATAAGCAAGCTCAACAAGCAGCATGCTTTGGTAATTCCCATGAATCTGGCACGGGAATTTCAGAGAAACTTAGAAAAACAGATCAGTATTCCTTAGTTTTGAGGAAAATTCCCATGTGACCAAAGTTCCCAGCAAGATCATGCAAACATATAACATAGGTAAAGCACTCGGATGTGTTTGGATTGGATGATCAAAAGACAGACCAAAATTTAGCTGTCAATGAATGCATTATGCTTTACCAGCTTCCACTGCTCACATCAGTTGTTACCCACGTGATGTGGAACATTAGAAGTACCCATCTGCCAACGCAACCATGCACGCAAACACCTCTTTGGAAGAGTGAACTTAGGAGGACAGCTTTTGTCTGCGTTCATGGCTTGATGTACTGCCTCGAATGTTAGTATCACCATCTATTGCTAACCAGTTATATAGTTTCAACATCTATGATCAACTTCGCTTGTCCCTCAAATGCTCAGGGCTAATTGATGTAGTTTCAAGATTCTTGCAAGCAAGAGAACCTCCAGATGGAGCAACAATTCTCATCACCTATGTGTGCAGGAAAGAGAACAATGTATAAGCACGTCACTCAAGCAGCATAACCATATTTTGGAAAACAACAAGCATGTATATATGCAGCACACACCTGCCAAGCTCAGCTCTTCTTCAAATTCATCTTGCATGCCAAATCTTCTGTGCCCAGAAGATGTAGTAGCCAAAGGAAGGTATGGGTGAAATGCGAACCCATTTACAGTATCTAATATCAAACAGATAAAGGTCATAAAGGGAGCACCACAGAAACACATGCTCAACTCCTCTAGAAACAGAAGATCAGCAACACATACCAGCTGCTGCTTGGAAGGCTGTTACCCACTGACCACCTTGGAGATCATAAATGTGCACCATGCCATCCTGTTGAAAAACAGAAAGGAACCGTTTTAAGGATAGCTAGTACAAAATGTTATCCCACGAGAAGATGGAAACAAGAGGAATGCACCTGCCCGCCAGTGCCAAGATGTTTGCCACAAGGTTCAATATCAAAATGTATCCTCTGATTAGTAGTATCAGATGATCTGTACAACCTGATTAATGGATCTCACCAAAATTAGAAATGAGGAGTACCATGACTAAAGGAAATAGTCACAACATGTGCCCAGATGACACAGTAGGGCATCAAAACAAAAAATGGAAAATTTGAAGATGTGTTACAAAATAACTTACTTGTAAACAATGTCCACAGTGTTGCGAATATCCCAACATAGTATGTATGGATCCTATGGAAGATTTACAGATATGAATTCATAGAAGACAGAAACATCTTCAAATGGAAAATCTAATTGGGGTAAATCAATCTCATGACATATATTGAGGAATTGAACTGTACAATGCTAGCCTCAGAACATCAATTGTTAAAAAACATTTTAATTACCTTGCGCCCTCCAGTATACAAATAGTTTCCGTCCTTTGAAAAAAGTACCTAAAATTTCAATCAATGTTATCTTCTGTTTATAAAATAAGATGTAAATAATACATGGTTGCTTTACGAACTTGTGTAACACCCCCAAGCTGGCCATGTAAAACATATAAAGGCTCCATGTTACTCTCTGCATACACAGCTGTTGTCTGGCTGTATGAGCCAACAGCAAGCATCCCATTGTGAGGAGAGACAGAAATTGATGATATTATACCTGTGGAAAAAAAAGCTAAGCAACATATAAGATTGTTTCACCTCACATGCATAAAGAATAATAATCATTTAAAGTCGTTCATCAATACACTAGTGATCTGAGAAGATCAAGCACCAATGTATAAAACACTGGTGTATAAGTTTTCATTGTTTGCATGAAGCATGCTTTAAACTAATGGTACTCATTACAACTTAGCAGATGTGTTTATGATAACACTTCAAAGCATAGTTCTGTAGTACTGTCATGTAAGAAATATATGCAATGAACTCCAGGCAACAAGTTTGCTTTTGGTTTGATTGCACAAATTTTGAATGAAACATTTTAGAATTTTTCATTACTTAGTATTTAACATTTCAGTACTGATTTGTCAATTGTCACTATGACTAACCAGAACCATTTTCAGCCATGCAATATTGTTTTTGAAAAATATATATAACAGACTTCCATACACACACACAACGATTAAATTTAAATAACCATTTATGCATTCCATTCTTTCCAAAACAAAATAAAAGAACATATTCTGCCTTGAAGTATATCAAGCATATCAAACATATGATTGGAAGTCTAAAACTGTCACATACCAGTAGGCCCTTCACCCCCTTTAAGCAAAGAATACTGCTCAAAATCCCTACCAGGGCGGTGAACATCAAATACTCTAATTGCTTTGTTGTATCCAGCGAACAGCCTACAGAACAACATATATCCATTGAGTATGACAGCGAAGAAGATTTTGATTCAGTGTAGTTACATGACAATTAGTCTATTATCATAACTACCATATAGGTATACTGTACATCCTAAGAATAAAAGCAAGTAAGTTATATACAAACGATCCAATGATCCATACATTATTTTGAACCACTAAGATTTTGGTACAGCCCCAATTTACAACAAAATGATATATTAGTAAGAAACCATAACCTTCCCACACATACTGAGGTTAGAAACAGAACCTCATGATTCCACATAGAATGTATTGGCAAATTACTTATGCAAACTAGATGCAGTTAAGAAGGTTGAGTGTATATACATACTTAGCTCCAGTAGAATTGAATGATATAGAAAGTGCAGCTGTTATCTCATCCATGGCATCATATGCTCTGTAAGTACATCGAAGCTGCCATTCCCACAATAGATCATCACAAATGAATAACCGATTATCTATACACTAAATGAAACAAGCATAACCAACTAATTCTACCTCCCCAGTGGTAGCATCCCAGAGGTGTATCGGGTGATCACGACTGGTGCTTGCAAATACACAGGTAGCTGGATCTGCAAAACAACACAGCATCCCAATTCCCAATTAACCAAAGAATCACAAATAATAAATGATCCTAAACAGTACATATGAAGCAATGCGCCCACCAGATACAGACATGTAGGGGTACCAGCAGAAGTCATATACAGGCTCACCCTCGTTCACTTGGATGTTTGCACCGTAGGAATCTGCCAGAAAATTCGACAACGAAAGAAAACCTAAATCACACCAACAAAAGCTAAAAATCTAACAGATATTCAACAACAAAAATGGCTGTGCCCGTTAAAAGAAAGGAATTTTTGCTCTTATGCCACAAAGAAAGGAAAGCTATGAATCCGAGAGGCACCTTCACCTCCAACAGCGGTCTCAGCGGTTTGCTCACCCGCAGTACTGTACGCATCTTCCGGCCTGCACATTGCCCACAAAACAAGAAAAAAGAATATCACTTCAGTTGATTGCTTCAACAACCGAGAGGCTATAAGAAGGCACAAGAAGACGGGAGCGGGGCGGCGCACAGGTAGAACAGCCGGAGGGAGTTGTCGTCGGAGCTGGTGAGGAAGGACGAGCCATCTGGAGACCACTTCACCCCTTTGAGGAAGTTATCGGCGGATGCGGCGGGCGTAGAGGAGCAAGGGGAGCGGAACTGGTGGGCGAAGTGGTAGACGCGGCGCGGCGGGAAGTCGAAGCGGAGCTTAGGCCACGAATACTCCGCCGCCGCCTCTTCCTCAGTCACACCCTCCGCCGCCGCCTCTTCCTCAGTCACACCCTCCGCCGCCGCCTCTTCCTCAGTCACACCCTCCGCCGCCGCCTCGCCCTCCATGGCGTCCGGGCTCCCCGGCGCCGCTTCCTGCTCCTCCATGTCTGCTCCGGCAAAGCAACCGGACTCGGGGTTGCGACTTTCGAGTGGGGTTTGGAGGTGAGATCGATTGGGCCGGGCCGAAATTATTTCTACGTGAGGCCTCCTGTAGATGGGCCGACATATCAGCCTATCCACGTTGCGAACAACATGCATGGTGGGCCGTAATTGAGGCCCATATAAAGGCCCACAATTCGCAAACTGCTTGGGCTCTTCGCCGCGAACGTGGAAGGCCCAGCGACTCGCCCTCCCTCGGCTTCGTGCGCCACCGTTTTCACTAGGGTTTTTGATGTGGATGTGGTACGGGTCACGGGTGAACCGCAGGCGGTCGAGGTCGCGAAGAGCGCCATCGCCGACATGCAGCAGCCGCCGGAGCAGAACGCGGGGCCCGCGGACGAGGCGGAGGGGGAGGAGGACGAGCGGCGCAAGGCGGCGTGGACAAGCTGGAGAAGGCCAGCGAGGACTCTCTCCTGGGACAGGCTAGTATACCTTGCTGTTCTCGGCATTGCCGGTGATGGGGGCCGATGGGTTTGGGGGTAGTGGTAGTTAATTTGTGTTTGAAATGTATCTGTGGGGCTCTGCAGGGGCTGAAGGTGTTCGATAGCTCGGTGGAGAGCATCACGACCAGTACATGGCAAGCGCTCGGGAGTGCGTGGAAAAACGGCTCGCTGCTTGTTCAGAAGTACAGTAATCTTCTTGTCTCCATTTCTCTTTTTGACGTGATGCTCATAGTGGGTATTAGAACTGGATGGCATGCATATGTGTCCTGAACTGGACTACTGGAGTACTTAATCCACAGCACATAAAATAGCTGAAATAGCCTGCGATGAACTAGATCCATCACAATTTTCGATCCTTGAATAATGTAAAGAATTAATGATCCACTGAGATTGCAGATTGTGGTGAAGGGATTCCAAATGCAATCCTTCTGTTAAAAGAACTTGCTATTTTACAGTTTACATATGGATCCTTTTGTAGTATAAATCTATCATGTTAACTTTCCTTTTGATACTGAAACAGTCAGTAATGTTTTCACTGTGCTTATATATGTCCATCTGTATAATATTATTACTATCTTAGATTGGAGACATCTGCTTCAAGCCTTGCTGAAACCATTCAGCAAGGGGAACTACCTGCTAAGGCATCGGCAATAACACCAACCATTTTAGAGGTAAACCGTAGGGTTTAGTAAGAATGTTTAATGTGCACGACATTTTAATATTAAAGCCTTAAGAATCACAGACAGGGAAGTCATTTACAGCCAAAGGAATGGAAGTGCTTGAACGTGTTGGAAAAGTGGCTGAGTGGCAATGGAGTTGATCATTGAAGAGACTGGTATGGATGTTAACAAAGGTACTGCTGAAGGTGATCTGCGGACAGAAGAGGAGCAATTTGAAGAAATCTCATTTGACAGATGTTTTTATATTTATGGCATTTTACATGATCAATCATCCAATACACAGAGTCACATTCTGTGATAACAGGCATATGCAACTGTTATGGACTTCTTTGTTATTAAAATGCCAGTTACTGGCAACGTCAAGCATATGAGTATTTGTACTCCACATGTTTAAGTGCAGCCTGATACTAGAGAGAGAATAATGAGGATTATGAAACTAGAGAGTATTGAGGATTATGCTAAAATCTTTAAGAAGGGTTATGCATGATTATGAAGCAATTGTTTTAGTCATGCTAATATGACTAAAACATTCTTTTAAGGAAGCAATTACATGTTAAGGAAATTCATATGCATATGTGAAAGGCAGCATCCATGTTTAAATGTTTGCAGGGTGCTGTCCACCAATAAGCTCAGTTTTACTTATACAAAGCATCTTCAAGCATCTGAACTTTATCCTTCAGCATTCTCTTTTTTAATCTTGCACACTGACATTTATCATGTTTGCAGGTTCACTACTGCCTTGGGTGGCGTTTCTCCAAATGAGATTGTCAAACGTACTACTGATAGGCTGGAGACTATTCACTCAGGGTGTGTTCATGTATGTCCATATTGTACAATGTTCGATTGTGCGTTCCTGCTCTTTAAACTATAAATATTGCTTAAAAAAATTCCTGTTGCAGAGACTGTCAGAGATGTGTTGCCTTGCAGTTATTGAACTTCTGCTACTCGGAAAGTCAGTTATTTATACCACTAATAAACAGAAGAATGAAGATGACGAAAATGATGTGAAAATTGAATGGCCTGAAGATCCTATTTCAAAAGCTAAAATCATCAGATGGAAGGCGCAGTCCATCTCCGTGGATATTGAAAGGGTGTCCACTTGATTTGCTACAGGTACATGTATATAATGCTCTTCTCATGCTTACTTAATGCATGCCACGGTCTGTGTATTAGGAATCTCTGATGTGGCCGAAGCTTATGCGGCAGCCATACAAAATGCTCTCGCTGACAAAAAGGAAGACCTCTCAAAATCAAAACCCGGTACAGGAGAAAGCTAAATACGTATCCACCCATCTAAATTCCGATCAGACCAGCGCTGTCAGCAGGTTGCAAGACGCCCTCCGGTACTTGGCCTATGTTGTTGTTTGCGCTTCAATGCCAAGTGTATAGCCCTGCAGTGCCATGCCCATATCTAAAAGAGGGCAATGGGTTTATACCCATCGGATTTGACTATCTCAAATCCATACCTGTTAAAAAAAATTCGTCGGATAACCCATATATACATACGGTTACTATTTCTCCCCCAAACTCATACTCATGCGCGATTGGTATATCCATATTCATCAATAGGCACCACACATAAAATAGGCTAACAAATAAAAATTGTATATTTATTTCCACAAAAACAGTGTTTCACCTAAATAGATCAATCACTAATTTAGTCATAAGATCAAAATTACATATATAAATAAACTCTCAAACATAATAAACCAATGATTTAACCTACAATAATAGTAACAATGATTTAAACTCTAAAAAATATAGTTTATTAGGTGATGGGTACCCATCGGGTAACGTGTATGGATATTAGGAAATCATATCTTAACTAATATAAAGCGGCTAGATTGTCTGCCGTTTCTGTCCGCCGTGCGTTCCGCTGCGGCCTCACTCGTTGCCGTGCCATGCATGCAGCAGCGCGCGTGCCCCAACCGTTGCATAGGGGCTGCACTGTAGGCCAAAGAAAAGGAAAAACGCCACCCAACTGCATGCGGAAGAAAAGGAAAAGCGAAAAAAAGAAAATAAATATAAAAATAAAAAAAAAAAGAAAATATATTTTTATATTCGTGAAAAATCATACAAACTAAAAATTTTACGCAAAGACTCTTGAATTTCTGAAAAATCACACAAAACTCCGCAACCAGTTTGCCCGAACTGGCGGTTGGCTCACCCGCTCCACACGCCGCGCACAACTTCCCCGTTTAGTACTATTTTTTTTCATTAGTAAATCTATCTACCCTGATAGGGTAAAAACATATTGGGTTTCAGGATTTGGGACTCATTGCATCTTTACCCATATCTCCTCCACGCTGTTATTGTTACACTTGTTGCGGTTAATTTCATCCCAGGAGCAAACGGCGGCAACACGCGAAGCATCGCGTCTGCTCGCTGCCATCGCGTCCATTGGCCAAGCGATGCGTCCTTTGGTCGCATCCCCTCTCCTCTATATATACATCATGTATTGTACACTTTAATAACGATGGTAATAAAGAGAGATCATTTCAACAATCACTGTGTTCATTCTGTGTCAATCTTTGTTCTTGCGTTCTTCATTTTTAATACGTTATCAGCACGAGTTCTTCGTTGAGTTCACAAGCAAAACAAACAACTTGTTCAAACACAGAGAGGAAGAAGAACAAGAATGACAGAACGAACACAGAACAAATACATGTATGTTTTTCATCAATCATGTTTTTCAAAGTTGTTTTCTTTCAATGCACCGAGCCATCAGTGCTCCCAGCCACCTCGCTCTCTCCACGCTGCCCGTAGTGCCCACTCCATAAGGTTGTGTCCTCGACGATCACGACGCTAGATCTGGCCAATGGCCACCCCAAGCAGGGCCCTCGCGTGGCGGGAGGCTGGCGGCCACAAGTGCTTCATGCGCAACCAGGTGACGGCGGCTGACGCGCGCCCAGGGGGAAGGCCATGGCGGCCTGCGCACGCAACCAGGCGCCCTAGGATGCGCCGCCTAGGGGCCTTGACGTCCGCGCGCGCCATCCCTTGCGGCCCGGCGCGCCCCAGCGCAGAAACGGCGCGGACGCGCCCAGCGGTGGCCAGGCGACGACAGTGGCCCGGCGACTCCCCCATGCCCCCAGCGGCGGCTGCGAGGCCGACGGCCAGCGGTCGGCGCGGACGCGCCCAGGCGGCGGCCCGAATGCCCAAGTGTAGGCAGTTGCGGCAAGGGTAGGAGGAGGCGGTGGCTGAGGGGAAACCCTAACTGACCCATTATATACATTCAACAAATGGGCTAAATGGGCTAAAAATCAGCCCACTATCGAAATTATAATTACAATTTCTGTAATTATTTTTTACAGTACTTTTACATTTTAGCCCATGTGCTTTACAATATTTAGTACTGCCATCCAAATAGTAGTAATAGAGTCTATGTAATTTTTATACATAGACCCCTACTCTTCTTAATTATTGTACAAATGTGTTTAAACCATTGTTTGATAATTTTTTTAATTGTCTTCACATTACAATCCCTTTGCAACGTAATTGTCCTAGCCCGTTAGTTTTTTTTTAAAAAAAAGGCTATACATATATTTCATGCTAATGCAAATTAATCTCAATATTGAAATAACCAATACATCATTTTTTTATGATGATAATGTACACATAGTACTCATGTACTATAATAGGATCTACACTCTGCCTCATGCATAGTGATTATCCTTAAAATACAGATACATCCGAATTTTGGATAAAAGGTCTACACCTTTTTTAGGTGATTACCATAAAATCCGTTTTTTTTATATGCAAAAGGTAATACATTTGTATTGCTAGGGATCTACACCTTATTATTCATATGGTGATTATCTCCCATGAGCATAGTCAATTCATATTCGGATTCAAATTAGGCTTACACTAATTTAGAGATTACTTAAATTCATTTCTTAAAAATTGGTCATACACAAGGTAGTACATCTGTGTTACTATGGGATATTTTTACTCCTCAATGTATGTATCCAATTAGAAAAATGAATTTTCAAAGGTCTACTCTATATTGGTAAAAGTGGCTTCTTATCGTTATTTCAAATTTATGAGATTATAATATGTTTGAATTCAAGTTTCCTTATTTTCATATATTCAAATTTATGCATCGGCATGTAGGATCAATGGTCATAAAAAAGGAGTTTGATTATCTCACTCATAATGAATCCAATTTTCCTACATTGGCTATGGACATCACAATGAGTCTATCAGCACACGGATTTTTTTTATGCTCTCGCTGAATTTAATCCAGATAATGAGCTTATCCTAGATACATACATAGTTGGAGCCTTATACATTATAAGGAACTATATTCACCTAGACCTCAAGTCTGAATAAGCGTCGAAATTCATATAAAATATGGCTTACTCTGAAAACGCTATGAACACATAGATCAATAGTCTTTTATATGACTATCTATGATTATAACCATCTTTAAAACTATAGATGAGTTCAACCATGTTCATAAATTTGCTTAAAACTACGATTTTACGACTCGAAACCTTAGTAGTAGAATCAGGCAAATACAAGCGTACAAGAGATATCACAAGCCATGTGGACACTTCCATAAAAATGAAGATGATTTCTTAGTCTAAATATGACAACAATGTAGTCATAATCATATTTCTAAGAAATGTAAGACCCTAGACAAACTGGTGAATTTGTATCTTATCCGTGCAATATAGACACATCATTAAAGAGAGAAAATATGAAGCACGCTTCAGCTCCCATATGCATGATGTAAGTGGTTTAAACTCTCACATAGAAGATCTAAATACCACATAAACTATACATCAGGGGGAGAATCTCTTGGACAATAACATGATCGTGGAATATACCACCAATGATCTATATGGAGACTTTAATTAGGATCCATACAAATATATATTTAGATATTTTGCTATCTATTTATTTATGAGGGATAATTCATATTAAAGACAATAAATTATCATGAAATTGGTTCAAATAAACATCATTGGTACATAATAGATATGCAAAGATTCTGTATATTTGCTAAAAATTTTCATACAAAAAATTCTTACATATAGATTATATGGGAATTGGTACAATGAAGGAAGAGATGCATTTTGTGGAAAATGGTACCACAAACTATATACTTAGTGAAACAAATTATTCCTAAGGTCTCATCAAAAGCCAAGGAAATATTTAAAAATCGCATGACGCGATGTAATAATTGTTGGCTCACATAAATGCCATAAATTATTCTATCTACGAGTACTCAAGTTATAATCTTGGATAACAATTTATCTAGATTCAACTCGTACTTCACTAAGTCATAAAAATATCTGTTAAAATGGTTTCCATATTGAAACCTATATAAAAAAGAGACACTTCTCTTTATCTAAAATAACAGATATAATAAAGTGATACTTCAATAAGTATCACCTCTTCTACATAATTATACTACGTATTCATCAAACTCGTACCACATGTTGCATACCAAATAATTTTTTTAGAATGTCAATACATTCTAGACTAGACATTATCGCCTTGATCATTCTAACATTGGATGACAAAAATACTAGCAATTCTATTGGTCATTATTTAAATAATATTGCATTTCCTCAATTATTAAATTTTATGTGCACCACATGTGTCATAGGGAAAATAATTCTAAGGCCGTCAAATTAAAAGTTCATCTAAAACCATTTAAATTTCTTGAACACATTCAAGAAGACATACATGGTACTATACAACCATTTATCGGTCTATTCTGATATTTTATGGTTTTAATAGATTCATATATTATATGATCTTATATGTGTCTATTATACACATAAACCATGTATTACCACAATTATACCAAATTTATTGGTTGTGAACTCATTACTTAGAACATCGAATTCAATCAATTCGAATGGACAACATTACAAAATTTTCCTTGCGTGTCTTCAATCATTATTGTAAGGCCCTAGGAATTCAAATAATTTTGTCCTATATGTTTACACTCAAAATGGCTAAGTAGAATATTTAATAAAGAGGATTAAGCATATTATTAGACCATCATTATAGAATTTCTATTTACCAACTCGATGTTGGATTATATAGTTTTACACGCTGCATAAGTGATTCAGTTACAACTAACTGAATATCAAACTTCCCTCTACAAATAGTACGTGGAAATTCACTAAGTATTTCCCATCTGCGTAAGTTTGGTTGCACTACAAATGCACCATTCTCACCACCATAGCATACATTAATGGGTATACACAGGAATTTGGGATCTATATTGAGATACCAATATCTGTCAATCATAATGTATCTCAAACCTCTCTCAAGAGGATCTATTTATTACCCAGTATGCCTACATTTAATGAGGTACATTTCCAGGCATTAGGGGGAGAATTCAAGTACCAATAAAAATGCCAGGAAATCAATTATAATGTTCAAAGACATTATTACATTGACACCTCAAATCCACGTACTCATAAATCTGAAATTCAAATTCAGAAAATCATCAATTTGCAACATATTGCAAATAACCTGCCAAATACATTTACTAATGACAGAAATATCACAAAATCCTATCACCTTACTAGGAATATACCAGAAAGAATAGAGGTACCAAATAAAACTATTCAACTCCCTAATCAATCCGATAAGAGGAGAAGTATGGTTACCTACAAGCGTGAAGCTTCTTGAAAGCATAAAGGAACCCGTTGAATCAAAGGTCCAATCATAAATTGAGACAAATTCTAAGGGTGATACTTCTCATCAACATACGAAGAAAATAGAAGGATAAACTTCTAAACTAGTAAATGCAAACTCAACCTAGCATTGAGAAATACCAAGTGGATTAACCACATCCACCTCCCGTATCAATAGTGCACTCAATATCTGATACTGGAAACATCGGAACACCATGACGTCCACATATTGGGAAATACAAAAAACGTCAACTAAGGTGTAAGAGATTTCATCATCTATCTCAAGTTTGGAGAAACATATAATCATAAGACTACAATTGTCGACACGTAATTCTCTGCATCAATTATTAAAAACCTCTAAATGGTCCAGATCCAAAATCCATGGTCAAGTGCAAAAACGCGCTCGGGCTGGAACACATAAAAGAGGTAATTCAAGCAGAGTTAGCCTCCCTCACAAACAAAAAGTATTATCATCAGTAATACATACACCTCCAAAACCTTCCCTGTGGGTTTTCAAATATGTTTTTCATCTATAAAACGGTATGAAAACCATAATGTGGTGAGACATAAGGCGAGGCTCGTAGCACAAGGGTTCCCGCAGAGACCCGAATTGATTTATCAATCAAGCATTCTCTCCAAAAATAAGTGAAATCATTTTCCGATAAATTATATCTTTGGCAGTACAATTGTCTATCTAAACAGTTGATAGACATAGTGACTAATCCCTATGAGTCACTTGATTCAGACATAAAGGTTCCCATTGGAATCCAAAATTCTGAATCCAAATACTAATGCAGCATATATTTTGTAAAACTCAATAAGTCATTACATGACTTGAAATAGTCGGATAAAATTTGGTACAACCGACTCAATGAGTTCCTTATAAAAAGGACTACTCAAATAAAGATGATTGCCCGTATGTATTCATCAATAAATCCTCACTGAGATATTGCATTATATATGTGTATGTTGACATCATCAACGATACTAATGATATTGATGAAGCGCAATCATTCGAATGACGGAATTCGAGACAAAGGATTTGGTCAAAACCAAATTTTGTTTAGGTCTACAACTTAAATACCTTTTCTCGAGTATTTTAATACACTAAACCACATATATCCAGAAAACAACTATGGTCATTCGATCTCTACATTTAGAGAAAGATAAATTGAGACCTTAAGAAGAGATATAAGGATTGGAGGTTCCATATCTCAACATTGTTGGAACACTTATGTAATTACTAGCTAGACATAGTGTTAATCCAACTAAATATCATTGGACTGGAGTCAAAAATATCTCCAAAGCACCAAAGATCTTTATATTTTCTTTCAATAATAAAGAAATCAAGATCTAAACATAATTGGATATATAGATACTGACTACTTATTAGATCCCCATAAGTCAGATCTCAAACAAGGTTTTTTTTTGTGTTCTCACACGATGGGACAACCATTCCATAGAAGTTTACATAGTAAACTTTAGTGGCTACATCCACTAATCATTCTGAAATAATTTCATTATATGAAGCATCATGCAAATATGTATGACATCGCAGAATGATAAATCACATACAAGTCTTGTGTTATTGATTCCATTGAATCATCTATTATTATCTTTCAAGATAATAGTGCTTGCATAGCACAAATGTAGATAGTTTCATATTTTGCAAGCCTTAGGGGGAGAATCTCCTTAAAGGTTTAAACTGTACATATATTATATTATACTCTTTTCTTTTATGAGTTTTATATACTTTCTCATAAAAGTTTTTAATGAGGTAATATCTACACAAGATTATATATACCATATTCCTATTTTTCCCTAAAAGGGTTTTTATAAGGAATATACAAAAGGTATATAAACTTTTCCATAGAAAGGTTTTACTATAAGTACAAATCATATGTTGTATTATTTTCTCCTTATTTTTCCTACATGGTTTTAAAAAGGAGTTTTAACAACATATCATATCATATTCCTTCCTATTTTTCCCACGTGGTTTTTGGAGGAATATTCAAATAAGGTTAAGGGGGAGAATGCTCTCACACCATGCCTTATTAAATATCGTATTGTTCTCTTTTCTTTCTATGAGTTTTTCCTCTTCAAGGTTTCTCATATAAAGTTTTAATGAGACAATATTAAACACAAATATATATCATATTTCTAGTTTTTCCGTTGTGGTTTTTTTTTGAGAAATATCAAAGACATGGGAATATTATCTACATTAATATTTATGATGGATTCAATTAAGGGGGAGTGTTGCGGTTAATTTCATCCCAGGAGCAAACGGCGGCAACACGCGAAGCATCGCGTCTGCTCGCTGCCATCGCGTCCATTGGCCAAGCGATGCGTCCTTTGGTCGCATCCCCTCTCCTCTATATATACATCATGTATTGTACACTTTAATAACGATGGTAATAAAGAGAGATCATTTCAACAATCACTGTGTTCATTCTGTGTCAATTTTTGTTCTTGCGTTCTTCATTTTTAATAACACTGTTCACCTCTTTCTGTACATTCGCCTGGGCAGCCGGCGTCAGTAGCCACCGCCGCTACAGCTCACACGTGTCCCGCCACATCACGCTCCGCCGTGGCATCTGTGAAGCCACGCTTGTTGCCTCCCGGAACCGGCCGCTTTTATTCCCCTCCGCCTCCCTCCCTCCCACGCGATGCCGTCGCGTCCCTACTCGTACCCCACGACCCGAGATCCCCCACGCGCATCGCCCGTTCTAAAAGCCGTGGCGCCGTCTCCCGCCGCCGCCGCGGTGCCGCTCGCGGCGGAGCCCGACGACGCCGAGGTGGAAGTGGAGGTGGAGCGGCAGCGGAGGAATGGTGGCGCCGCCGCTCTTGAGGGCCTCGTGGTGGGGAGCTACTGCCACGACGTGCTGCTGCGGGGCGGCCGAGTGGTGGGCGAGACGCTCGGTGGGGCGGCGGCCTTCGTGTCCAACGTGCTCGACGCCGCGTCGCCCGTGGAGGCCTCGTTCGCCGTGGTATCGAAGGTGGGTACCGACTTCGCCTACGCCTCCGCGCCGACGCCCGCGCGTCACCCGCCGCTGCTCTGCCCCTCGCCCACGACATCGTTCCACGTCCACTTCACCGACGACGCCGCCTCAGCACACGCACCCGACCGGCAGCTCCGGCGGGTCCATGCCTGTGACCCGATCTATCCCGCCGACCTCCCTGATCGCGGTTTCGCTTACGGCCTCGCCGTCGGGGTCGCCGGGGAAGTGCTTCCGGAGACGCTCGAGCGGATGATCAGGCTCTGCCGCGCCGTGCTCGTGGACGCGCAGGCGCTGATCCGGGCCTTCGACAGCGAGGCCAAAGGCGGTTCTGTCCACCACGTGGCGCTGGAGGGGACTCCGTACGCGCGTCTTCTCCCGCGGGTGGCGTTCCTCAAGGCGTCCTCGGAGGAGGCGCCGTACGTTGGGCTGGAGTCGGCGAGGCGGCGGTGCTGCGTGATAGTGACGGAGGGGAGGGACGGGTGTCGGCTCTACTGGGACGGTGGAGAGGCGCACGTGGCGCCGTTCCCTGCTCTGCAGGTGGATCCCACCGGCGCCGGAGACAGCTTCCTCGCGGGTTTCGCGACCGGATTGCTTTGGGGGCTATCGGCTACAGACGCCGCGCTGCTTGGTAACTTCTTCGGCGCGGCTGCTGTTTCCCAGGTCGGAGTGCCCACCTTCCACCCAAAGATGTTGCAGGTTTGCACCCTTGGAACTTGAGATCTTTGGATGCAATTTATATAAAATCATTCTACTGGTTCAGAAAGCTCTTGGCCGATTAACTAATTGCATCATATGCATGAGGCAAAATGATGGCCTTGGAAGTTAAAATTGTCTGGAATTGTTGCCATCAATTTGATTTCGATGTGTTGACAACATGCAAATTTGAGTAGCTGCTCATTGTGGTATATGAGATATAGGCTCAAACTTCAAATGGTAGATTTCTGAGAAAAATGTAAATATAGTGAGCACTTAAGGATAATTATTATCATATTGAATGAAAGACCTGAGTAAATTCTCCTTAAGTCCAGACTACAGAGTCAGAACTCAGAACTGCAAACAGACAGCAAAAATGCATTATGGGTTAGTAAAAGGTTTATTTTGTGAGATTACTAGAGCACGATTTGTCTGTCACACGAAATAAATGGAAATGGAGTTGGTGGCCATATGTCTAGTACCAAGATTCACTACTTTAAAAAGTGATTATCATGGTTTGTCTGTACTCTGCACTAACCATATCTGGTGGAAGATATTGATATTGATATGTTCTTTCTGTTCGATTTGTGTGGTTGGGGATTTAGGATGACATAGCTGCCAAAAGAACACATTCTCATAATCTCATAGCCATGATATTTCGAATCTCCTTTAGTTGAGGACCGTTTGTTACCCGGTTATCACCTTCATACTTTCCTAAGTAAACTTATTATCATTTACAAACTCTTTGATATCTGCCATAGCGGCATTTACATCTGTTACCAGGGTAAAAAAATCATTTTATCATTTTACATGTTACAAAAAAATCAGTAATTCTATATAGCGATTGGTCATGCAAAAATGGTGTGCCTAGTTGCTAGTGTGTGGCATTGGCTACTATGCTCATATTTGTGCATTGTTAACTCTTCTCATTTGATAAGAGATAATTCATATTAATGTATTTTTTTAAGCCAAAATCGGCATGGTATATTAATTAGAAGAAGATAGAATACAAAGTTTAAAAAAGACCAACAACCATGGTTGTCAGAGGACAAGACTTAGATTGGAAAGAAAGAAAAAAACACAACATAAACAAAGGCATCGAAACTGGATTAAGACAAAATACGTCCTAGCTGTAGCGCTCCTCCTTGAAGCCACATGCGCAGCTCATCCATAATGCGGTCGACTATAGCCTCTGGCGCGGACGCAATGTCCTAAAAAATGCGTCTATTCCTTTCATTCCAGAGCTCCCAAGCAATTAGGATGAAAGTCGTTTTTGCACCCTTTCTGGCCTCGCCATGAAATTTTCTAATGCCCCTATGCCACCAATGGAGGACCGATGACTCCAAACTCCTTTGGGTCCTTCCTAAGGGAGCCCAAGTGAAGCGGATCCTTAGTCTGGACCAAACTTCGATTGTGAAAGGACAATCAGTGAAAAGATGGTGAGTTGTTTCTAAGTTCCGAAGACAAAGCTGACAGAAATAGTTGTTTGGCCATCCTCGGATTTGAAGGCGATCTAAAGTCCAAAGCCTATTTTGTAGCAGTAGCCAAGTGAAGATTTTGCATTTCGAGGGAGCCCAGGCTTTCCAAATCAACTTTGTTGAATCTGATGTGGTAGAGCCAATGAATTGCGCAGAATATGCTGATCTCGCACTATAAACTCCAGATGATTCTGTCCATTTCCATACAATCGTATCTTCAACATTGATAGAGAGGTTGATGTTTGTTTCTCCAAGTGGCCAGTATATGATAAATGCCATTTGAAGAAATCAAATCCTGTGGGGTTTTTTTCAGTTCTACTCAATGATGATGTTCTTCCTGTTATTTTATTGGATGCAGGCTGTTAAACAAATACTTGATGACAAGGCAATAAAACGACCTTGTACATGTATAAACGGCAACATGTTTACCTTTCAGAGATCAGATATGCACGATGGGTTACACACATCTCTCCAAGAAGCGGCAAGGCTGATGATGTGTGAGCAGAAGCAAACTAGTCCGTCAACTGACAACGGTGATATTTCTTCGATGAATGAACTGACTTCACTGTCAAGTAGTACGCCAAGGCCAAGCTAAAGTTCGCTTAGAAACAACGGGAAACCTGACAACCAGCTTCCAGACTGAGATCTGGTCATCTATGTCAACTGTAAACACGTGGCAATGACCAAACCCCCCAACAAAATGGTGAAGCTTGCACTAGGATGCTGTCCTAGTAACCGATGAGTGCAAAATGGAGATGTAAGATCAGCTGTGCTCGTGCTGATGTTCTCTGTTGAATTAATTCGCTCTATCTGAACTTTGAAGCATGCGTGTGATTAGCCTTCTTGTGGTGGGGACAGATACATAATTGTTGGTTTGGTGTCTGGGCCCTTGTAAACTACACACATGGAAGCATGGAACGAAGTACGGGGGCTCCTTTGGAATGTGGTTTTTTTAAAGGAATTTCAAAGGAGAGATCTTGATTTTTTTCCGGATTGGAGTATAACTTGTTTGGCTAAAACTTTTTACAGCAGAGCTAGAAAATGTGGAGTGCAACAGTGTCAAATAAGGATTTATATCGTTGTCGAGTAGAATAGTAGTCTATATTGGAGTACAACTCTATTCATTCCATATTATAAGTATTTTTACTTTTTTAATTAAAATTCTCTAATTTTGACGGAGGTAAAATAAAAATATATTAACACCTATAATATCTAATAAATATACTATTAAAATATATTTTATAATGGATTTAATGAGAGCAATCTGATATTGTCATTATTCGTATATTTTTCTATAAATTGGCCAGATTAATAATATATAATACTCTTTGACAAAGAGAGTAATACAATAGGAGTGTTTCGTCGGTCGATTCCCCTCATCGGAGACTCATAAATAATTTCCCTGAAAAATGTACCTATAAAAAACAAACCCAAAAGACCATTTTTTAAAATAATATTTAAAAAAATTAAATTTGTATATCAAATTTAAAAAATTACAAAAATAGTAATCGGTCGGCCGACTAACGCCAGGAACGTGCCGTGCCTCAGCCGCCCTCGCGCCGCGCGAGCCCTCGCCTCCCGAGGTCGTGGGGGCGCGCAGGCGCAGCGCAGCCGGGGCACCAATCGGCCGATGGACGGTCGACTGGTTGCCACGTGGCTCCAGTCGGCTGACCAAGTGTCTCGGCCGACCGTATACTATTTTGTAATTTTTTGAATCCGACGCACAAATTTGAATTTATTTTAAAAAAATACTAATTTTAAAAAAACCCAAAAAAGACAACATGCTGCGTGGCGCACTGGCGTTGCGACCGAGCCGGGATTTGGTCTTCGTTTGTCCGCGGCTCGAGCCCAGCTGGCCCCGAGTCAGCTCTGCCCAGTGTGCAGCCGGGTCGAAACGAGCCGGCCCACTGGAATCTAAAACCTATATGGGCCCCCGTCGACTTGCCCACACGATGCCTCGGCCGATCTTTTCGCCGGAGACGGAGACGAGTCGTCCTCCCTCGCGGCCTCGCCGCGCCGCGAGTCGCGCGAGCCAGGGTCCATTCATCCAGACGCAGCGACGAAGCCAAGCGATCCTTCTACCGCCGGCGAGTGCGTGAAGGTGGAGGCGCTGCATATCCTGCGGCTGTTCCAGGTTTGCTCTCCCACCTCGTCGTCTTCGACCTCGACGACGAGTAACGATTTAAATTCTAGGCGCTGCGAATTGTTGCACAAATTTGATCTTACAATTTAAAATGATGAAACGGTAACAAGGTTCCGATCAATTGAGAATTGCAGACTACCATAGTTCATTACTCCTGGCCATTCGCCGAGATATTTCCCAGTGTCAACCAAAGCAGTGAGAATTCCGAATTCATGTTCCCCATCTCGCGTGATTCCACCGAGAGAAGAAAACCAGAGGAGATCCCATCCCAAATCTCGCCGCTAATTAAAGCGTCGGGCGTCAGAGCTCGTCACGCTCGACCCCCCCTGATCCAGCCCGCGAGCGAGCGGTCCGACCGATCCGCCTGTCCTCTCCTCCCGTTCGCCGGCCGTGCCGATGGCGACGCGGCCTCTTTGTTTGCGTGCGGCCGTGACGGCGACCGCCGGGGCCGCAGCCGCATCGGCGTTCCCGTCGTTTGCTTCATCTGTAATTCTGCCCTTGCTCGCAATTATTATCGCACTGGTAGTGGTAGTACCGTGCTACTAGCAGCTTTTTGCCAATCTATGCCCTTGCAACTGTTATCGCCCTCCGATTTCAGATTCTTTTACTGTGCACGAGAAGATAATTCTTCCTTATCCACCTAGAGTTTCGCTTGAAACAAGAAAGGATTTTTCGATTTTCCTTCTCCAACCAGCAATGAAATTGAAAATTTCTGATTAAACAAAGCAGACAGGTCTGAGTGGATAAGACGGACGACACATGACTGCCACCCTAATGCCCAGACAGAGAGAGGTGTCGCTTTAAATTAGACTTTATCCCCCACTCGCCTCAAATCATAACAAGTGTCATCATCCTTTCTCTCTTCATCTTCCTCCCAAACTCTCGCATCCCGAGCTCGGTCGGGTCCTCCTCGCAGGTAAAGCACTCTCCTTTCTTCCTTCCGATGTAACTCGAAGTAGAGCTGCATGGATCAGGGCTAGTTTCGTTCCGGCTTAAGTGGAGATGTGATGCTGATGTGTGTGCGTATGTATCCCCTGCAACTTTCCTGAATTCAGCCGAAAGGGCCGAAGAGTTGTACTCTCTAACAGTGTTGATCTTGGTTCTGCTACGATCTGTTCCTTTTTTCTCTTTTTTTTTCCTCCTGAAGAGAACGCGGACCGCTCTGCTCGTGTGCGGCTGTCCTCCTTGTTTTGCCAAATGAAAGGATCTATTTTTGCGGAAAGAAAGTGAAATTTTACTAGTGTTAGCAAGCAGTCGCACCTGAGAAAGAACACTTCTGGAGTTCTGGTTGATTTCTTTGTAGCTTCCGCCTTCCTGTGCAGTTTATGATTCCTTTGTTCCTTCGATTCTCGTAGCGGCAGTGATTTGGTAGCATCACAACACCGAATCGAATATCATGGGAACCATATGGTTTAGTGTTTAGCATTTGAGTGGAGACGGCGTTAACTGGATTCTGCATCTGGTGGTGATCGCGACGTAAATAAATCATAACTGTACTTGATCTGGCAACAACGGTGGCAAAACTTGCCCCGATTTTTTTTCCCGTTGCACTTTCAGCAATCAGATGGCTCTTGGCCTCTTGGGAGTTGGGATCAATTAGTGCACAGACTCTTGGAATCTACTCCAAGAAGTCTGAAACAATATGCCAAAATGAATACTGATAAACAGTCAGGACTCAGGACATGTTACTCGTCCATGTCGTTACCTGCAGTATTGGAGTTCCTAACTGGTCATTCAACAGATTTATTTTCGGTGTCTAAAATTGTTTTATTCGAGCAGTATATTTACTGACCGGAGTACAAAATGGTAAGCTAAAGCTAGAGTGCTAGACATCCTTTTCATTGCATCACCGCAGTGGAAATGAACTCCAGTTTGACATAGTGTTCCCACTTCCCAGTAGGATTGGTATGCAATGTTTGTTTATGTGTGACAGTGTGATAACCATTATTTTGTTGTACTTGTCCAGTAGGAAATGGTTCTACACTTATACTTGTCCAGAATTTCTCGTTGCCTTCTTCTCAGTTTGTTGTAAGCATTATGCCTGTGCTCAGCGGAAGTTAATTTTGTTTGTTCCAGAGCATGTCGACAAATTTGAAACAGCATTCAAACTTTTTAATATACCTAACACCCTTTTGGGGCAAGTAAAAAAAAATCAACTTCCATGGAAATCAGAGTCATTTGCTATGAAATAATTGGGTTCTAAATAGCAATTCATTTGCTTGGCATTCATTAATTCAGGAGCAAAAGGCATTCATAGCAAATATTGCAAACATGTGTAGCAAACAGTTATAACATGAGTACCAGTCTTTCGTGTTGCTTTCTTTCTGATTCCTTTTTACTGACCAACTGACATGGTATGGTTGGGAACTAATCCTTTGCCTTGAATGATAGCATCGATAGATCTAGCCAGGCAAACACATTGTTAAAGTCAAGTAATTGATCATACCTCATTTGAAATTGATGAACTTTTGGTTCTTGTTAGTTCTTTTTGAGCATTATGCTTTGAGATATTGTTTTGCTGTATTATTCAAATATTGCACCCGTAAGCCATCCAAGACAACTTTATTCCTACATGAGCTTTGTTCTATCTGTAGTTCTATATAATTTTTTTCATTTGAAAAAATAAGTTTCAGTGTGGTATAAAACAAGATCAGACAGATTTTTCCTTTGTTTATAATAAATAACTGTTTACTTTTATGTATGATCTGACACAGAATGCAGCGAGCAATTCAAGCTATTGGGTCACATGGCAGTGTGCTCAAATCTGCTGTCCTGCGACACATCAGTGCTCCCAAACCTGCTGTGTTACCTGCCATGTATTCACGTTTCATGTCAGTTTCATCTGCTCAATTAGAGGAGAGCGGATTTGAGACTGCTACTGTGGCAGATATTTTGAAGTCTAAGGGGAAGAGTGCTGATGGGTCTTGGCTCTGGTGCACCACAGATGACAGTGTCTATGATGCTGTCAAATCAGTATGTCTGTTTTGCTTGTCATCTTATTAAGTGCAACAATTAAGCTTTCAAAATAACAAAAGTCTTATATTAGATGACACAACACAATGTGGGAGCTCTTGTTGTTGTTAAACCTGGAGAAGATAAAGCGATTGCTGGCATTGTTACTGAGAGAGGTAACAAGCTATATCTGATGGTTTATGATTGGTATATCAAACATCATGAGTCCACATATTGTGCATCAGTATCATTTAAGTGAACATATGACGTGATTAATTTTTATAATTATTTTCCCATTAAAATCTAGTTTCTTAAACAAAGATACATAGTGTTGTTCATGTCATGGGCATGATAGAATACATGGTCGAACCATTTGTTATTACTCCCATCCTGGACCTCCGTTTACAATCGGAATATCCAGATGAAACATTCAAGCTGTACAGATTCAATCATGCTACTCACACAGACAGTGTTAATTTACATAATATCTTATGTTCTTTTCTCTATATTTTCACAATCAGGAATAGTACTATCAAGGATCAGTAACTAGTCACAGAGAGTGTTCATGCGAATGGAACCAATCCTTAGGGTCAAAAGAACAGTACAGAAAACCTGACTGGGTTGTAAACAAGATTGGTTTGGAAAATAGTTGTGTGAGTAACATGATAACATCTGAATCTTGCCCTGTCTTTTCAGATTACCTCCGAAAAATCATAGTTCAGGGACGATCTTCCAAGTCGACTAAAGTTGGAGACATCATGACTGAAGAGGTACACCCTTGTTATGCTCATTTCTTTTGGGGTGTGCTGTTCATGGTGGTGGGAGAACACCCTTAATACGATTAGTACAATAACCAAAGTCATAATCATGCAAAACATTGTCAGGTGATAAACTTGGTCACAAAAACTATTGACATGCTGCATGCTGGTTTTATGCCTAACAAAAAAAATTAAAACACAACCTGAGCTTTTCATGCTCTAAAAAAGACTTGAGTAACCTTAGCATCATCTTTGACAGAACAAGCTGATCACGGTGAAACCCGACACTAGGGTCCTGCAAGCAATGCAGCTGATGACAGGTATACAGCATGAGCATTCTCTCTTAAAAGTTCACATTGTCACTGAACTGAAGCTTGACACACCGGATTGCCGATTGCCATGTCCAGAGAAGCGCATCAGGCACATCCCGGTGATAGACAGCACAGGAATGATGGGGATGGTCTCCATCGGAGACATTGTCCGTGCAGTGGTGAGCGAGCACCGGGAGGAGCTGAACCGGCTCAACGCTACATCCAGGGCGGCTACTAGGACGTTCTCGATCGAAGAGGACCCTTCCAACAATAACGCTCCGGATGATGACGAAAAAGGCTGCGTTTTATCGCCGAATGTTTTCTGATGTTTCTGCTGTGTTTTCGCTCGTGTATATCGATCGTCGTCACCGCCTGTTTCCATCTGATGGTAGAAATAAAAAGAACCGTGCACTGCACCGTCTGCAACCTGATGTTGCGAACTGTGGCAGATTATGTTAGAGAATTGACGCCATCTCTGTATTTACGAAAGCATTTGCCGCTGCTGTTCTTGAATATCCTGAGCGTTTGAGAGGTTTGATGCAGAAGATAAGCAAGGCTTAGAGCGTCTATTTGGTACAACTCAACTCCAGATCCTGAATTGTAGATGCAGGTTGTCGCGTCAGCTTTCTCGCTTCATGTGGATAGCGGTGGCCGCAGGCAAGCCGACACTGGCAGGCTGAACGATTCTGGGCTTCTCGCCATTGTTGACTCGTGCAGCTGCTGCTGCTGCTGCTGCTGCTCGGCCACTCGTCGTGCTCACTGTCCAAGCTGGTCGCAAACCTTGACTACAAGTAATCTGTCTTTAGCCGGCAGATGAAGATTCAGCGTGCACCAGTTTTCGTCAAAAACGCATACCTTCTCCGTGTTTCCACTTTCCAGCAAAGAGCAGCGGACGCTGTCAACTGTCTATTGGCAAGGGCACGCTTTTCAAGATGTTCAACAATACTGTTTTAAATATATATATATATATATAAACAAACTGTAAAAAAATATTTTAGAATCGTGCACCATCTTTTTAAAATTAATTTTATCTATTTGAACCCGTGAATAATTGTGGTATACATCAGCTGCGTCATTCCATCTCCTGCTCAGTACTCTTTGTTCTTTATGGTACTATTTGGATTTGGGGGTTAAATTTTAGTTTGTGTCACAGATGTTTCGACATTAATTTGAAGGACTAAATGTAAACTAATTATAAAAATAATTGCAGAATCGTAGACTAAATCACGAGATGAATTTTTTAAGCCTAATTAATTTATAATTAGCAAATGTTTACTGTAGCATCACATTGTCAAATCGTGGTGTAATTAGGCTCATTAGATTCGTCTCGTGAATAATCCCCCAATTATGAATGTATTTTGTAAACAGTTTATATTTAATACTCCAAAATATTATTTAAACATTGGACGTGATAAAGGCTAAAATTTTAACCCTAATCCAACACCCCCTTGGTACTCCGTGTCCGTGGTAAATTTCGTTAGCTCCGAATAATGTTCGTCGTCTGGTGAGAGTACAAGATTTGTTTAAAAGTCATGTGATTTTTTTATTTATATTTAGAAAGAGAAGGTTACATAGGTTCGGTTTTGTTAGATGTGATACGAGGAGTTGTCGGGAGGTCACCCAACACAGTACCGATTGTGTGCGAATTCTAAAGAAAGCTTTAAAATAAATCAGCTATATTCTATTTAAAATACAATAAAATTCATCGACACACGCGAAGCGCAGCCGCTGCGGCAAACGCTGGCGCGAGAAAAAAGATCACGCGGCGGGCGGCCGGGCGGCCGGCCGGCATGGGACGCGACGCGATGGGGCCGGTAGCCGCCGCGGGCCGCGGCAGGCTACGTCCGCGCCATTAATGGTGTCTCTGCTGCCGTCAGATGCCATAAATCGCCTGGAATTAACGCCTCTAACTTAAATGCCTCTCTCTTCCTCGGCCTAAACAAGTCAACAAGAGCGGGAAAATGGAACCGTGTGATAGCACTCGATGCTCATGACAATTGCTAAAATTTTGCACCTATTTGTGAAAGGTTAAAGACCCGTAATTTTATCTCGCCGAGAAAGCATGTCGTAATTGCGCCGCCATGTCACCTCACTTGCAGCTAAAGCAGGAGCTTGGAATTGATGAACAAAAAAGTAGTGCAGCTACTCGAAAATTGTCACAGACATATGCTGGTAGTACCTTGGATGAATGGCTCTCTTCGTTGGAAAATTATGAAGTGAGCAATTTACAATCAATAATCTGTACAAATCCGTCTTTGGGTGAAACCTGCAGAATATGTTCTTCCGTTGCAATCAGCAAGATTCAATTGTTCTTCCCAGTAAGAATCAGAGGCTTCGAACAGGAATTGACACTAGAGGTGGCTTCATTGGATTAGTGGTGGCGGCGGCGGCTAATAGCGGCCGGAGAGGCGGTTGAGCCAGGCGTTGCGGAGCTGGAGCTCGAGGGGCTCGCCGTAGCACTGCGCCCTGGCGAGGCAGAAGTGGGTGCAAAGCCCACCCGACGAGTGGACGCGGCAGGTGTCGAGCACGTAGCACGACGCGCAGTCCATCCCGCGGGCCTGCACCACCAGGCCCCACACCTGCCGCGCCGCCTCGGCGGCGCCGGCGGACGCGCCGTCCTCGACGGCAGCGGCAATCTGCTCGACCAGGATGATCCCGTCCGGCCGCCGCTGCCCGCCCGCGCCCCATCGCTGCCGCACGCCCGGCCAGCTCTCCGCCGACGCGGACTCCGCCGCATCGTCACGCGCCCGCCTTCCCGGCCGTCGTCGTTGAACAGGTGCACCAGAACGGCGCCTCCCCAATGTGCCGCACGATCTCCGCGATCGACTCCCGCATCCACCCCTCCACCCTCTCGTCCCCAACCTTCTCCTCCTCCACCTCCTCGCCCTCCCGACCAAACACGCCTCCAAATAACCACAACCCCTTCTCCTCCTCCCTCCGGAGCTGCAGCCCTCGGGTCCCGCCCGCCTCCGCCGCCGCCGCGCGGAGCCGCACCGAAGCCCCCCGCTGCGCGCGGGGGAACGAAGCTGGCAGCCGCAGCCGCGCCGTCCCCGATACAGCGCCGCCGCCGACGACGTCGACGCCGGCGCGGGGCTGTAGCCCCGCACGGATGCCGCCGCTGCCGCCATCGACCAGCGCACCACCGATCGAACCGCAAACGCTCGTCCCAGAGGCGCGGGTAGTGATCTGAGGTAACTCCGGTGGTAACTATCCGAGAAGCAAAGTTTCGCGGCGAGGCGTCGGTTGCGCCGGCGTTGAACGGGTGGTGCGCGTTCAAATAGGTTGAGGAGGATGGCGTTGGTTGGTTAGGGTTGGGGAAGCCTACACGAAAGAGGATTCCGAGCCGTGAAGACTTGTTCGGTGCGTGCGCGACTCCGATGATTGCGTGGCATCCGACGTGGACGGAATTTCGGGATCCCGTGCGGCGTAAAGGGTTCTGTGGACATTAATGTGGGCAATTAGAAGGATTTAATTGGTAGAAAGGCCTGTACGGTGTTAAGTGCGGAGAGGGGAGCGTGCGGCGCGTCGGCGAACGCGCCGAGGCACGCTCCGGCACGCAGCGGGCGGGAGGCGGGAACGAGTTCACCCGCCAGAACGGGACGCCACGTCGGACGGAGCAGCCAGGTCAGCACGCGGCGACACGTCAGAGAACCGACCTTTTCTTTTCTTTCCGATTTTTTTGCGCGTTGAATGCCACGTGGCGTGGGCCTGAAGTGGAGGCGCATGCGTGGCCGGTCTTGCGGTTCTCGTTTTTGTTTCGATTTGGGATGAACAAGAACAAAGAAGAACACAGATTTTGGGAACTAGTAATTTTATTGATCCATTTTGATACATATTTATAGCAATACAAGGGGTGGCAGTTTTTGCCGTCGCAATGTTTCAATCTCCGTCGCACTTCTTCGCTGGAGTCGCGTCGCTTCGCCTGGAGTCGCGTTGCTTCGCCATGGCGGCCGCGCCTCTTCGATGCTTTGCCTTCGGTGAGATTAACCGCAACACTCCCCCTTAATCGAACTTATAATAGAGATTAATATATGTATTTATTCCTCCAAAAAACCCTATGGGAAAAAATAGGAGGGAATATGATATGTTGTTAAAACTCCTTTAAACCTCGTAGGGAAAATGAGGAGAAAATGATACAACATATAATTTGTACTTTAATATACCATATATATGTATTCCTTTATAAAAACCCCTTTTGGGGAAAAATAGGAATATGGTATACATATAGTCTTGTGTAGATATTACCTCATTAAAAACTTTTATGAGAAAGTATATAAAAACTCATAAAAGAAAAGAGTGTAATATAATGTGTATATACAGGTGAGAAACCAAGGGTGGTTTCGGTGTATGTGATGAGTGATTGACAGGATTATTTACCCTCTGTTCGAAGGGTACCTCCGGAGGGGCTTCGGAGGTGGTACCTCCGAAGGGTGTTCGGAGGTGTGTCACCGGAGTGTGTTTCGGTGTTTGCTTGCTGCAGCTGTGCAGCGGAGTGTACCTGTCGGAGGGGTCCGACAGTACACGATGACTGGGTTCGTACCGATGGCTTCGGTACTTTGGGCGGTACATCGGAGTGTGTGCCGGAGGATGCTAACCCGGAGAGGTCTCCGGAGTACTGGATACACTTGTCTGTTTGTCGGTGTGCGCAGGGACTTCGGAGGCGACGGACAGGGTTCGAGCCAGGTGAACTTGGGTCAAGCGGGTGTTTGATGCCAAGGGAGCGGGGAGCTCCGTCACAGTGGCTGCGAAGGTGGTCCGGGTCGGTCCTCAGGTCGAGACGCGCCAGGTGAAGGCAGAGAGTGCGGAGCGTGGCTCCGGCTGAAGGTACTCCGAGACAAAGTCCTCGGAGGTGAGGCACTTCGAAGGTACTCCGAATGGAGTGACTTCGGAGTTGGTGGAACAAGTCCTCTGCGGAGGCAAGGTGTTCGAAGTGTGCTCCGGAGGGAGACACTCGAAGGTGGCCCGACGAAGGTCTCAGAAGTCGAGGCGCATCGAAGGCATGGTCCGGGTGAGGCTCGTCGAGGAGTGTGCTCGGGAAGAGGCACTGCGACGGAGTGCTCATGGAATGCTTCATGCGGAGGCCTTGGACGAAGGAGGGACTTCGAAGGGTGGTACTCCGAAGGTGAGGCTTCGGAGTGAGGATGACTTGTGGTGCTTCGGCCATGCATGGCTTCGGTACACGGACGGACGGTGGTTGAGCTCGGAGTAGCTGCGAAGCCGTGGAGGTCCACTCCGAAGGTGGTGGTGCGAAGACCCAAGGGCTTTGACGGCTTCGGCTCAAAACCGTCACTGTATCGAAGGAATTCTTCGGCAGAGCGAAGGCCATCAGGCTGCAGGCTTCTTGCCGAAGCTACCGCACCTTCGCGTGCGTTGGGAGGTTCCAGAAGTCAACTCTGTAAAGGCTGACACTGTCTGTTCTGAAAAAGACTGACACTGTCCCCTCTGCAGCTGACAGAGAAGCCTCCAAAATAAAGGTGGACTACCTTTTGTACCCCTTAGTTATGTAGAGACAAATCTGTTGTAAACCCTAGGGGTAAAGTAGTCACTTCCTTAGGATGAAGCCGTGGGCTATAAATATGGGGGCTCGGTAGGTAACATTCAACACCTTGAGCATTTACTGTTGAGCTCCTGTAGACAGACCTCACTGTATTCATTCTGAGTTCAATTTATTTTGTGTTCCTTGTTCAAGCGGCGAAGCCCTGCTTCTGTGTGCTTTTGCTTGAGCTCGTATTGCATACCTCGCTAGTCTTGTGCACCGAAGCTTGTCTTGGCGAAGGGTGTTTTTATCGCGAAGTGTGCTTTACAGTGTGCTGTCGCTCTGTGTAACTCGAGGCAAGACCTCGCTGCTTACTAGCGAAGCCCTGTTCTTTTCCCGTAGTGCTTCTTGTGTCGAAGCCCTTAGCGTGGTCCGTTTTGTGTGCGTGTAGACCTTCGCGTACGAAGCCCAGCACCAGTTGCTGTCGCTAAGTATTTGGTCGAAGTCCTCAGAGGGCTGTCCACTCTTGCGAAGGGTGAAGTGCGAAGCCTGCTCGAAGCACCCTGTGTGCGGAGCCTGCACTGACTTAGCAGAGTAGACTTTCGAGGGTTGTAAGTGGAGCGAAGTCTTCTTGGCTTCGAACTTTTGCTCCTCCGAAGCCTGTGTTCGAAGGTGTCGAAGTACCTCCGAACCAGACCTTCGAAGGTAGTGTTCGAAGCCTGTTCCGCAGAAGACAGAACCGAACCGTAGGCTAAGTTTTTAGCCCGAAATTTTAAAAGCTCCCATTCACCCCCCCCTCTGGTCGCCGTTTCCGGTCCAACAATTGGTATCAGAGCAGGTTAAGATCACCAGTTGACCTTAACCGGTTTTGTGATCTGTTGGCGACATGGATAGAGGCAGTAAAATTCCTCTGTTCGATGGGACAGATTTTGCATACTGGAAGGTGCGCATGGAGGCTTACTTGTTAAGCCAAGGAAATGCAATTTGGGAGATTGTGGACTCACAATACTCCATCCCTGATACCCGCACCACTCAAACTGAAAAAGATCAGTATATTGCCAACTCGAAGGCAAGGAACATACTGTTCATTGGTCTGAGTCGGAGTGAGTTTGATAGGGTGCAGCACCTTAGGACTGCTAGGGAAATTTGGACAACACTCACTGTCTTTCATGAGGGCTCTGCTCAGATTAAGGCCAGGCGCCAAAGCACCTACAATCAACAGTATCAGCTGTTTGTGCAGGCACCTGGTGAATCTGTAGATGCCATGTTTTCTCGCTTTGATGCGATAGTGAGTAACTTGCGATCCAACGGGACGCTTGCTTACAGTGATCACGACAGGGCTATCAAGCTTCTCTATGCTCTTGACCGTAGCATATGGGAGGTGAAGATATCCAGCATTGAGGAGTCCACAGGCTATGACACATTGACCTGTGACGAACTCTTTAGCAAGCTGAAGTCCACAGAGATTGCCAAGGCATCTCTTGCTGTGCACAGAAGCTCTTTGCCACAGCCATTGGCATTGGTTTCTAGCACTAGCCGTGGCACCACTGCAGAACCAAGCACATCAGGCACTTGTGTTCTTGCAGATGGTTTTGCTTTGTCCTCCCTGGTCTCCGTCACAAAGGAGCAGGTGGACACTCTAGCTGATGATGAGCTTGCTCTCATTGCCCGGAGGTTCACCCGCTTTCATCATGAGAGACGGGATCAGAGGAGAAGTGGTTTTAGTGGCTGCTATGAATGTGGCGACACCTCTCACATTAAGGCAAATTGCCCCAAGGTCAAAAAGAGAGATGAGAGTGACCGCCCCAAATTCCACAAAAAGGAGAGGAAACCCTTTGTGAAGGGCAAGCGCGGCAAGATGGCTAAAAAAGTAGCCAAGGCCGCTTCCAGAGCTTTTGTTGCTGCTCTCAGCGACATCGACACATCCTCAACTGAGGAGTCGAGCTCTGAGGAGGAGGAGTCCCCAAGGAAGGAGGACAAGAAGGATAAGAAGGGACGTGACTTCACCGGCCTTTGCTTCATGGCCGACAGCGATCACAGCGGCGATGAGCTTGACTCATCTGAGGTAAACCTATCATCTGACCAGCTACTAATTAAATTAGATGAGCTGAATGAAGTAGTGCTAGGTCAGGATAGATTACTTGTGCAAGCCGCTAGAGAAAGAAAAGACCTTAGACTTAGGCTAGAAATGTTTCTACTGAATATGCCATGCTTAAGTCTAAGTTTGATGATGCTGAATGTGAATCATGTTCTGTTGTCATGAGTGAGCTTGCTCAGTTGCGTTCTGTACATGCTCAAACTCTTTCTGAGCTTGAGACTGCACAGAAGCAGCTTTTGGAGGTGGATTCTAGACCTCGTGATATTATTGATTGCATGAACTGCTCTTTATTGCGCGATAGCATTAATTTACGTGATAAGCATGTTCATGATTTAGAGGCTAGATTGGAGAGGGCCGGTAGTTCTAAGGATGTGCAACCTGTTTGTGACACTTGCATTACCCTTAAGGACCAGCTAGGCACTGTCAGAGAGCGAGCTGAAAACCTCATGTCCGAAAATGAATACCTTCTTTCTGTGGTGAACAAATGCACTGAGGGGAAGGGTAGGATGGATTTGCTCTTAGCCAAGACCAAGTTGTGTGCTGACAGAGCCGGGGTAGCTCTAGGTTTGGGTTTTGAGAGGATAGCTTCAGATAGTAATTCCAAAACTGTTTTCACCTCTCCCACCACCCTAGAGAAAGAGAGAGCTCTGTTGGACACCCCTCCAGCCAAAAAGCCTACCCATCCACCAAAGAAAACCACACCTCCTACCAAGAAAAATCCTCCCAAGAAAACCACTCAGAAGAAACCCAAGGAGCCTGTGAGAGTTGCTCCTGTGACCCATGAGAGTGCCCCCAGGAGAGTGTTTCACTGTTCTTATTGTCAGCGGGCGGGTCATTTGATTGGTTTCTGTTTCCGTCGCATCAAGGATGAGCGACGTGCACAGGCGATGAGCTATCAGGACATGCATTACCCATCTTTAGGTATGCATGAGTCTGAGTATTACTCTCGTCCTGTTTTCGAGGCTCCTCGTGCTTCTCGGAGAGGTTTTGCTCCTCGAGGTGTTCACCATGTTCCATATGGTGGTAGACCTCGGGCGAGTAGCTTTGTACCTCGTCAGAGTAGGAGACCTCGACATGCTTTGCGTTCTTTGCATGTAGGTAGACCTCGCACTTTGCATCATTCTGATTATTATGTGCGTAGACCGTCTACTTTTACTGTTCCTACTACTCGTGTCACTCAGTGCTGGATGCCTCGTCATTATTTTACTCACCCCAGCACTGAGCGATCGAGACGCTCTTATCATGTGTAGGCGACAGGTCGAGGCTTGGAGGGCACGTGGATCATGGACTCCGGTTGTTCGCGCCACATGACCGGAGATGCAGCTTGGTTCTCCAGCCTCACTACAACCAAGCAAAGGGAACATATCACCTTCGGAAACAATCGAAGGAGTAGAGTGAAAGGTAAAGGTGTGGTAAGAATTAACTCGAATTTCACTCTCAAAGATGTTGCTTTGGTTGAGAACCTGGGATACAATTTGCTGTCTGTATCTCAGTTGCTTGATGAGGGCTTCGAAGTGCGATTTCATCGCGATACTTCGCAAGTGCTCAATTCTGATGGCGTTGTTGTGTGTAAGATCTTTAGGGTTGGGAGAGTTTTTGGAGCTGATTTTTCAGGGTCGTCTGGTTCTTCTCATTGTCTTGTTGCACATTCGACTTCTGAGCTTTGGAAGTGGCATAGGAGACTGGGGCATATGAGCTTTGAGTTGCTCGCTCGTCTGAGCGCCCTAGGTTTGATCCGAGGATTGCCCAAGCTCAAGTTTGAGAAGAATTTAGTTTGCGCTCCTTGTCGACATGGTAAAATGATTGCCGCTTCGCATTCGCCAGTCACCACAGTGATGACTGAACAACCCGGAGAACTTCTCCATATGGACACTGTAGGTCCTTCTCGGGTTAGTTCTTTAGGCGGCAAGTGGTATGTTTTAGTTATTGTCGACGATTTCTCTCGCTACTCTTGGGTCTTCTTTCTTGCCAGCAAGGACGAAGTGTTTTCACACTTTCGGAGCTTGGCTTTGAGACTGTTCACTGAACTCCCAGGTGCATTAAAATTCATTCGAAGCGATAATGGCACCGAGTTCAAAAATAGTCTCTTTGTTGACTTTTGCATGGAGCATGGCATAGAACATCAATTCTCTGCTCCGCGGGTTCCTCAACAGAATGGTGTTGTTGAGAGGAAGAACCGCACTTTGGTTGAGATGGCTAGGACGATGCTTGATGAGCATAGGACTCCTAGAAAATTCTGGGCTGAGGCCATGAACACTGCATGCTACATCTCTAACCGAATTTTCTTGCGCTCAATTTTAAATTTGACATCTTATGAGCTGCGTTTTGGGAGACAGCCCAAGGTTACTCATCTTCGAGTTTTTGGCTGTCGCTGCTTTATCCTAAAACGTGGTAACTTGGATAAATTTGAGTCGCGATCTTCTGACGGGATCTTTTTGGGTTATACTACTCATGGTCATTCTTATCGTGTTTATAACTTAGAAACTAACACTGTCATCGAGTCATGTGATGTGACTTTTGATGAATCAACCCCCTCTGTTAGTTCTGCTCTTGAACAGGCAAATGAACACGACATGGAACAGACCTTATTCGAAGACGAAGATCCCGGAGAATTCGAGGATGATCCCCTACTACCCTCGACATCGACCCCCGAAGCTGACCCCGCTTCAACTACTTCGGCACGAGGTCCCGAAGCGACTACCTCAACATCGGTCATCTTGGACCACTCCAACGCACAAGTTGAGGGGGAGACTGCATCCCGCCGTGAGGCTCCACATCATGTCCAAAGGATGCACCCTCCCGAGCAGATCATTGGTGAGCTTGATCAAAGGGTAACACGTTCTCATGCCCATTTCACTAATGCTGCTTTTGTTGCTTCTTTCGAGCCTTTAGATGTTAGTCATGCACTTTCTGATTCTAGTTGGATCAATGCCATGCATGAAGAGCTTGAGAATTTTGAAAGAAACCAAGTCTGGACTTTAGTTGATCCTCCACCAAATGTTCATTTCATTGGAACAAAATGGATTTTTAAAAATAAACAAGGGGAGGATGGGACTATAGTTAGAAACAAGGCTAGACTTGTAGCTCAGGGCTTTTCTCAACTAGAAGGGATTGATTTTACTGAAACTTTTGCACCTGTTGCTCGCCTTGAGGCCATTAGGATTTTGCTTGCCTTTGCGACATCCCGGGGATTCAAACTCTATCAAATGGATGTCAAAAGTGCTTTTCTTAATGGCTTCATAGGTGAAGATGTTTATGTAAAACAACCCCCTGGTTTTGAAAACCCCAAGTACCCACATAAAGTCCTTAAACTTCATAAGGCTCTTTATGGACTCAAGCAGGCCCCTCGGGCTTGGTATGATAGACTTAAGTCTTTTCTGCTTGAGCGAGGGTATTTGATGGGCTCTGTTGATAAAACTTTGTTTACTCTCAAGCATGGCAAAGATTTCCTCCTAGTACAGATTTATGTGGATGATATCATCTTTGGTGGCTCTTCTCATGCTTTAGTTGCCGAGTTTGCAGATACCATGAGCAGGGAATTTGAAATGTCAATGATGGGTGAACTCACCTTTTTCCTTGGTTTGCAAATCAAGCAAAGCAAACAAGGTACTTTTGTCCACCAGACAAAGTACACCAAGGACCTGCTCAAGAAGTTCGACATGTCCGATGTGAAGCCCCTCGCCACTCCAATGGCTACATCTGTAACATTGGACCCTGACGAAGATGGAGAAGCCGTAGATCAGAAGGAGTTCCGAAGCATGATCGGCTCCCTCCTCTACTTGACTGCCACGAGGCCGGACATACACTTCGCTGTGTGTCTGTGCGCTCGTTTTCAGGCTTCACCACGAGCTTCGCACCGTCAAGCGGTTAAGCGCATTCTAAGGTATCTCAAACACACCCTTGAATTTGGCATATGGTATTCATCGTCTTCATCTTTATGTCTTAGAGGTTATTCAGATGCGGATTTTGCTGGGTGTAGAATTGATAGGAAGAGTACCTCTGGTACTTGTCATTTTCTGGGTACATCTCTGGTTTGCTGGTCTTCCCGCAAACAGTCTAGTGTTGCACAATCGACGGCTGAGGCCGAATATGTTGCTGCAGCTAGCTGTTGCTCTCAGATTTTGTGGATGGTTTCCACTTTGCGGGATTTCGGGTTAGATTATAAGAGTGTTCCACTTTTCTGTGATAACACTAGTGCTATTTGTATTGCAAACAACCCGGTTCAGCACTCCAGAACCAAACACATTGATGTACGGTATCATTTTCTCAGAGATCACAATGAGAAGGGTGATATTGAACTTCAATATGTTGATACCCAACACCAGCTTGCCGATATTTTTACAAAACCCCTCGATGCTTCTCGATTTGCTTACTTGCGTGGGGAACTTGGCATTTGTCACCCCTACGGTATATTGTGAGGGGGAGCTGATTTTAATTGTCTTGCATATGCTCATTATGTGTGGAATTGCACTTACATCTTTTGCTATTATATGCCTGCTTTTAATTCAAAGAATTCATGACAGCTCAGCTCTATGAAATATGTCTGGAACATTGATTGTGCATGATGTTTTCTTTTCTAAAATCAAATCTTGCTCACTGCTCAATCTTGCATCTAGCTTGTTTAGGCTGGACTGCTTTTCGCTATCTTTTATCTACTTGACAGCAAGACACTGTTCCTTGGATGCTAAAATTTGCAACTTGCAAAATGAGCTCTTTATTCATGGATATTCATTAAAATATTTAAGTCATCTGAATCAAAATCAAAAATCCATGATTTGCCTGGTTTAAATGAAAAGATCCAGGAGGGTTTGTTTGTCGCACTACTCTATTCTAGACTGCTTACCATTGCACTTTGGTCTGAACTGGGATAGTTAGTGTATGCCAAAATCACTGCCTTAAGCTTCAGATGGCTTTCCTGCCTAGGCTTGGCTTGATTGGAAAGTATAAGGTGGACAAACAAATAACCCCTGGCATTAAGAAAAGAACAACAAATTTATTTGCTCATCAAAGTTGCTCTCAAAGCTTCTTTTTGAATAAGACTTGTCTGTCTAGAGTAGAAATTGTTAGCTTTGCGCAGTCCTTGCCTTCTCATGTCTAGCTACTGTGATTAAGTGGTGATGCTTTTTACTTCAAAAATGACAAAATCACATGCCATCATCTTGTTTCACAGATTGTTACATTGAGCTGAGCCCATGATCACTTGTGTTAATTTTGGCATATTTTTGCATTATATGTCTTTGCAATTCTATTCATTTCGAAGCTTTGCATCTTTTGACTGCTCCTTGATGCTTGCATTGCCAAAGGGGGAGAGATTTGCTGTGTTCTCTGCGCCAGAAGGCATAATTTCGAAAGGGGGAATTTTTGACATAAAGAGGGAGAAAAATTTGCTCAACTCAGGGGGAGTTTTTATCAAAAGGGAGATTTGCCGAAGGGGCTTTTACTCTTTTTCAAAGGGGGAGAAAAATTCTTTTATCAAGTGACATGCTTTGGTTCTTTTCTGAGTTTTTATGGTCACTTGTGTGCTGAAATTTTTAAATTTTCTTGAACTTGGATTTGGTTGTCAATGCACTCATCAAGGGGGAGATTGAGAAACCAAGGGTGGTTTCGGTGTATGTGATGAGTGATTGACAGGATTATTTACCCTCTGTTCGAAGGGTACCTCCGGAGGGGCTTCAGAGGTGGTACCTCCGAAGGGTGTTCGGAGGTGTGTCACCGGAGTGTGTTCGGTGTTTGCTTGCTGCAGCTGTGCAGCGGAGTGTACCTGTCGGAGGGGTCTGACAGTACACGATGACTGGGTTCGTACCGATGGCTTCGGTACTTTGGGCGGTACATCGGAGTGTGTGCCGGAGGATGCTAACCCGGAGAGGTCTCCGGAGTACTGGATACACTTGTCTGTTTGTCGGTGGTGCGCAGGGACTTCGGAGGCGACGGACAGGGTTCGAGCCAGGTGAACTTGGGTCAAGCGGGTGGTTTGATGCCAAGGGAGCGGGGAGCTCCGTCACAGTGGCTGCGAAGGTGGTCCGGGTCGGTCCTCAGGTCGAGACGCGCCAGGTGAAGGCAGAGAGTGCGGAGCGTGGCTCCGGCTGAAGGTACTCCGAGACAAAGTCCTCGGAGGTGAGGCACTTCGAAGGTACTCCGAATGGAGTGACTTCGGAGTTGGTGGAACAAGTCCTCTGCGGAGGCAAGGTGTTCGAAGTGTGCTCCGGAGGGAGACACTCGAAGGTGGCCCGACGAAGGTCTCAGAAGTCGAGGCGCATCGAAGGCATGGTCCGGGTGAGGCTCGTCGAGGAGTGTGCTCGGGAAGAGGCACTGCGACGGAGTGCTCATGGAATGCTTCATGCGGAGGCCTTGGACGAAGGAGGGACTTCGAAGGGTGGTACTCCGAAGGTGAGGCTTCGGAGTGAGGATGACTTGTGGTGCTTCGGCCATGCATGGCTTCGGTACACGGACGGACGGTGGTTGAGCTCGGAGTAGCTGCGAAGCCGTGGAGGTCCACTCCGAAGGTGGTGGTGCGAAGACCCAAGGGCTTTGACGGCTTCGGCTCAAAACCGTCACTGTATCGAAGGAATTCTTCGGCAGAGCGAAGGCCATCAGGCTGCAGGCTTCTTGCCGAAGCTACCGCACCTTCGCGTGCGTTGGGAGGTTCCAGAAGTCAACTCTGTAAAGGCTGACACTGTCTGTTCTGAAAAAGACTGACACTGTCCCCTCTGCAGCTGACAGAGAAGCCTCCAAAATAAAGGTGGACTACCTTTGTACCCCTTAGTTATGTAGAGACAAATCTGTTGTAAACCCTAGGGGTAAAGTAGTCACTTCCTTAGGATGAAGCCGTGGGCTATAAATATGGGGGCTCGGTAGGTAACATTCAACACCTTGAGCATTTACTGTTGAGCTCCTGTAGACAGACCTCACTGTATTCATTCTGAGTTCAATTTATTTTGTGTTCCTTGTTCAAGCGGCGAAGCCCTGCTTCTGTGTGCTTTTGCTTGAGCTCGTATTGCATACCTCGCTAGTCTTGTGCACCGAAGCTTGTCTTGGCGAAGGGTGTTTTTATCGCGAAGTGTGCTTTACAGTGTGCTGTCGCTCTGTGTAACTCGAGGCAAGACCTCGCTGCTTACTAGCGAAGCCCTGTTCTTTTCCCGTAGTGCTTCTTGTGTCGAAGCCCTTAGCGTGGTCCGTTTTGTGTGCGTGTAGACCTTCGCGTACGAAGCCCAGCACCAGTTGCTGTCGCTAAGTATTTGGTCGAAGTCCTCAGAGGGCTGTCCACTCTTGCGAAGGGTGAAGTGCGAAGCCTGCTCGAAGCACCCTGTGTGCGGAGCCTGCACTGACTTAGCAGAGTAGACTTTCGAGGGTTGTAAGTGGAGCGAAGTCTTCTTGGCTTCGAACTTTTGCTCCTCCGAAGCCTGTGTTCGAAGGTGTCGAAGTACCTCCGAACCAGACCTTCGAAGGTAGTGTTCGAAGCCTGTTCCGCAGAAGACAGAACCGAACCGTAGGCTAAGTTTTTAGCCCGAAATTTTAAAAGCTCCCATTCACCCCCCCTCTGGTCGCCGTTTCCGGTCCAACAATTGGTATCAGAGCAGGTTAAGATCACCAGTTGACCTTAACCGGTTTTGTGATCTGTTGGCGACATGGATAGAGGCAGTAAAATTCCTCTGTTCGATGGGACAGATTTGCATACTGGAAGGTGCGCATGGAGGCTTACTTGTTAAGCCAAGGAAATGCAATTTGGGAGATTGTGGACTCACAATACTCCATCCCTGATACCCGCACCACTCAAACTGAAAAAGATCAGTATATTGCCAACTCGAAGGCAAGGAACATACTGTTCATTGGTCTGAGTCGGAGTGAGTTTGATAGGGTGCAGCACCTTAGGACTGCTAGGGAAATTTGGACAACACTCACTGTTGAAGACCTAAACAAAATTTGGTTTTACCCAAATCCTTCATCTCGAATTCCGTCTTTAAATGATTGCGAGCTTCGTCTATATCGTTAGTATTGCCGATAATATTTAAATCATCAACATATACAGATATAATGCAAAAACCTGTTGAAGATTTCTTGACGAATACACATGGGCAATCATCATTATTTGAGTATCCCTTTTGTATAAGGAACTCACTCAGTCGATTGTACCACATTCTTCCCGACTGTTTTAAGTCGTATAAAGACTTGTTGAGTTTTACACAATACAAGTTGCGATTTGAATTTGGATTCGGAATTTGGATTCCATCAGGAACCTTCATATATATGTCCGAATCAAGTGACCCATATAAATATGCAGTCACTACATCCATTAACTGCATAGATAAATTATATTGTACTGCCATTGATAAAAGATATCGAAATGTGATTCCACTCATTACTGGAGAGTATGTTTCATTGAAATCAATGCCGGGTCTCTGCGTGAACCCTTGTGCTACAAGCCTTGCTTTATATCTCACCACCTCGTTGTTTTCATTTCGTTTTCGAACGAAAACCCATTTGAATCCCACAGGAAAGGTTTTTGGAGGTGTAGGTATTACTTTTGAGAATACCTCTCTTTTCTTAAGCGAGGCTATCTCCGCTTGAATTGCATCCTTCCATTGTGTCCAGTCCGAGCGTTGTTTACACTCTGCCATGGTCTTGGGATCTGGATCATTTTGAAGGTTTTGTGCAATAGTGTTGGAGAAATATGTGTCGACAATTGTAGTCTTTCTATCGTATGATTCTCCAGAATTTACATAATTGGTGGAAATTTCTTGTACCCTTTGTGACTCTTCTAAGTTTCCCAATGAGTCAGGGTATTTCGATGTTCCAGCATCATATATTGAAGGTATTATAGAGCTGGATTTTTATACATTTACTAAGTGTCCATCAACTGAAGGTTGATTTTCTTCGGATGTTTTTATCCTTTGAAATTCTTGGTGCTTGCAAGCTTGTTGATCCTCTTGAATGGCCTTTCCCTTTTTCCTTTTATTTTGGACAAGAGATTGCATACTCCCCCTGTTATTTTGAACAGGTGGATGAGTAGATTTAGCTGGTATATCTACTCTTGCAGGCACATTTTTAGCAGGATTATATGATTTTGTGACACCTTTGTAATCAGTAAATGCATCTGGCAGGTTATTTGCAATGTTTTGCAAATTAATGATTTTCTGAACTTGTGTTTCAGATTCTTGAGTACGTGGATCTGAGGCGGGAATGCCTTGGACATTCCAATTGATTTCCTGGCATTGATAGTGGTACTGTAAATCTCCCCCTAATGCCGGGAAATGTTCCTCATTGAATATACAATCAGCATACCGGGCCGTAAAAAGATCCCCTGTAAGGGGTTCGAGATACTTTATGATAGACGGAGATTGGTATCCCACATAGATCCCTAATTTCCTGTGTGGACCCATTGATGTACGCTGTGGTGGTGAGATTGGTACGTATGTAGCGCATCCAAACTTACGCAGATGGGAAATATTTGGTGTATTTCCACGTACTAATTGTAGAGGAGAATTTGTGTGATATGCAGTAGGTCGTAATTGGATTAAATCTGCAGCGTGTAAAACCGCATGACCCCAACAAGATGTTGGTAGATTACAATTCTGTAACAATGGTCTGGCGATGAGTTTAATCCTCTTGATTAGAGATTCTGCTAAGCTATTTTGAGTATGAACATATGGGACAGAATGTTGCACTTGAATTCCAAGGGCCATGCAATATTCATTGAAGGCTCGTGAGGAGAATTCTGCAGCATTGTCCATTCGAATTGATTGAATTCGATGTTCTGGATAGTTAGTTCTCAACCTAATAACTTGTGCGATTAACTTTGCAAATGCATGGTTCCGTGTGGATAATAAACACACATGAGACCATCGTGTAGATGCGTCTATTAAAACCATGAAATATCGAAATGGGCCAGTTAAAGGTTGAATCGGACCACATATATCTCCTTGAATGCGTTCAAGAAATTTGAGTGGTTCGACATGAACTTTAAGTTTTGATGGTCTTAGTATCAGTTTTCCTGTAGCACATGCGGTGCAGATAAAATCTGATGTTTGAGGAAATTTAGCATTATTTAAATCATGACCATTAGAATTGTTTATGATTTTTCGCATCATCCCGATACCAGGATGACCAAGGCGATCATGCCAATTTTGGAATGCATTGACATTCTGAAAAATAACTTTGTATGCAACATTTGTTACGGGTTGAATGTATGTGTAGTACAATCCGGAGGTGAAGGAAGGAAATTTTTCAAGTATTTGTTTGCCATATCCATCAAATTTGGTTAAGAGGAGATATTCCTCTTTATTGTCACTATGGGTTTCTATATGGAAACCATTTTGACGGATATCTCTATAACTTAGTAAGGTACGAGTTGAATCGGGATATAGTAATGCATCCTCGATTGTAACTTGAGTACCCATAGGTAGGGTAATTATGGCACGACCTGAGCCAATAATTATTGCGTCTTGTCCAGCAATTGTCAAAACATTTCCTTGTCTCTTAGTGAGAGTTTGGAAATATTTTGTTTCCCTAAGTATAGAATTTGTGGTGCCGCTATCCACAAGGCATATTTCATCTTCCATTGGATTGTTTCCCGTAGAAAATCTATATATATATATATGAAATAATAGATAAATTTCAGTGAATATATATAGGGTACATACAAATATTACTAATTTACATAGCATACTTGGTTCTACATTATTACAACGTTTTGAACGGACAAATATAAATATTTAGGACAACGAGAGTATTCTTTTTAAAGAAAATCTCCAAATATGTCTTGTGAAGCGAATGCAGCGAGCATGTCATCTTTGGCAGGCTCTTCTTCCTTCTGGAGATCCTTGTTGTTACTTGGTTCTGGTGGAACATGTTGTGAACAACTGGCCTCCTTTGTAGTATCCGGTTGGATATTGAAGTGTGCTTCATATTGTTGTCCTCGAGTAGCTTGAGAGCTTCCCATGGATTTTTGATAGAGATCAATTAAATGCCTTGGGGTGCGACATTTTTTGGTAATGTGATTGTAGCAACCACATTTTTTTACACATCATTGTTTTGTCAAACTTTGGTTTGACAATGTTTTTCCCCTTGTTTTGTACTTGTGGTTTTTGCTTCTTGTTATGACGTTTATTATTTCCATTGAAGTTTGATGATTTTCTTTTGAAATGGCCACCAAACTTATTTTTATTCTGATCATATGCATGTACTTCAGGTAAAGGTGCGGCCCCAATAGGGCGCTGGTGATGATTTTTCAATAAAAGTTCATCATGTTTTTCAGCCTGAGTTAATACATGAATAAGATCAGAATAAAGTTGGAAATTTCTAGCACGATATTGTTGCTGTAAGATCCTATCAGCGGGTAACATTGTAGATAGAGTTTTTTCTATCTTGTCCGCTTCTGTAGGTTCTTTTTCACAAAAACGTAATCTAGAGCAAATCTTATGAATAGCATGGTTGTATTCATCGATTGTTTTAAAATCTTGTAGTCTAAGATGATTCCAATCGTGAATTGCACCTGGCAACAATGTTGCTTTTTGCTGATCATATCTCTGTTTAAGAGCTTTCCACAAAATATTAGGATCTTCTTCCAAAACATACTCAGTTTTGAGATCTGTATGGATATGGTTCCTAATTAAATACAAGGCAGTGTATTTAATTCATCTCTTAACGGCGGGACCCCTTGTTGTGGGTCTTGTATTGCCGCTAATATTCCACGGTATGCAAGGCTAACCTTGATGTCCGTTGCCCATGTTGGATAATTGTGACCGTCAAGAGCTAATATTTCGAACTCTTTGGTGGTCATTTTGCCTACATGGATTTGAGCCATGATTAATGATCATGGTATTGTTGTAAATAATGATGCAAAATATAAAAAAAACTTTGGAAATAAAATAATAACCTTAACATGTAACACAAATAAAAGATAGTCACCAAATAAAATTTGGTGTAGATCTCATATGATGTAGGGAGACATAATGTGCCGTATGGCCAGTCGATGTCAAAATTCCTAAAATTTGTGTTTAAAAGACATATATATATATATTTTGAAGGTAGTCATTCTGTTTATAACAAAATGTAGACCTTAAAATATAAAATGGATAATCTGCTGGTATGCAGTGGATCCAAATTGATAATATTGTATGTCTTTAAAATTTTTAGGTTATGATTTTATTTATTTTGCATTTGTAATTCCTGTTTTGAATTTTAAGTATTTGGATATGAAATGTATTTATACTTAAAATGTAATGAGGAATTTAAAGTATGCTATAAAATGACATAAAGTAAATACTATGCATGACATAACAGGACATTTTATTATATAAACAACACATTTACAATAACACAAGTGACACATTTACAAACACATATAGTACACTGAGGTGACTATATATTTCGGGGTACATTTGATCTAGAACCCAATTTTGGTAGGATCCCATGATCCCGACAGTCTTGGTTTCTTGATTGCTACATTTGGTATCCTCCGAAGAAAGTGTTTGTAAGATAGCGGTGATGGTGGAGTTGGAGATGGTAGTTCGTCCTTTTTAATTGGAACATTGATGTCTATTGGAAATTTTAATTTCCTTCGACTTGTACTGCTTTCTCCCATAGTTTCATAATTTTCTAGAAGTCTGGTAATTTCAGGCTGTAGATATGCTAAAGAAACTGGTTCAACCGGAGTCTCCCTTTCTTCTGAAAAATTTTCTGGTGCTATCTCATGTGTACACGTTGTATTTTTGTTTCTTCCCATCTCCTTTATCTCTTTTTGTGTGCAGGGATGGAAAGATGAGGGCACACGAGGTTCTTTCGCCAGGGCGCGCGGGGCTACAGCAGGCGTTGGAGCGCGCGGGGCTGCAGGCGCTGGAGCGTGCGGGGCCACCGCCGCCTGGGCGCGCGAGGCCTCCGCCTGGGCGCGCGGGGCCGCCGGCGCTGGAGCGCGCGGGGCCGCCGCCGCCTGGGCGCGCGGGGCCTCCGCCTGGGCGCGCGGGTCCTCCACCTGGGCGCGCGGGGCCGCCACCTCCTGGGCGCGCGGTTGGAGCGGGGCTGCGGGCGGGACGGCGCGACGCGGCGCGGCCGTCGGGGCAGGCTTGAGCGCGGCTGCCGGGGCGCGCGGGGGCGCCGGTGGGGCGACGCGTCCTGGCGCGGCTGCCGGGGCGTCCTGGGGCGCCGGCGGGGCGCGCGGGGGCGCCGGCGGGGCGGCGCGTCCTGGCGCCGGAGGTCCGTGGCGGTGGCAACGATGTCATGTGTTGTTTCTGTTGAAGGTCCTGTAGATCTGGTAAATGTGGATAAAAATTACTTCTTCCATCTCTTACCGTGTGATTTCTTGGGTTTTTCTTCCCTGTTCTTGCTCTTTGAAGAGCAAAGTGCTGATAACGTGTTTCGATTTGGGATGAACAAGAACAAAGAAGAACACAGATTTTGGGAACTAGTAATTTTATTGATCCATTTTGATACATATTTATAGCAATACAAGGGGTGGCAGTTTTTGCCGTCGCAATGTTTCATCTCCGTCGCACTTCTTCGCTGGAGTCGCGTCGCTTCGCCTGGAGTCGCGTTGCTTCGCCATGGCGGCCGCGCCTCTTCGATGCTTTGCCTTCGGTGAGATTAACCGCAACAGTTTTGCTCGTGATCCAGGTGCAACCAAGTCGTGTAACCTTGCACTTATTTTCTTTTGTCTCGACAACTTTTTTTCCCATAGATTCGTAGTTTTCATGTGCATCCGTGCATACTCCTCGTCCTCAACAAATAAGGGGTGTTTGCATCCTGGGTTAAATTTTAGCCTATGTCATATCGGATGTTTCGACATTAATTTAAAGGATTAAACGTGAACTAATTATAAAAATAATCGCAGAATTGGAGACTAAATCGCGAGACGAATTTTTAAAGCCTAATTAATCCATAATTAGCAAATATTTACTGTAGCATCACATTGTCAAATAATGGTGTAATTAGACTCATTAAATTCGTCTCATAAATAATCCTCCGATTATGAATGAGTTTTATAAATACTCTACATTTAATACTCCAAAATAATATTTAAACATTGAATGTGACAGAGGCTAAAAAATTTTAGCCCATCCAAATCCAAACACCCCCTAAGTATAGTACACAACTCAATCTTTTTCAGCTTTAACATGCTTGCAGATATTTAGTTGTTGTAATTAAAAGAAAGGCTGGATTTCCTTCTCCTGAGAATAATCGACTAAAGACAACCAGTGTATTTTTATCCACATGTGTAGAGCTTGGCGCTGGAGAAATTAGGTCCGTGTGACATGTTTGTTCTAGGTTTAAATAATCTAATTTATAGTTAGGGGTTATAATAAACTGTATTGTACTTTTTTATATCTAAATTTAAGTCGTTTTGGCCGTCCATCTATAAATCAATAAATTTAGACACGTAAATATCTAAATTTATTGATCTATAGATAAATCTAAACAACGTCAGATATGATTCGTGGATTTCAAAAATTGTAAATTATGGTACGTGGATTTCAAAAAATTGAAAATAGCTCTATGTTGAAAGATCGACCCTAGATCGACGTATGATCTGCCGAAAGGGCTGTTTCGTAATTTGTATAATCCACATGTCAGATTTGAAATTTTGAATAAAATACATTATTTTTTCAAAAAAAATCTTATCTCGGTCCGTCCAGGCTCCACCTTGCGCGTGGGCCCAAACAGAATGCGGCGCGAGATAGGAGGGGCTCCTGGTCCTGGGTGCGCCCACCTACCGGCAAAGCGTGGGCCCAATGAACGGGCCTTTAGAGCATATATCATGTGTAGTCTTGAACTACTACAAAGATGGCAATAGATATCTGAAATCCGAAATTTAATGAGTTTTTACCTTACTAAGGTATATGTGTGGGTTAAATTATTTATCTATAGGTCTATTAACGAGAAAAAATAAAATTCGACATGTATACGGATATGGGTATAATTTCATACTATTCATACTCGTGACCTAAAAGATTATTTATTTGTAGCCCAATCCATTAAAAAACAATAGGTTTATTTTAGTTTTTTCTAAATTCCTCTACATTGGCTAGTGATTTTCTCCCAACCCCTAGTTCCTACGACGACCGGTGGTATGTGCCTACACTCGTCTTCACTTTTCAGTTCAGACATTAGAGCTCCAGACATCAAATGCAGTCCGCTCGATTTAGAAGCCATTAGCATTACCACTCGGACTCTAATATCAACTGTCGCTAGTGCTCCACTGCATTCATGCTCCAGCCTCTAGCTAGTGCCAGCCACCACTAGTGTTCCATCGCCTACACGTGAGTACACGACACGTGGTCTACAGCTTTGCTCTCCAGCCGATCATTAGTGACTTCAAGCATTAGGTGACTCCAGTGACCTGACAACATCTACCATACCGTATGGGTATGGGTTTAGAGAAAAAATAGACTCGTATGTATATATGGGTAACCCGATGGGGATGTTTTTCGTTAACAGGTACGTGTATAGACTCACTGTCATCTTTACATGTAAGCAAACACGTTTCTTAGAAAAAAATACTATAATGTATAGTATTAGATTTGCGACTCATTCCAACATTAAAAATTATAAAAATAAGCATGTTCTATTCAATGAGCAACTATCAAGCTAAAAAATAATATTATTTAATCTATGAAACTAGTATCCATACGTAAAACTAATATCTTATTTTAATTTGTTTAGTACCACTTTCTCAATATATAAAACTAGTACCAAGTCATACAAATTTATTTAACACTACTTATTTCAACGTAGTGGATACTCTTAACATTCATCCGAATCGCTACGACCTAAAACGATTCGGCCCATTTCTACGGCATCCGAGGATCGAATATTCGAATCTGGTGCTCTTCCACGATATCCTCTGTGTGATCTTCTGATCACCTGTAAAGAGACTACACATTGACGATTTGCAGGTGGTGCTTCCTTTGAACCAACTGAAGTCGGCGAACCCTTTCGATCGATCTGCCAGCATCATCATATCATGAACCTGTAAGCTGCTTCAGCTCTTCCCTGTAGAACGTTGGAAATTTCCTGAACAATCGTAAATTTAGCTGAACTCCATCGACAAATCACAACCTAGATATATACGAATACATGTTCACGTTTGAAATTAGTCATGTTTGATATACTCGTATACAATTTAATTTCCTCGTCATATACAATTTACAAGTACGTACAATACTGGCATGTTTAGGAGGCTCAGCTGAACGGTAGCAAGTAACTATTACAAGTCTACAACAACACTAGATTGGAAAACTGTTGTTGTTGGCATCGTCGTTCTGTCTGCTAGAGTTCATCATGGGATGATTACGAGTTCACGATGGTGATGTGTGCTTGTATATATAGGATATAATGTGTGTGGAGAGAGCTATGGGTGGATGGATGCTTGGATGGTTCAGTGGTGCGGGAGGATGTGGACGTGGGCGACGCTCTGGTCGAAGGAGTCGACGCGGTTCTTGAGCGCGGCGAGCTTGCCTTTGACGCTGAGGTCGATGGTGTGGGACTCGCCGGGGCCGTAGCAGACGACGAAGCCGGCTATGAGCGACAAGTCGACGACGTTCTCGATGGTCAGGTTCACGAACCCGGTGATCCGGCGCATCTTGCGCGCGATGAGCTCGGTCTGGCGCGCGTCCAGCTCGACGGCGGACGAAACCAGCACACGCAGCGCGTGCAGCGGCGGCGGCGGTGGAGGCGCGACGTCGGCGGCGCCGTGGCCCTGCTCGTCCGCGACGGCGCTGTTCCTGTCCAGCAGCGTCCGCAGGAAGTCGAGCGTCAGCGGCTGGAACGGCGCCAGCGCCGCAGTCGCCTTCCCGGCGTCCGCCGCCTCGTCGTTCTCGACGCCGACGTAGCTACTTGGTCGTCGCAGCGTCTGCGCCTGCCACCTCGGGGACTGCCCGGCATGCGCCCGCCCCACCGCGGCCGCTGTGCTCGGCGGCGTCGACAGGCCGTCGAAGCGGACCGACGCCGGCATCAGCTGGCCGCTTTCCCTGGCCGCCGGAAAAGCCGGGCGGCCGCCAGCGCCAGGGTTGATCGGCTGGTTCAAGATGCTCATCGCCCTGCATGAAACCAACACCACAGACCATAATCACACACCCGCTGCAAGCTGCCTACGAGTTTTTGCCAATCAAATGCAAACTAAACTAGCACCAATTCGAACATCAAAGCTAAACCACAACAACTGCATCCATATTTTCTCTCAAACAAATAAATTGGAATCCAGAGCATTATACAATCGAGGAACTGATGACCAACTCTCTTTCCCTATCCCCAAATTCCAACATGGTGAAAAGAGGCCATAAAACCATGCAACGAGTTCTAACCTGTATATCCTACCGCTCAGCTCAGCTCAGCTCAGCTCAGCCTCCGCGCGACTGGTGAGAAAAGATGGGGAGAAACCAACAAGAACGGGAGCGTGTCAGGTGCGTTTTGAAGTGGAGATGTACTACGCCTGCGCGCGGAGAGGAGGCCAGTGTGGGGATAAGGTAGTAGCGAGCCGCGGCAGCAGGAGGAAGGAGAGGCTCAGCTAACACCAAGGGGAGGAGAGAATTTGGCGTGCACACGATGCGGCCGTGGCAGCCGCACACGCCCCATCCGGAAAAATCCGCGCGCCGCGCGCGCCCAATCCCGTGTGGTCACTCCCGATCCGGTAGCGCTGCCGGGCCGGGCCGGGCCGGGCCCCGCCGCGCGCGCGACGAGCCGTCGCGTACGCGGCCACGGTCGATTCCGCCGTCACAGGAAGGGGAAAACGAAGTATCGTTCGGGGACGCGACGCGACGCGACGCGACGCGGAGAGCATCATGTCATGCCACGGCCTCACGGAGGCCACTTTGGTCAAGACGGGCCGGGTTACAACTCGTGGTATCCGGGTCAAATGAGATCATCTGTAATTGGTGGGCTCGATTGTAGAGAACGGTTGTCTCTCTCAAAATTATCCTATTTGTATCGGACAGTAAAAAAAACTGCGTAATAATGGATCTCACTTGAAGTAAGACTTCAGACAGCGAGAGTTACTTCGTAAATATGGCAATGGCTACCTGAGATTCGATGTGTTTTTATCTTATTAGAATAGATATATGGGTAAAATTGTTCACTCGCAGGTCTACTAATAGGAAAAATAGTACCCAACGAGTACGCGGGTATGTGTATGATTTCCTAATATCTATACCCGTTATCCGATGGGTACCCATCATCCAATGTATTATTGCTATTGTTGTAGGTTAAATCATTAATGTATTGTGTTTGGGAGTTTATTTATATATGTAGTTTTGATCTTATGACTGATCGATCTATGTGGGAATAGATATACAATTGTTATTTATTAGCCTATTTTGTATGCGGTGCCTATTGATGGGTATGGGTACCCGATGAGTATATTTTACCCACATGGGTATGAGTTTGAGGAAGAAATGGTACCTGTGCGATGGGTATATTTTACTCGCATGAGTATGGATTTGAGAAAGAAATGATATCCACGTGCATATGTGGGTTATCCGATGAAAAGATTTTTTCCTAACGGATATAAGATTTTGATAGTCAAACCCAAACAGCTATTGCCATCTTTACTCCGTCGTGACCATAGGCTTGAGCTCAACATTATCATGACGAGCATATGCATTTTTTTTCGTTCAAACCGATGCTAAAACGGGTGTAATTAAAGTCATCTCTATAATACTTCATCTCTCTTGTTTTTTACTTAAATATTTTTTAAAATTTCAATTTTTTTCATGTTTACCACGATTCCAAACAGCATCCCTTGCGTGTTCTCCACTTGCATGACACGTCAACTGCTACCAGGTTCACCACCAGTCCCATGTTGTCAATTTTTTATTATTTTAAATAATTTTGGACACAGGGGAAGACATTCATGATCTCATGTTGTTTCTTTCAATTCACATATTCAAGTCTGCTTACAAGCTACACTCTCGACTCAAAAATATTATCATAAATAAAGTACATATTTTTAAAGTGTAGAAATAACATTTTTTTCTTCATTAAGTACTCTTGTTTCAACTTGTAAAAATGACTAAGGCTTTCGGATGACAAAATCGCAATCCACGAAGAGAGATTTGAGATGGTGGTTTCAAAGAAGTAACGTGAGAACAATCCTTTCATGTGTCTAAAATCACGAAAACGAATTAAAACAGGTGAAATAGTAAATCTCATAAGATTCAATCACCTTGCAAAATATTTTTTTTGTAAATCTCATCTGAAACGCAGATTCGAGAATATATCGACAATAAGGCACTGCAATTAACGGATAGTCGGATATTGGTGTATTTCATTTGATCATCAGCTAAATCCTGATCGATACAGAAACATTCAGCCACAAATTAACGAACGAATGGAGAACACAAGAAAAAATGGGAACATGGAAGTGAGACACAACTGCAGAGTGTCTGGACCAAATCCGAACCGCTCAAGAACACGAGTATACTGGGGGTGTTGCTTCTCCTCCGCCGCCTCGTTCTCACGATCTCTTAAAGCTGGTGGCGATGGGCACGACGACGAGCAGGACGAGGAGAAGCAGGATGATGATGCCGATGCAGAGCCACTTGCGGCTGCTGCGCTGGTACTCGCGGGCCTTGCCGAGCTCCTTGTTGCCGCCCTGGACGTAGTTGGAGGCGCTGTTGACGTGGCGCTCGATGTCGTCGATCTGCTCCCCCTGGGACTCCACCACGACGGCCATGTCGAGGAACACCTGGTGGAGCTCCAGGAGGCTGCGCTCCACCTCGCGGGCGGCGTCGTGGCGGTCCTGGATCTCGTGCACCGTGGCGAGCACCGCGCCCTTGCCGTGCTCCGCGACGGCCGTGCACAGGAGCTCCTCGCTGCGGCCCTCGGAGATGATGCGCTCGATCACCTCCTCCTCGGCGACCTCCCCGGTGAGGGTGTAGTAGCGGCGCTCGACAGTCTCCTTGTACTCGGACAAGATCCGCTGCCGCAGCGCTTGGAAATCTAGCATGAGATCCTTAAGTTTCTTCCGGAGCGCGGCGGTGAGCGCGGTCCGCGTGCGATCGAGAGGGGTCCCCTCGCGGTAACCGGCGGAGAGCCTGCGCTGCGCGGCGTTGGCGCGGTCCATGGCCTCGAGCCTGCTGCGGATGTCGCGGGCGCGGCGGAGAACCGCGATGATGTCGGCGTTGACGCGGCCGCGGAGCGCGCGGAGGGCGTCGGGCTGATGCAGCGACTTGCCCTCCTCATTGGCGGCGTGGAGGCGGCCGAGCGCGTCGCGGATGGCGGCCATCTCCTCCTCCACCGCCTCCGCCTCCTGGAAGAACGCGCGCAGGCGCTCGTCGGTAACCCCTCCGGCTGCCACCTCCGGGAGCTCGACCCCGTCGCCCCCCGCCTCCAGGTCCTTCATCGCCGCTTTCTTCAGGTCGACGTAGCTCATGAACGACTTGGTCATGAGGTCGTTCATGGCGGCGATCTCTGTCCCTCTCTTCTCTAGGGTTTGGTGGCGGCCGGAAGCGTTGGTGATCTGGTGATCTGTGACTGCGAGGAGGGATTTGCTTGGGGAAGGAGGAGGAAGAGGATGCCCAGATTTTAAAGGTCGACGAGGTCAAAATGGCGGAGCGGGGGAAGGGGAATAGAGCCGTTGGGCAGGATGACGGGTCGTCGGATTGTTCAACGGCTACGAGCCTACGAGGGAGCCTTTTGTTTTTCTTACAACTTGCAACGGCTACGCCCAGAATTTGGTTTTTTGCCACGTTCGACAGTTTTTTTTCCCGCAAAATTAACACTTCCCATGCTCGCTTTGCAAAAATACCGTCTAATCAAAATGTCTTTGATTTCCTCGTCATTCCATTTATTTCCTGTTTTCTAAATTTCATTTTATAATTTTCGGATAACCATGTTACCCTTGTCACCGTCAACCTTCACTCACCGGTGGCACTCAGATGTTATTTTTGTGACGGATCGTGTAAGTAAACATGATGTACGTGTCGGACGAAAGAAATATAACTGGAGTATGAGCGCGTGTGCTCAGGCTAATGGGGCACATGCGTGGATAGGATGCACGACACATTGGGCGAGACAGGTGTGCATGATTTGGCGTACGGGGCTAGGCGTGCGGACATCGGGTGCAAGGATGGTGGGCACAAATAATGGTTGGTCTCTGCTAGTATGCGTGGACAGTGGCGGGCTAGAGTAAAATTGAAGGGGGTGCACCGCTTTAAGCGGTACATCATATTATATCTGAGGGGGTGCATAAAAGATGAAAAAATACAAATAATAGCTTAAAAAAATTTGCACGGGGTCCTGGGAACCCCCAATCAGTGCTTTGGCTCCGCCCCTGTGCGTGGAGGATCGTAACGTTTCCTCTGCACAATGCAACACAATAGATGGAGTGAGATCAGTATAAAAATGATGAATACAAAGTAGTCTATTCCCCGTGCCGAAAAAGAGAAAATTAATTTTTGGATATTTAAAATGGGTGGGATGGTAGGGAAATCAAAGACATCTTAAACTAGATGGCATTTTTGTGAAGCGAACAATGGAAGTGGCAATTTCACGAGGCCCACTATTGGGAGTGGAAAATAACCAAATTTCTTGCTTCATGCTTTCTCCAAAGTTTGCACAAGTGTGGTGGGTCATTGTTATCCTCTACCTATAATTTACTATAATTGTAATATATAGTGTAACAAGTAGGGATAACATAGCAAAAAACCTTAGCTCTTCAAAAGAGTCATCCAAACAATTTTTGATAATTATCTGAGTCGAATCAATTCCCCAACAATATGTATATTGTAAATTTTAATCTTTTTGATTTTTCTCAGTTTGTTCAGTTTTTCATGTATGAAACCAAACCAAAACCAAATTTAATAAAAATAAAAAACTGATTTTTTTAGTAAGCATAAAAATGCTTGAAATTTGGTTATGTTTGTTTTCGGTTTTTATTTAATATTTTGGGACCCGTCTAGGCAAAACCCTTATCCGGTTATCCCCTCTTCCCGGCACACTATTTCCAAAGCTCCGAACCCTCTTCGCTAATGGCTTCCTCCGCCCTTGCTTCCCCTTTCCTTCCGCCTCTCCCCGCCCCGAACCCTAAGGCCCTCTCCCTCCGCCTCCCCGCTCGGCGCCTCTCTGTTGCAACGTTCGCGGCACCCTCTGGCGCCGCAGCGGCGGCGAGGGAGCGCCGACGCTTCCTGGAGCGGTACGGCCTCAACCCCGACGACTTCGAGGACGATGCCGAGCCGGATCCCAGGGTTTGTTCGGTCAATCGCTTTGGCATCTCTCAGTACATAGTCCTCCTGCCGCGGTTTCGGCCTTTCGGGTGATTTGATGTTTTTTTTTCAGGAAGAGAGGAGGAAGGACAGGCGGAAGCGGCGATCTGGTAGAGGGGAGGCGGCGGCGGAGGCGGAGATTGCTCCGGTGAAATCTTCTGAGCCACGGGAGACGCATAAGATGCTTCAGGTGCCTTTCGTGTTGGTTCGTGTATGATTGTTGTTCATGGGGAAGCTCTGAAAAAGTGCGTGCACTTGTTCATGTGCATGGCTATATAAAAGCCACCCCTTGTGTGTGACTAAGTTGCTATCATCCGAAGTTGGTGTTTGAAATCAATGCTTGCTGCCTACTTCTCATACTTCCGTCAGAAGATGCATTAGGTCATAGCCTCATAGGTGTTCAGTACCTTTGTATAACCAGATAATCTTTTGTCCTGACAAACCAAATTGCATGATCAAATACTGATAATTCATCCAATTTGATATACTTGCTGAACAAACTTTTAATAATGACTCCATACTGCAAGTATTCTAGAATTTCTGCTCTTAACTTGTCGATGAACTTTTACGTGAAAGAAAACTTTGCTAATCGTTTCATTCCATCTATACTTTGGGAGAATAAAGTACAATATGTTTCTGTCAGGTATTAGGAGGAAAGGTACGCAGAAGAAAATTACTTTCACCAAAAGATAGGAATGTACGGCCAATGATGGAAGTTGTACGAGGAGCAGCCTTTGATATTTTGCAGGTATCTATTTAGTTTAGTTTTAGAGGTACACAGTTTTATACTTATAGAGGTTCCATCTTGTAATGTATTAATATCTGTTTGTTGGTTCTTGGCCATAATTTCAGTCAGCTGGTGGTTTTCCTGCCTCGCTCAGACCCGGTCGATGGTTAGACTTGTATAGCGGTACTGGATCAGTTGGAATCGAGGCTATGAGCAGAGGATGTTTAGAGGTATTGCCAAAACTTATTAAAACCCATTATTGCTATTCTAGTTACCAACTCTGGCTCTATCATAACTCTAGATGTGTTTATAAAATACATGAATGGTATTTCTACTTTGGCAGATGGTATTAGGTGTACCAAGTATATATGCAGTTACCTTTATTGAAAAAATACTTATGGCCTTATGGGCACTTCTTATTTAGTATCACTATTCACTAATGGTAGCACTTAAAGTTTAGCTTGAGGTGATCTAAATCTTTACAAGTTAGCATGAAGTGCCTCTGGTTTTTCAGTTATATGAAGGACTTCAAATTCTGGTAGCATAAAACATCCATTGAGAGAAAAAATGTTATGATCTGGTAAATTATGTGGAATGTGAAGTAATATGTTTCCTTTTGTCCTTAGGCACATTTTGTTGAGATGGATCCTTGGGTCGTTTCTGAGGTCCTTAAACCGAATCTGGAGTGTACTGGATTTCTTGATGTTTCACACATACACATGCTCCGTGTTGAGAACTTCTTGGCCAATGCTGAAAAATCTAGCGGTCCGTATGGCTCTTCTTATGCAACACAGAACTCTAATTTTATTAGGGAGGTAAACAATGAGATAATTACTGGTTCTCTTCCAAAAAAACAATGAGAGAATTGCTGGGCCTATTTAGTTGATGCCCTCAATAGCCACAGCAAAACCAAGCAAAGACAAATTTGGCAAAAAAAATGTTTGGATTATGGACAAGCTAACATTTTGGTGGCAATACCAATATGTGGTTTGCTTGCAAGGATATAAACATAGATGGAAGACTATGATTAGTGTGAAGACATTAATTCTCAATAGTCAATGCCCCTTGTTATTGAATGGCCAGTGGTAGTAATATATGACATAAGTGCAGTTCTTCATAAAAGCATATGGAGCATGCAAATTACTTGTGAACAAAATATTTTGGATTCTTTTAACACCAGTTATTTTCCTGTTCTCTGACACACTCTTTGTCAGGCAATTATCCTTCCTTTGATTATATTAGTGTAACACCACCATATGTTGAGGTAAACTACAGTACATTGCTTGCTCAACTTGCAAGATCACCATTGGTTGGAGAAGATTGCTTCATTGTGAGTTCTGCATTCTGTGTCAATCTAACCATTTAGCTCTTATACACATACCTTATCATTGTCTGTTTTTCCTCAGCTAGTTGAATACCCACTGAAAACAGATATGGCTGAATCCTGTGGAAAACTTATAAAGGTGAGTGTTTACACATTGACCGCACAAGGTAGCATTTGAAAGTGAGTGTAGATGATAGATGATCTAATTCTTTGACCAAATAGTTTTGAATGTTCAAATGAACTAATTTAATGCTGAAAAGTCGATAAACGACTTCAAAACATTTTTTCTGGTATTTTTAATATAGAAAGTTTTTGGAGAAATTGCACCTTTTTAAGAGTTAGAAAAGCATGCTGCATAATAATCTAGGCGGACTATCAGCTGAAACATGGTACCTAACATGGAGAAATTGCACCAAGTACCGATATAATGGTAGTGCAATAGTGTTAACTTTCTGGTTTGCTGTTGCACTGGCTCACTTGTTTTCAAATATTGCAGATAGCTGACAGGCGGTTTGGTAGGACAAACTTGCTAATTTATGGACCAACCTGGGCTGAGAAAAAGAGGAGATCTTGAGATGATCTGTCAAACATTAAGGCAAATGCTCCTTTCTTTATGTACATTTTGGATCTCGCCTTAGTAATACACTAATACCGACTCTTCGACAACCACTTTGCAGTTTGCAGATACGTAATTACTGGGACGGAATGCTATCTAGTCCGTGCCACGGCACTCGGCGCTATTGAAACCATGGAAGTTCCCATGGAGTCATGGTCTCATGGAGATGATGACCTACTGAGCAAATGCACATTGGAAGATTGTTTCACCGAGAGGGAGACAGAGAGTACTTATCTTTCATTATGGTTCCCCGGTCGACATCCCGGAAGAAGAAAAACAAAAGGATCACTGCGTTTCAAAGCATCGTCATCAAGCCAGCCACCATGCGACAGTGACCTCTCCACGTTTGTTGCTATGCCCCATGCTTATTGGTACGAACCAATCCCCCAACCCTTCCTTACATTGCACGAAACAGTCTTTCCAAAAAAACAACGATCGAAATGATCACGTGTCACACGCATTTCATTGCTCACTGCTCATTTGATGATTAGTATCCTCTTGAGCTGCCGAAATATCCAGGCGGAAACAAGACATATGTCATGTAAAATATATTTTATAATAGATGTAACGATGCTAATTTTATATTGAAATTTTATTCTACTCCATTAAATCAGAATAAAAGAGAGAAAAAACAAGCGGGTGGGGCAGGTATCGTATTCGTGGCGCTTTCCCCAACCAGCAAATCTGCAAGGGTTTCTTACCGGATTCGCCTGCTGTGAGCATCGAGCCTATGCAACAATATGTCAAAATTTCAGGTACAAGACCGATATAACTATTTTAGATTAGTTATTTAATTTTTTTGAATATTAATCTACGCCAACAATAGATCTTAGGTATAGATCTGACATAGTTATTTTTAACTAATTATTTATTTTTTTAAAAAATGAATATGGATTTAATAAAAGTAGGAGTATAGGTCTAGGACTAAGCTCCAGTCATTTTTATTCTGTGCCGTACGTTCTAGTGGAACAACAATTCTATCAGCACTGTGAGCTTTATGGACTTTTCTCCACTAGAGAAATATAAATGATTGCCTTGATGGCTTATGCCATGTGGCCATTTGTTTTGGCCAAAGTAGTTCATCTTCAATGCAAGGTCATCTGAAGTATCCAAAAAGATTATCGAATAGCGCCATTAACTATTACCCTCCCAAAACAAAGACCAAAGCTGGAATTAAACGGAAAACGAATTTGGATTATTATGGGTTAGATCGGATAACCTGATTATTTATACCTCCATACCTATTTTTTCGTAAATCATATTCAACCTTGTAATTATTTATATCAACCTTATTCAAAATATATTTTTTTAACACAGAGGAGAATATTTTAGTGAGAAGGCATCACATGAGTACGACCGTCTGACTGACGACATGAGTCTTGCCCAGGGGGCCAAGGCGCCAAGCCAAGGAGTCCACCGACAGCTCCCCAGATTTTGATTTGTTTATGATCTCATCCATCAACTCACCAAATGATCGTACTACCACGCTATCTAGCAGCAGTATGTTACTAGTTTTTCTTTCTTGCTGATTAGTCTCCGTCCTACCAAGCGGGGGAGTAATTAACCCACCGTGTGAGAGAGTGACCTCTCACCGATTAAGGTGTGCTTGCACACATCCAACCATTTAACCACTGCTCTCCGTGTCACTCAGCCCAGCATAAGCAATCGCCCTTCACAAGTTCACAGTAGACAGATGCTTTTATTTCTACCAGCTCCTTTGTACTCCACTATAATAGTACGGAGTACATCCGTAATTTGTAGCAATGGCGAATAAAATAGTACCCCAAGTAGCAGCATAGGCGCATAGCACTCCAAGGGCTCCTTATGAATGTAGTGAATTTAAACCAATTTTGATGGATTGGAACTAAATTATGTGAAAACAATTTAAAATTCTTGTGCTCTAAAGAGAACTAAAAACATTCCATTTATTCTATAGGGGATAGGGGAATACAACGCTAGAGCTCTCTGAACCTTCAAGTAAGTGGTTGTGCATTTCAAGTAAGTCGGTAGACACCTAGATAGGAGGAATCACATTGACTAGAATATGAGATAATGCCGTATGCATGCAGGGGATATATTAAAAAAAGCTGGTGATTCTTGCTTACAGAAGCAAAGGAACCAACATAGATTTATAGGGCATCATACATCAAGCTGATGGACATAAACCCTGAATTCCCCTCCATCCTCCAATCCCACCAACCCTGTCATCTTGGTTGAAGAATTAAACTATGGGGATGGTACATACATACATACATACAAAGAGGATACAAATTGCATGGCCACCAACATCGGAATCACTACTGGTTAACACCACAACCGTTTGCTTCAAGCTTTGAGCAACGGTAACTGCTTTGCAAAGGAAAGCCGTGGAGACAAGTTAATGCCGTCGCTTTCGCATCATTGACACCTATCCTTTTTTGAGACGTACAGTTTCAGTTTGATAGGGTACAAACAATTATGGATCCCAGATCTACAAAAGTTAATAACAAAGACGTACCTCTCTAGTCTCTCCCAAGGTGGGTGTTCGGTAAACCAAAAATTCAGTTACTAGGATGATGAGACTATAAATTGCTAACTGAATTTTTCATCTTTAGTACTTTTGGTTCAATTTTTTGTTGAGATTACTTTTGCACACGTACCCCTACCCTCTCCCGTCCGATGGACAATACCCAAACACCTCACAACTACCACCACCTCACCACAGTAACAATCACATTTCCGCTCCGTCGGTCAGCCTGTTTTGCGACTCATATGCATTAGCTTTCCACCAATAAAAAACACAGCAAAAAAACCAAAAATACCTTGTACCGCTTCCTTTCGTGTTCCCGTATTTTATTCAGCCCTGTGTGCCCACCTATACGTATAACGTACTACGTGCACTCAAAGGCCGGTAACCGTTACCTACCTGCGCATCTTCTACCGGAATAACAGAGAGCGGCAGCAACCGCCAACAACCATTGACAGGTAATGCAGTCGCACCAGTGAAGTCATCACTGTCCGTCTCTCTCTCGCGCGCGCGAGCGGGGGCGGGGCGCACCAACCGACGGAGCCGCGGCAACAAAACGAAACGACGCCCCAACGACCGCCCGGATCGCAAAGCGCTCCACTCCATCACACGACATAACATCACAAAGCACCAGGACGCCACTGCCGCACTCTGTCTCAGCTCTCTGTCTCCTCCCAGTCTCCCACCTACACTCCGCTGCGCTGCTCGCTCCTGGTCGGCGGACGAGGCGAGAGCCCCGAGCTCCGACCACGCCGGGCGTTGCCGGTGAGGAGGAGCGGCGGAGGCGGAGGCGGAGGCGGAGGCGGAGGAGGAGGAAAGATGTTCGGGCGGGACCCGTGGGGCGGGCCGCTGGAGATCGCCAATGCGGACTCGGCGACGGACGACGACAGGAGCCGGGACCTGGACAGGGCGGCGCTGATGCGGCAGCTGGACGAGACGCAGCAGAGCTGGCTCCTGGCGGGGCCGGGCGACCAGGCCGGCAAGAAGAAGAAGAAGTACGTCGACCTCGGCTGCATGGTCGTCGACCGCAAGATCTTCATGTGGACCGTCGGCACCATCCTCGGCGTCGGCCTCTTCATCGGCTTCATCATGATGATCGTCAAGCTCGTGCCGCACAAGCACCCGCCGCCGCCGCCGCCGGACCAGTACACCCAAGCCCTGCACAAGGCGCTCATGTTCTTCAACGCGCAGCGATGTGAGTTGCTTAGCTCATACTCTCCTCCTCCCTCCCGTCCATCTCTGCATCAGACGAAGAAACATATTCATAATTCAGATCCAGTTTTGCACAGAAATAGCATACGAAAAGTACGGGCCTCATTCTCTTCCTACATTTAGCATACCTTGGTTGATAAAGATCTGATCTTTCCCAGTAAATTACCCCATAGGTTCTCTCCAAGCATGTTTAATCAGATCACAGTCCACGTGCAAACAAAAAAAAGGAGGACAATTCTCTCGCTCCTGGATCTTGAAAGGGAAATTTGGATCCATGTCATTATAATTTTGCAACTTTTGAGAAATATCATTACAATTCACGTATTTAGATTCATGCCATTACAAATTCAAAGAACTCTAAACTATATCATTTCTAAATTTAGATAATTCCGAAATATGCCATTACAATTTTAGAGAAATCTGAAATATGTCATTAGATTTTGCAAGAGCTGCAATTTCAAAATGACATATATCTAAATGGATAAATTATAGTGACAAAGTTCCAAAGAACGGTAATTGTAAATGGCATATATCTAAAAAATCCTTGAAAGGGATAAACACAACATACACACAAAAAAATCAGTGAATAGTAATAGAGCACCGACAAAAAAATATGTTCACCTTCTGACGATGTATCGTTCTGACTTCTGAATGTCAGCTGGTCCTCTACCGAAGCGCAACGGCGTCAGCTGGAGGGGGAATTCCGCCATGAAGGATGGCCTCTCCGATAACGTATTCAGGAAGAGCTTGGTTGGAGGCTTCTACGATGCAGGGGATGCCATCAAGTTCAACTACCCCATGTCCTGGTCCATGACCATGCTCAGCTGGAGTGTGATCGAGTACAGGGCCAAGTATGAGGCTATCGGTGAGCTCGACCATGTCAAGGAGCTCATCAAGTGGGGCACGGACTACCTCCTCAAGACCTTCAATTCATCCGCCGACACCATCGACAAGATCGTCGCCCAGGTTCGTAGAGGCTGATCATCTGCATGTGTTGAGCTTTTCCCCCCAAGAAACAAGGCGTCAGATCCACTCAATTATGCAAATTTCACAGCATCATTGATGTCATATGAACTTCTTGTTGCAGGTGGGTGTAGGTGACACCTCAAAAGGCCCCACACCTAATGACCACTACTGCTGGATGAGGCCAGAGGATATCGATTACCCCAGGCCTGTCGCTGAGTGCCACACTTGCTCAGATCTTGCTGCTGAAATGGCTGCTGCCCTTGCTGCAGCTTCAATTGTGTTCAAGGACAGCAAGACTTACTCTGACAAGCTCATCAAAGGTGCGAAGGCCCTGTACAAGTTCGGTAGGCTTCAGCGCGGGAGATACAGCCCCAATGGATCTGATCAAGCACTGTTCTACAATTCCACCAGCTACTGGGATGAGTTTGTGTGGGGTGGTGCGTGGATGTACTTTGCCACAGGGAACACATCGTACCTGTCGGTTGCAACAGCTCCAGGAATGGCAAAGCATGCTGGAGCTTTCTGGCTCGGTAGTCCAAACTACGGAGTATTTACCTGGGATGACAAGCTTCCAGGATCTCAGGTTAATTAGCATACTTAATACCTATGTACTCAATACTCAGTGCACTGGTTAGTTAAAAATACTTTGTGGTGAGCACTAAATGACAGAAGCAACATAACATATTCTGAATGAGGAAAGATACAACTTACGAGGAGTGTTTTAGAAGGAACAAGAATATTAACAAAGAATTATTTGCACATAGAATGGTGATTAATGGTATATTCAGCACTGCAGGGAGAGTGGTCCACTATAGTATTAACATAGTTTCTACTTTATTCAGGTTCTTCTGAGCAGGCTGCGACTCTTCCTAAGTCCTGGGTACCCTTACGAAGAAATACTGAGAACATTTCATAACCAAACTGACAATGTTATGTGCTCATATTTGCCAATATTCAACCGGTTCAACTTCACTAAAGGTCGGTGCTGCTCTACTTTGGCTTTATCTTCTGTTCTCACTAGACACAAAAGAAAAGTTGAACAATAGAATGTTTTGCAGGAGGGATGATACAACTCAACCACGGAAAGCCTCAGCCGCTTCAGTATGTTGTCAATGCAGCTTTCCTTGCTTCACTATACAGTGATTATCTGGAAGCAGCAGATACACCAGGGTGGTATTGTGGGCCTACTTTCTACACTACAGAAACACTCCGCAAGTTTGCAAGATCACAGGTAAGGTTTTGTAGTCAATGCTCTTGAAGTGGTCAAAACTACATTAGCAGGATTCAGTGAATATGACACTCAAAGCCATTCAATTTGCAGATTGATTACATCCTAGGTAAGAACCCACTAAAGATGAGCTATGTTGTGGGTTTCGGAAACAAGTACCCCAAGCGCGTTCATCACAGAGGTGCATCGATCCCTCATAACGGCGTCAAATATGGATGCAAAGGAGGCTTTAAATGGAGGGAGACTAAAAAGGCAAATCCTAATATCCTTATCGGAGCAATGGTTGCTGGCCCTGATAGGCATGATGGCTTCAAAGATGTCCGCACAAACTACAATTACACAGAGCCTACTCTTGCAGCAAATGCTGGCTTGGTGGCGGCCCTGATTTCTCTATCTGACATCAGAACTGGAATTGATAAGAACTCCATCTTCTCTGCAATTCCTCCAATGTTTCCAACCCCCCCACCACCACCATCAGCTTGGAAACCATGAAGAGTCTGATCTCTGAATATTTCCAGAGCATCAAATGGAGGGAGCAACGGATGGTTGTTTGGTACAGCAAAGGACATACAGAAAGCAGATAACATAAACATACAGAACTTCTATTTCCGTGTCAGTATGACAGACCGGTATAAAATCATGTGTCAACAGTAGACTGGGATGTTGTGTGCACCTTGTGAGACTAATTTTGGGGGTCCTTGTTGACATTCATTCCGAGCTCATGTGTGAAGCTCTTTTTGTAGAAATGGAACCTTTATAAAGTATTTTATAGGAGTGACTTCACTTTACCACCATACTAAAGGATTTGTGTGACCTTTATACAGCTTACTTTATCCCATGTTTATCTCCTTGCCTTGGATTTCAGTCACACTTCAGGGACAGAATGTTCGCAAAATTCTCATCGTATCCAATGGAAAAGGCATGAATATTTTTTCACAGCCTACTGTTAATGCTTTATAGCAAGGCAGAAGAAACATGTCTTGTAATGTCCAATGAAACTTTCATAAACTAAGTGACTTCTTTCTACAGTTAGGCTTAAAAATTAATCCCTATAATGGCACACCAACTAGATAAATATAACCTAATTGTGAAAACAAAACTAATAACTCCACTGATAATTGACCAGCAACTCTGAGAAATAAAACGCACGTGTCTAAGGGACATAAGACATGTGTCATTACTCACGTGATGAGATCTTATAAACAAAGAAACTAAGATGGAAAAAAGAATAACAATAATGAAAGGGGTTCAAATTAGGTAACAGGAAATGGAAAGTTTTAATTTTGTGAATCTGTATACTGCAACAGATGATGGTAACTAGAAAAGAATTCCGGTGTTTGTGTGTTATGTAATGTCATGGCAGTTTCACACTGAAAATTACATGATTCCAAAATTGAACAAACATAAAAGGCTCTAGCTTCTTGTAAACAATAATAAGCTAGTTCGTTACACGATGATTATACCAACATAAATAATGAGTAAGAACCACAGATATTGCTTACCTCCTGCGCAACATTTTTGCCCCGAATGATCTACGGACTGGTGGCATGTTAGGCTTCAATCAAGGCCTTTTCCATGGTATCAGCATCCACTCTTTCGCAAGGATATTTGAGCAAAGCCTCCTTACCAGGGCACTCATTGACAGTCTTCAATCTCATCAGTTCAAACATGTACTAGCCTTTACTCCGTAGACATCATATCTCTTGACTAGCCTCTCACACCCAGAGTAGATTACAAGTCTGAACTAGCTCAATACTACCTAGATTATGTCTTGACTTGTCGCATTACGGGCTTCATTCGCAATATCCGTTGAAATCTCTCCCTGATGCCATTGTCAATAGACTGGCACAGGTCTTCTGGCAAAGCCTCCTCACCGGCCTCCTCAATTGCATCCTTGACGATCTTGTATGTGTGTTCCCTCGGCAGATGGCCACTTTGAGCCATCTCGATCATTAACTGCCTCGCCTCACTGACCCGTCCGCTCTCGCACAAAGAGTGGATAATGGGCGTGTATGTGCTTGATGTCACTCCCCCATGCCCCTTCAGCACCATCTCCCTCATCCACTTAACAGACTTATCCACTTCGTTAACAACACTGTAGTATCTCACGAATGAATTGTAAGTCACTCTGTTTGGTGTGCAGCCCCTCCTCAGCATTTCATCAAACACTTCGTGCGCACGCTCTACGCGGTACGTCTTGCACAGGCCATTGATCAAACAGTTGTAGGTTACGACGTCCGGATCCAGCCCCTTCTCCCCCATCCTCCGGAACAGCCTCCCCGCTTCATAGATCCTCCTCCTCGACGCTTTTCGGCAGCCAGTCTCCACGCCGATCCGGCAGTACCAGGAGATGAGCACCGTGTACGTGTAGGAATCAGGCCTGCAGCGCGCACCGGGGCGTTCCATCTGGTCGAGCAGGAACCTGGCCTCCTTGAAGCGGCCGTTCCGGCACAGCGCGGCGATCAAGGTGTTATAGCACTGCGCGTCCGGGGAGCAGTGGAGCTGGCGCGCGCGGTGGAAGGCTGCGAGCGCGTGGCGCGGGAGGCCCTCCTCGCCTAGCGCGCGTATGACGTCGGTGAGGGCCGCGGTGGAGACGAGCGGGCCGTTTTCGCGGAGGAGGCCGAAGAGCGCGGGGAGAGCGCGGGCGCGGGCGAGGGAAAGCGCGGCGGCGCGGAGCGGGGCCTCCGTAAGCGGGACGCGGCACGGGTTGGCGTCGGAGTGTGACCAGGAGAGGAACGCGAGGGTGAGGGCGGCGGCAAGGCGGCGGCTGTGAACAGAGGACGGGGAGGGGAAGGGGCGCTGCGGGCAGAGGCGGCGCGGGGAGCGCGGGAGGACGAGGCGCGGGATGGCGGAGAGCGCTGCGGCGATGGAGGACGGTGAGAATCCGCGGAAAGCGGGGGACGGGCGAAGCGTGTCGTCGAAGCGTCGGCGCTGGAGGAGTGCGACCAGGAGCTGGGGCACGAGGCGGGACGGCGACGGCGACGGCGACGGCGACGAGGAGGACATTGGATCGCGGATGGGGTTTGAGCGGGAAGGGGACGAACTCCCAAGTCGTGGGGAATTCTTTAGCTGAACATCGTGTGAACGGAATCTTTACAGCACTTTTAAAGATTTTTTTTAAAATAATATTTTTTTGGAAAAATCAAATGTGTATAAGTTTTAAAAATTTACAAAAATAGGTAACTATCGACACTTATGAACCGACTCACACTACATGGCCCTAAGTCGGCCGATGGACGTCCGACTCAAACCACGTCAGCGCAATCTAACCGACCATTAGTCAACTCAGACTCATGTAACAGTAGCAACAACTCTTTTGGCCGACTCGAGCCATACCAGCGAGAGTCGACCGATCAACAGCAAACTCTTACTGACATGGCCTAAGTCAGCCCATCAACAACTGAACCACACAAATGTATGCTCTAAAAAATTAAGACCCAAAATTACACTATATCACAAAGTACTTCATATAGCGCAACAGGCATCATGGACAAATGGGAAAAAACACCATCGGCCAACTCAGGGTCACGTGACGCGAGTCGATCCATCAAGTATTGACAGCTACATATTTTTGTAAATTTTTGAAACTATTATACACATTCGATTTAAAAAAACAATCATTTTTAAACTTGCCATAATTTCCAAGTTAATTTTAATATATCTTTAGACTTAATGTAATAATATATATAAAAATATAAAAAATTACAATAGATATAAATATACACTGTAATACCGAACAATAAAAATACGTCCATCTAAAACAGGATTTTTATATGACTATATTCGTAATATTTTCGTTGTCGTCTTAAGTAACCTACAATTTCCGTACGTATACAGATATACTTGCCCCTACATATTAATTTGGGACAGTAAATTCTAACTGAAATTTATTTATCTAAATTCAACGCCACGTGATTGGAGTAATAAAAAGACAACATGGTTATGTTTTTACACGTTCAGATTTAGGGCTGGCAACGAGCTGAGCTTAGCTCGGCTCAGAGGAGCACAGTTTAAACGAGCTGAGCTTGGCTCGACTCAGCCATCCTAGCGAACTAGAAACGGGGTTTGGCTCGGGCTTGGTCTTGGTCGAGCCACGAGCCGTCTCGGCTCGGCAGTATGTGTAGACGATGAGAAGGATGCGGGTGGCGAGGGGGGTGATGGCCGATGAAGGACAGACATGCAACGAGGGCCTGCGATGGGGAACGAGGGGCATCTTGAGCAATGGTGGGTTATGGTGAGGGTGTGAGACACCGAGAGCCTGTGCAGTGGTCTGGAAGCAGGGGCAGCCTAGGCGTCGGGGGTGCAGTGAGCACCTGGAGCAGCCTCGACGACGACGCAACTTGGACGAAGGGGCCTCGGGAGCCACCGGGAGCGGACTAGAGGCCACAACGCGACACAGGGGAAGGCCTGGGTAGCGGAGGTGGCGACTGGACCCCATTGGACGGCGATGGGCGCCGGCGACCGGCGAGGGACCGAACCTCCCAATCGGGAGGGGTGATGGCTCATCGGTTGTTCTTGTGTCCTTTACTCCTGTGTGTGCGATTAGGTGCAAATGGATGCCCTAGCTGCAATGGGCCGACTCGCTAGGTCCGTTGACCGAGCCGCTCACGAGCTGGCTCAGCTCGTTTAGGTACCGAGCTAAACTACCCTGCTCGAGTTTGGTTCGTTGAGACCGCGAGTTGGGTCAGGCTCGATTCGGCTCGATCGAGCCAGAGCTGGCTCACGAGCCTCGGGCTCAACTGCTAGCCCTATATATCTACATTCCATTTCATTTCATGTGGATGGGCTTAATATAGCAGATCTTCCAAACAATCACTGGACTCTTGTTTAGTACATGAATATTCTTAGTAATTAGCTGGTTTGATTGACCGGATAGTTTAAGGGTCTTTTGGTTTGACTTTTAAGAACAACTTTTACTTTCGGGAAGTTAAAAGCCAATCAAAGGGTTTATTCTAAGCCAACAATTTTTGGCGCAGTAAAACTGTGGAAGCTCCTTTAGACCCGCTTTCTAACTTCTGACTTCTAGCTTTTGATTTTTGAATCTTTGATAATGCTAATATTCACATACTGTCATTTCAATTTTCATGCAACCATACAAAATTTCATAAATTGACATTTCAAATTTCATACAATCACACAAAATTTTATAATTTGATATTTCAAATTTCATACAACCATACAAAAAATTCATAAATTGACATTTTAAATTTCATACAACCATACAAAATTTCATAAATTGATTTTTTACACAGTTCACAGCTCAAAGCAGCTTCTCCACAGTCGTTTCAGCCAAACGACTTTCAACTTTCTCACAACTGACATCTCACGTCAGCTTTTCCACAGCCTACAACTCACAACAACTTTTTTCTACCGCGACAACTCAACCAAACACACCCTAAGTATCTAACTAAATCTATATAAGATTATGTTTGTAGTTGTGAGAAGTTGAAACATGCATGTTGAATTCTAATTTTGAATTATAAAATTTTATATCGATATAATCTATAATTAAAATAAAATAAAATTTTAAAAATATCATCTTTTCTATTTTCGCATTAGATAAGCAATTGTTTATCATACCCATATTCGGATCTTCATCTCTATTTTTTAATCCGAAAAAAATAAAATAAAAGGCCTATTTCGTGTAACCGGAGCCCCAGGGCGCGTCGTATAAGTTGGTTCCGCCTCTCTGTTAGGGTTTTAGCCCTCACCGCCATCTCCATCCCGCCGCATCCTCCTCCCCTCGCGCCCACACATCCCCTCCCAATCCCTTCCACTGACCACCCGCCGGGCGGCGAGCGGCGCCGGGCGCAGGCGGCGGAGATGGACCGGTACCAGAGGGTGGAGCGCCCCCGGCCCGAGTCGGCCATCGCGGAGAACGAGATCCGCATCACCGCGCAGGGGCTCATCCGCAACTATGTCTCCTACGCTACGTCCCTTCTCCAGGTGCGCCTCCCGTTAATCCTACCGCGACCGCTCTTCTCGTCGCTTAGTGAGAGTCGCGTGGGTTCGAATCCGCTCGTTTTCGTAGTTGGAGTTTGAGTGCGGGGTTGCGGTCGACCCGCTCCGTTGAGCTTGGAGAGATCAGGCGATTCCAAAGGTAAGTTGTGTTGTTTGATGGAGATTCTGTGTTCGCCCGATGTGGGTTAACTTGTGATGTTCTGGCTTATTAAAATTTAGCAAAATGGATGGGTTTACTTATTTACTAGTTGATATTTATTGTTGTGATACCTGTGAAATATTTGTGTACGAGTGTGATTTAGCAGTTAATTCACTGGAAATCAATCAATTTGATGTGTCTGATGTTGAGATTGCGATATCTGTTTTGTTCACTGGTTAAATCTGGAGGTTAACACGCAAAAACCTGATTTGCCTGTGTTCACATAAGTATCAAGGCTATTAGGTCCATTCGTCAAGCCTGTTGTTTTCTATAGCCTGTACAATAGAAATGTAATAAACTGACACACCTGATATTAAGATTGTGAGGCCTGTGCTGTTTTGTGGAGAAATGTGGAGATTGATGTACCAATCTGATCAATACTTAAATATATTGGCAATGTATCAGAGACATCAATGCAAAGCTATGCATGGATATTTAAAGAGTTTTGTGTTACGATTGCTAATGCTGTGTAAAACTGTTATGTTCTTGCCATATGGTTCGTGTTGTTGACCTGTGTTTTACTTTACTCCCTCCGACATGATATGAGTAATGAGTTATGTCTTATACTCTTATGTGGTCCATTCTAAATTTCATTGAAGGGTCTAACCTTTTCGTATAGTTGTTTGTTGTGTTTTATTGATTCCATATGCTGTTGTTTCATATGAATGGTAACTCTTTTGAATCAGGATCGGAGGATTAAAGAGATTGTTCTGAAAGCCATGGGGCAGGCAATTAGCAAGTCTGTTGCTGTTGCAGAGATTATCAAGGTAGTTCTTCCTCTTTTTTCCCCGCGTGGATCCTATTGTATGCAAGATTAAATTATCTGATGGCTTTTGTTAAAGCAGAAAAGAGTCCCTGGGCTGTATCAGGATACCATCATCAGTTCTGTCAGCATTACTGATGTCTGGGAACCTATTGAAGAGGGCCTTGTCCCGTAAGATACATCCATCCACTCTGCCATTTTCTATTCACATACACTATTGTTTTGCATTGATAATTATTACTTAATAATAGTTACTTAATTTGGGTGCTACCCATTTTGCAGACTAGAGATGACTCGTCATGTTTCAATGATTTCAGTTACCTTATCCCCAAGAGATCTAGACAAGAATTCTCCTGGGTAAGTCAGATACATGCATCCACTAATTCTTTATGTTAATATGTTACGAACATAAATTTCATCTCGTATGTAATTATACAAAGGAAAATACTTGTGAATACATGTTTTTAATATCAGTACATTTTCTCACAGGTACCAAACCCCAGCAGGCCCAGCTTATGTTGAACAGCCCAGGCAACAGCAGCGCCTCCAGCAGGCACCACCACCACTGCGTCAACCTCGCCAACCACCTCCTGATTATGAAGGTACCATAGGTCTGGTTAACACAAGTTTTACTGCTTCTATTTGAACTTTTGATAATCTGTGTTGTTAGACTCCTATGTGCGGGGTCGTGGCAGAGGAAGGGGCTATGGACGTGGAAGGGGTTGGGGGAGAGGAGGTTATGGGGGTTATGGTGGATATGGAAACAACCAAGGCGGCTACAACCAAGGTGGTGGGTATTATGATAATCAAGGCGGGTATGGTGGCTATGATAATCAAGGCGGGTATGGTGGGTATGATAATCAAGGTGGGTATGGTGGTGGTGGTGGTGGTGGTGGTGGTGGTGGTGGTGGTGGTGGTGGTGGATATGGCTACAACCAAGGAAGATATGGAAACTACCAAGGTAAATGGAGGGTGGATTTTTCTGTTTGACTTTATATCCTTTTTGTTCAAGAAATCTTGGATGCTCACGGACCTTAATTTGTTTGATCAGAAAATGGTGGATACAGCCGAGGACGGGGTGGCATGCGTGGACGGGGTAATTGGAATTACCGTGGTGGTATGTCTTGTGTGTTTTATCATTGAGTGATTCAATTGTTCTTACTTATTATCAAGCATATAAACAGCTTCATTTCTCTGAAAACATTTACACTCCTAGCCCAATCAGTAACACCTATCACTCATTTCTAATAAATATCATGATTAGTTTTGGTTTTGTTGTTTGCACTGTAAATATTTACTGATTGTTCTGATGGCTTGCACCTGTCAAGAATAGATTTCGAAATTCTTTACAAACCCTGTTTTTTAATTAATTCTTAGGGTAGTGTAACATAAATCTGCATTCTCCTGTAAGTTATCTTATTTTTTCCCAATATACTTTACTGTTTCTAGCCTTCAAGCATTTGTGTTTGTCTAAGACCATTTGCCTCTTCCAAAGCAGCACTATTTCCTTTGATGTTTTGTGAGGTCTCTTATCATTCCTGTAGGCTTGCTATGCTGATTATCTGCTATTGCATCTAAAATTGTTTCGTATGTTTATCTAACCATAGACAATAGCTTGGCTATTTATTTGCATAACGATGACATTGGCTATACAGATCAATAAAATTGATACTGAGTTTTCTTGTCTGTGTGCAGGGTATGAGCGCGGCAGGGGTGGTGGTTTTCCTGGTGGAAGGGGATATGGCGATCGTGGGCGAGGAAGAATGGGTGGCCGTGGTGGACGAGGAAACTGAGCAGTGAGCAGATGGGGGGAAGATCCATGGGCTACTGGTGATACTTAAGTGCATGCTTTATTAATATCCTGGGAAGAAGTTTTGTACTGTGTCAGGAGCCCTCATGTTTGGTTGTTTGTTATTTTCCCTGAGCTCGAGGTTTGGTTGTGAGCATAATGTCTTTTCCAAGATGTCCTGTAGTCTTCTTTCAGTGTTGGGTATCTGCAGCTGGCAAGTTTTGCTTGTTTTCCCAATGGTCGATGAATGCTGAGCATGCCTCTATGTTCATGCCCGTCGTATTTACCTGATGAAACTCTTATTAAATTGTTCATTCTATTTGTGCAGTTTTGCTTTCATAATAATTTGTTCCGTTTTAATATCCATGATGACTGAAATGGTCACCCCACGGTGTTTCTTCGTGGATCACCGGTGGGGGCAGGAAGGGGAAACTGGTGGTGTGAAAGGTGTCTGAGGCGACAACAATGTTTGGGAGAAGGTACTGTTTGGTTCTTTCGTTTTTTAGTTCTGTTACACTGGATGTTTGGTTGTTATGTTGGAGTATTAAATGTAGATTATTTATAAAATTAATTCATAATTGATGATTATTTACGAAATGAATCTAATTAGTCTAATTAGTTATGATATGATAATGTGATTATTTGTAGTAAATACTTATTAATCATGAATTAATTAAGTTTAATAAATTTGTCTTGTGAATAACCTTTTGATTTTGTAACTGTTTTATAATTAGTTCTTGATTGATCCTTCGAGTTTGCTTGCTTGGTATTAGAAATTGTAGAAAATGTAGAACCGTGGATTTTCAATTGAAGTATGTTTAATTACAACTTAATCCATATGTATATTTAGAGATGAAATATAAAATTACTCGCATATCATTATAATTTTTAAGAATTGTTTATATGTTGTTGATAGTGATTTTGTGGTGGCCTCTATCATGTATAACATATTAACAAACTGTGAAAGGATAAAGGAAGCCTTGCAGCTGACATGTTTTAACATATCTAACTGCTATTTAGCAGTTAATAACTGAATTACAAGATTAACACTAATTCCGGTACTTGATCGTTCATTTGCAGCAAATGGAAACAAATTCTGCTGCTCGTGTCTATCAGCAATGAGCAGCATTTTTATTGGGTGGAAGTGCTGGAGAGTTAAACACTAATTGGAATAATTTTTATCCTGTTTAGGAAATGAATTTTCATTCAAGCCGCGCTCGCGCCAGAGGGGACAACCATGCTGCCGTACATCCCCAAGCTAACCTTCGCGTTCTGCCCGCCGGCCTCCTGCCGCACCACCGCGACCTCTCCCTCGTCGCGCTCCGCCGCCTCCTCCGATCCTCTCCCGACGCACGCTGCTCGCCCTCCGCCTCATGCTGATACTCTCCCACGCCTCGCCGTTCCTGTCGCCCGACCGCCTTTCGTTCCCATTCGCTCTCTCCGCCGCGGCGATCGTTGCCCCGTCCCTCGGGAACCAGCTCCATGCCCATTACGTCACCTCCGGTTTGCTTCAGTTCTATGGTCTCCGGCCCGGACGATGCAATGAGGGTGTTCGACGAATTGCTGATGCGGGCGGCTTTACCCGACGACCGGGTGATCGACCGCGTGCGCGCGAAGCGGGGTAGGCGGAGGTGCTGCCCGTGTTCGGGGCCATGTTCGTTGACGTGGCAGCGCGCGATCGCACCGGTACGTCACGTGGAGAGGAAGGACTACTAATCCATTGAATAAGGGGTGTAAGGGGTGTTCGGATAAGAGATTAAATTTTAGTCAGTGTCACATCGAATGTTTAGACATTAATTTAAAAGATTAAACGTAAATTAATTATAAAAAAATACGAAAGAAAATTTATTAAGCCTAATTAATCCATAATTAGCAAATATTTAATATAGCATCACATTGTCAAATTATGACGTAATTAGATTCATTATATTCGGGGCTCATAAATAATCTACCAATTATAAATGTGTTTGATAAACAATTTATATTTAATACTCTAAAATAGTATCTAAACATTCGATGTGATGAAATCTAAAAATTTAACTCCCAGTCCAAACACCCTAAGTCATGTTCCAACCAATAGCTTTGCATTTTTGTTCGCAATACTTGTAATTTGGGACATCCTCACGTCTTTCAAACGTAAAATCAATTGCACTACATCTTAATATAAACTGGATAAAATTAACCTCTTGAGACAAATCACCAAATATAAGTTCATACATCGCCCGGAACAAAATCACAGTACAGTCAGTACTAGAGTTGCATTCTGACCAATGACAGGCACTCAAGGCCACTGACAGGGTAGTTTCTAGCTAGACAGCAGAGAATGCTTACCTACCGACAACTTTACCCAGTAGAAAAATGTTATTTTATTATTGAATCCCAGTTAAAAATCCAGGTGTGAGCTCTTATATACACAATTGAAAATTTACCACGACGGAAACAACAAATAGAAGGCATAACATAGGTAATGATACATAGTTTACATATGACAAAATCTGCGCATCAACAAAGTATGACAAAACTGGCGCAGTGAGGAGTCCCCTATGTTACGTAAGCTAATGAACAGGACTACAGGAGGCATCTGACAGAAATAATCCACACATTGGTTGATCAAACTAGATATCAGCAGAGAATTTATGGCGCTAAATATTGGGACCTCTTATCAAGCAATTTGGAGGATGTGAAGCATTTCACTGCACGGGGTGAAAACAAAGAATGGGCTTCCTGTCAAAGTGCCCGAAGGCGTAAATCATGTCCCATATATATGTCTATGAACCGGTGTACCAAAACCTTCGACTACATCCATCCACCTCTTCTCTACCATCAAAACGGAGTTGTCTGATAGGTGGCCAACAAATAGAACTGGATCTTTAAAAGCAAAGAAGTCAAAGTTGTTCCTTTTCTCTTGCCTCGGCTGTTCATCTCGAGACTTCCTCTTAAGCTTTCTCTTTGAGCCATTTTGTGACTCCGTCTTTTCTGCTGATACAACCGCACTATTGGGCAATTGACCATCTAGAACAACTGGTAGTCCAAAATCAATAAAACACATTGCCCTGCAAAGGAAAGGAAACTGTACTTTTAGCATCATTTCGATCCTCTGGTAATCCGAAGCCTCGTGGCACACACAACAAATAAGTTTAGTAAAAGAAAAAGGCAATCCATATATGCCAAATTCTACCCATCATATTATCACTTCTCAAAGACAGATCAACACAATACTAAGAACGAGCCATCAAGTAAAAGGCCATGTGGATAGTTAATTTTGGACAATAAAACTACAGAGGCATGAGATGTCTGATTAAAACACATAGGTAGGGATGGCAATGGGGCCCCGTTCCTCGATCCCTGGCGGGGATTTCCTCTATTAGGGGACGGGTATGGGGAAATCTCATCCCCGTGGGGAGACAAATGGGGAAAAACCTATCCCCGTCGGGTGAAGCAGGGACGGGGACGTTCCTCCACTCCCCATCCCCGTTCCCCATTAATATACCCGCGAAAATTGAATGTGGGTCCATATTATATATATATATATATATATACACACACATATGTATATATGTATGTTGTATATGTATGTGTGTGTGTATATGTATATATATATGTATATATATATATGTATATATATATATATGTATATAAACGGGGATTTTCTCCCCGACGGGTAGCGGGGATGGGGAAAATCTATCCCCGAAACCGGGGACGGGGAACGGGGAATTTTTGGTCTAACGGGGAAGGGGACGGGGACACCTCCCCGCCGGGGATTGTCCACGTTGCCATCCCTACACATAGGCGATAGAAGGTTACCTTGCACTATAGACGACAACTGAAGATGAACTTAGTGGAGGAAATGACAGGCCAATGACCTCTCCAGGAAATTCCTGGAATCTTCTGGGCAAGTAATGTGTATAGCGCTTGGACCAGTCACCTAACTGTTTTGCTTCTACATCAAATACATACACCTCATTCTTAGATGTAGTAACGACTAGGGCATTGTTCTTGGGACAAAAGCCAGCAGATGTGACTGAGCCATCATTCATTCTAGGTATGAACCAGTGTTGCCTGCAAATATCAGGAAATGTTCAGTTATGGCAAGAATATGGTATTAATGTATTATATGCCTAACCATGCAAACTAACTGCAACTGTGCCAAGTGACAGAAACTGCCAATCAACAAAGAATTAGTGCATTACTATATTATCAAACAATAAATATCAATACCACTCATGAATAATTAAATTGGTATCCAACATACCTCTTGATGTCAAGGCTAAAATATATAAAAAGAAAACTTGCAAGGTATCAAATTGTTCTGAAGCCATACCTTTGCACCTCAAGGTTCAATATGTAAATATCCCCAGAGCAGTTAACTGCAGCCAACCACTGCCCATCTGCGCTCAGGAACATTTTTGTAACAGGTGGTTCTTTGGAAGAAGTTGTTGCATCCATCTTTCTCGTAAGGTGAAAGATTTTTGCAATTTCCTTTGTAGTGATGTCTACAACCTGATTGGTGAAATAGAGCATTAGCATTTAAAAACAGAACCATTATACACGGACTATCTTATCACTGTGGCTCATTTGAAGATCTATAGCATTTAAATCATAATGTACCATTTGAAATCCAGCCAATCATGGGTTATACTATCATGCACACAATCAAAAACAGGTGTAACAATGAGCAATGTTCAAAATGATTGATTACTACATCCCATTTTAATGAGTTTATGAGATGTGTGACCAGCAGGTAGATATCAATGCATTATGCTTATATGCTTATATTTAATCATACATGAGTACATTATTTCCCACTAAGTACTATTAAGTGTTTCACAGACAGATGATGTTAGCCAACTGTGCATATTTCCGACTGAATACTGTAAGTGTTTTAGAGACAGATAATGTTATATGAGCACTTACATAAATCTTTCCATCATAGCCAGATAGTATCAAATTGGATGAGTCAGCAGAAAATAGCATACTATGAGAAAATGGCAATCCCTTTGGCAGCTCAAGCTTATCTAGAGTATACTTCTTTCCACCATTATGTCTTAGGGCAAAAAGGCAGGGTTTAACACAATCCGAATAGGCCAACATCATTCCATTGGTTGAGGCAGCACTAGAAATGATTTTTCGAGACCCCTTGCTTTTCAGACGAGCAAGATGTCGTACTGTAGCATCTCCTCTGGATGAGGTGCTTGGGGTAGACTTGTCCTGAACTGCCACGAGTAGTACATCCAGCCAGTTGGCAGACTGAACAAGCATAACAGAATCTCCATAAGCTATGCTATCTCTTGCCAGATTAATCAAAGGGCGTTGAGGTGCAGGGCAGAAGTTATGAGGAGCAAACTGAGTAAATTCCCTTGCAGAATAAGCAAATAGCTTAGTGTCATCTCCACCAGAAATAAGCATTGGAACACCCAGATGTGCCCATTTGTGGTAACTGAAAACAAGTGGATTTTCTCGACGGCGAATCTTCTTGGTCTTTTCCTCTGGTAAAGCATCTAGGGAACAAAAGAACACAAATAAATATATGTACTGTCAAGTGGAGGTAAGTTTAGTAAATGGCAATGCCACCAAGTCAAGACAAACCTTCTTTACAGATTGGTACAGCCATGGTCAATGCCTTTACATCATGAATATGAACTCTTACATATCCCACATATACCCACTTATGAGCTTGCTCTTTGGTCACTTCTTTATCAGAAGCACGGTTGTCTCTTGATATTTTGTACAGAATTACCTATAAACCACAAACAAATTAGTAGGACGAGAACAGTAGTGGTCTTGAGATGCATCACACAACACTACTTGAACTACATATTCAACAGCCAAGCCCCTTACTGTTTTGTACAGTTGGCCTACTGGACTAATAATCTAATATAAGTTATCAAGGACAAGGTACCAAACTGTTATCCTACTTAAAGGAACCAACAGCTTTCAAACATATGGGCTTGTTCTTTATAGCTAACGAATGATGGATTATCACCATATTATACATGAAACACTTTAGAAGTATGATTTCTCCAAAAACTTTCTTTATCAACGTTGCTTTTATAACTTTTCCAAGCAATTTATTAACATTATAATATATAATATTTCATTAATCCATGTATTAATGTATCTGCTAGTACAACAATACAAAGATAATCGAAAAAACAATCTTGTGCATGTATCCAGTGATGTTAATCCACCTAATAGTTGTTTCCATAAATGCTACCAACCTGTCCATCAGACCCAGCAGAAAACACCTTGTTCTGACTAGGCACAGTTGCTAGGGCATTCACATCTCCTTTATGGTAAGTATGAGCTTGCAAAAGAGTTCCATGGCGGCTATCCCAAAACTGGACGCTCCCAGAACTATCTCCACTAACAAGTGTGCCACACCTAGACAACATCAACAATAAACAAACCCAGCATAGAGGGAAGATGAAAAAATTGAGGAAAAAATCAAATTTATCTCACCTAAGAAACAGTAGCGACCATATGCAAAGCTCATGTCCACTACCAGCACCTCCCAATCCAGCAGTAATGCGATACTTTTCATGGAAACAAGTAGAGTCCCAGCATCTAATCAAACTGTAAAAAGCAATACAAATATATCAAAAATTGAAGGCATGACGATCCCTAATCACACCTCGTCATGATTAACAAAAAATAACCAGTTGCGAATGTTAAAAGTACCCATCACTGCTTCCAGAGAATATGGATTTTGCATCATTACTCCATGCCACGCTCAACATCCGTCCTGTAAGGAAGTGGAAATAATTGCCAGAGTTGAATTTATTTACAATATTTATGGGTTCTGCAAAATAGGCAAGTACATACCGCTTACTCTCGGGAGCGATCTATAGTAGGTCAATGCACCAGATTCAGGTACATTATAGAAGCGTATAGAACCATCATCACAGGCCAGGGCCAGACGCTGGAATTCATTCGCACAATATGATGAGATTTTGGCAGAATCATCTTCATGATCAGTGCTTTCACCATCGTCGACATAACTTGAGTCAGAATCAGTGTGGCCATTTGCATGGCCATTGGTAATAAATTCTGAATCTCTGTGTTCAGAATACACAAGATCATCTGAAGGTTCTATGGCTATTTGCCAGACTGGTACCCCAACAGAATCTAGGACAGTCTACAAAATAAAATGATGTACACACATGAGCATTATATCTATTAACTTAACGTGGCTATTTGATAGCAAATTGGAGTAAAAGCTACAAGTAGACTACTATAAAAATCTAAGGGAACCAGCTAGCAGAATTTAAGGGAGATGCAATCCTTACATGTTAAATTTTCCACATCCAATACATTAAGACCAAGCATTTCACCGGTGATCACACTTACACCTATCCACAAAAATCACAACTTTTGCTCATAACTACACACTTCCTACAATGAACAACAGTTCTCATGTATCTCAAAATAACGCTTATATGCAATTTACCGTCCTATATCCAAATTTACATATAATAAATTAAAATGCAGTATAAGCATACAAAGCGAAAGAACCTTTTGCCGTAGGTGGAAGAGATCCCATTCGGACACCGATCCATCCACGCTGGACGACAGCAGCCGCCCATTTGCCCCACTCCGCGCCCACACCAGCGAAGTAACCCTCGACTCAGCATTCCCATGTATGGTCTGCACCGACAAAACCTCCGAATCAGCTCAACGCATAATCCCAGTTTGCTCACAGAAACAGCGGCGCCACGGCCCACGAGGGGGGAGAGGAGACGTACGAGCTGGTGGTGCCACCCGACGGAGCCGGGGGAGACGAGCCAGAGCTCGAGGGAGCCGTCGGCGCGCGCGGCGGCGACCTGGGATGCACAGGGGGAGGTTGCGAGCGCGACGATTGGGGAGGGCGTCCAGGCGACCGCGGCCCCGCCGCAGCGGTGGACACGGAGCTTCTCCATGGACGCAGGCGGCGCCGTGACCCGAAGCTTCGGCTGCGGCGACACGCGACAGGCGAACCGGACTTTCCGTAAGGTTCTGGACGGGGGGAGATTCGTCCTCCGCGATGGGGTAGGGGGCGCGCGTTCGCGCGCGAGTGCGTGGGAGGGGCGGCGGTTGGAGCGTGGAGGAGGACTGGAGGAGGCAAACGCTCGAGAGAGGCGGCTCGCCGCTCGTTAGGGTTTTTGAGGGCGAGGAGGTCATGTAGATCGTAGGGTTGGTGCGTACGGGACGCAGCCGTTCGGGCCACGTGACGTGTCTCTCGGCCTGCTTGAGCCAGAGGCTGTTTGTATCTTGTTCGGCACGGCACGATGGGCCGTGTAGTTGTCCACACTGAGCACGGTCCAGTAGGCCCGCCCGTTTGTCTAGTCAGAGATTACCCGTTTATTCGGATAAAAATCTTATTAAAATTGGGTTTATCGTCGATTTCAAATCGGAAAAATTGTTATTTCCACACTCTAAATATGTACACTTTATTTATGATAGATACTTCTGATACTGACATGTAAGACCATCTGAATCAATGAAACGAGTCTGGATATCAAAAATACAAAATTCACTTATTTGAAGTATCAAATAACAAATCTCTCGTTTCAAATCATATGATCAAACCTTATACTCAGGGTAGAGTATGGTAATGGCGACTTATATTTGCTTTACATGTTTACTCTGGTTTTGCATTTTAAATTCATTGAGATGACTAGCATGTGTAAATGCAGTACTAACACTATTTTTTTTGGATAAAAGGCAACCCCACTTAAAGGGTGCCCTGCTTTGATAGAAAGCAGATAACGTAACAAAAAACATAAGTTCATGTCGGGGTTACCGACGAGCAAAAACGCACACAAGACATGCTCCAGCCACCCTCCCTGGCACAGTTTCAGATATACACACAGGCAACGCGAGCGAAGCTGGAGACATTCCCCCAGAAACCACCACAAAGCAGACACAAAACAACCACACCAACAACACTGCGCACGAAACTAAACTAAACCAGCTAACCGAAGACACCTTCCCAGAACTATTACTGACCATCCGCTCCTACTGCTCTTTGCTCAGAAAGAATATTTAGGCTTCGATGGTCGTCGAGACGGATGAGTTGCTGAAGCCTTGCACGGAGCAAGCTTAAGCACCTTGACGTTTCCTCCTTCATGCGCACTGCCACCAGCGGAATCCACTGGGTGAGAAAAACAACCATTTTATGAATGATTTGGAAAATATTTGTATACATTTTATTTTGAAACACGAACTCATTCCGCATCAACCAAATAGCCCAGGAGCCAGCCCCCAAAACTTGCATAGTTATTAACTGTTGTTGTTTATTCTTAAACTTGCCCACCATATCAAGAAACCCTTGTCTGTTAATCTGTTCTAAATCCCACTCAAGCGCCTCCTTAACAAACACCCACAAAAATTGTGATAGCATACATTCGAACATCAAGCGATCTACAGATTCCAATTGGCCACAAAGTTTACACATATGATTCCCTCTCCAATTCATTCTACATAATTGGTCACCCACTTGGATTCTCCCTTTTAACATAAGCCAAACAAAAAATTTCACTTTAAGGGGTAAACCACACTTCCAGATTCGCATACTATCAACATCCACAACCCCTCTGTTAATGATCATCCTATATACTGACTTAGAAGAGAATTTCTTATTATCAAGAAGCCACAGCAACTCATCTGATCTATCATCCAGGGTCACACTATTACATATGGAACAGAATTCACGCCACTCTCCCAAGTCATTTTCCCTCAAAGATCTTCTCAGTATCCCAGCATCATTGAACATGTCTATGGCCTCAGCAACCGTAGCCTCTTTATCCCAACAAATATCAAAGAGTTTACTAAATCTAATTTTCATGGGAACATCTCCATTCCAAACATCACTCCAGAAAGACACCCGAGTACCAGCTCCAACGCTAAATCCGCAACCCAACCTAACCCATTCTTTGACTTTATTCAAACTTTTCCAAAAATAAGATCCCCCCACCATATTGTTTGAAGTATCCCTCTATCCATGTCATATTTTTTCCTCAACAAGTCATAGCAATATCCCTCCTTCCCGTTTTCTAAATTATAGATCCATTTACACATTAAAGCTTTATTAAATGCTCTAATATCCATAAAGCCCATACCACCCATCTCTTTCGGCGCACACAACGCCTGCCATTTAACCATATGGTATTTCTTAGCATTAATTATAATTTCATGTCAATAAAAATCTTATACGTGAAATGATTTATTGAGGAGAGAAAAAAACGGTGTCTAATGCAAGAAAACAGCTCTACACAAATATACCAGAAAACAAATAAAATGATTGAAAGAGAAGAAAAACTACAGGTGATTAGATAAAAAAATTAAAAAACTATCCATCGAATTTATAAATGACGTGAAAAAATAAGACCGTAAACAAAACAAAGAGAAGAACTAATTACCAAAGCTCCAATACTATAATGTAGCAAAGAGTGTGTTTGAAGGCCTCCAGTTTTTTTGTCAGCCGAAACCAAACAAAACACTTTTCCTCAATAGTAGATTCTACTGAAAATATTTTAAAAAATAAGTTAAAATAGTGAAACAGATCTAATTAATTTCAAATGCTTCACTCTAAGAGCAACTCCAACAAGATCTCTATTTGAACCCTCAAACTCATTTTTGAGAGTCCGCGAGAAAAATCAAAGTCCAATAGAGCTTCTACTCGGCTCTTAAAAATAAAAAAACTCTCAAAATAGGCCACAAAACCCTCATCCCTAGGGGCCCCCTATCCCGCCTCTCATATGCAACACGTGGGCACACGCTTCTCGTTTGTTTAATTTTGAATATTTGTATTTTCATTTAAATATTTAAATATGATAGATGATTATGTTCATATTGTTTAGATGGTTATGTTCTTATATTTAAATTTGAAATATTGGTATTTGTATTTAAAAATTTGAATATTTAAATATGATAGATGATTATGTTCTTATTGTTTAATACAATAGATGATTTTATTCATGTATTTAAATTTGAATATTTTTATTTGGATTTAAAATTTTGAATATTTAAATTTGAATATTCAAATATGATATGTGATTATGTTGCTATATTTAAATTTTAATATTTGAATTTAAAATTTTGAATATTTAAATATGATATATGATTATGTTCCTATTGTTTAATACGATAGATGATTATGTTGCTATATTTAAATTTGAATATTTATTTTTACATTTAAAAATTTGAATATTCAAATATGATAGATGATTATGTTCCTATATTTAAATTTAAATTTTTGTATTTGAATTTTAAAATTTGAATATTCAAATATGATATATTATTATGTTCCTATATTTAAATTTAAATATTTATATTTGCATTTAAAAATTTGAATATTTAAATATAGTTATTCATTATTAAATAATAACAATTTATTATGTACTATAATTTTATCAAATACATGTGTATAGTGTGAGAAGAAATAGTGGAAATTGAAAATAAGAGTTCTATTTTGAAAGCTAGAGTGAAACAGAAAATAAATTGAAGTTGCTCTAACTTCCGTAGAACCAAAGATCTAGAATATGCCACACAGAGCCATCCGTGGCAGCACTGCGTCGCCACTGGCAGGCGAGTGGGTCCCACGGAAAACTCCAAAACCGGAAAGGAACAGCAGCGAGCAACGGCGAGGCCCGACCAGGGGAAGAGCCGAGAGCGGGCGACCGGCGACGTGTGGACGTCCGGCCTCGCGCCGGATAGCGTGGGCTGCGTGGCGAGCGAGCAGAAACGGAAATCTCTAACCTCTCGGCCACGCCCACCACCTGCGCGTGGTCCTCACTGACGCGTGCGTCCCACGGGGATGCGGGACCCACTGATCAGTGACGCGGGCTGGTGTGTCACACGGGAGAGGCGGCTTAAAGCGTCGGCTCGCCTTTCGTCTCCCGGACTCCCACCGTCTTCCATGCTGCGGCTGCCGCTGTCCTCTACTGGAAAGTTGTAAAAGCTCACGGGGAGCGAGCTCTGGATTGGCAAGGATCACCACCCGTCCCTCTCTCTCTCTCTCTCTCTCTCTCTCTCTCTGGCATTGTTTGCGACGGGGAAGAGACAAGCTCGAGAAGCCGGAGGAGAGAGAGAGAGAGATAGCTAGCGCCGTCGGGTTCTCCGTGCGGGCGTAGACGCGTAGTGGCGGTGATGGACCTGCGCGTGGCTGCCCCCGCCACCGTGGCCGCGATGGGGCTCCGCGGCGCGAGCCTGACGCGGCCGTTGCCGCTCCGGGCGCTGGGAGGATGCCGCCGGCAGCGGTTATCCGTGAGGATGTCCGTCGCGACCACCGATGCCGCCACCGCCGCCGCCGCCGCCGTGGGCGCCGTCAGTGCTCATGCTCTCGCGCGCTCTCTGCTTGCTTGCTCACTCTTCTCTCTCTCTCTCTATATATATATATATATCTATCTCTCTGCGATTAACGGGGAGTGGGTGGTGTTTCAGTCGGAGGACGCGGAGCGGGAGGCCCGGGACGCGAGGACGGTGGTGGCGGTCATCCTCGGCGGCGGCGCGGGGACGAGGCTCTTCCCGCTCACCAAACGCAGGGCCAAGCCCGCGGTGAGTACAAACACCTTAGTCGCAGGCTCGCAGCTTATCCAGCAAATGCGAGCGAAATTGTCCCATGGCTGGTAAAACCGTAAAATCGTTCAGATAAACTGTAACAATTCTCAAAGATTTGATTTTTCGTTGCAGGTCCCCATTGGTGGAGCATACAGGCTGATCGATGTGCCAATGAGCAACTGCATAAACAGTGGCATTAACAAGGTGTACATCCTCACCCAGTTCAACTCGGCTTCGCTCAACCGGCACCTGTCCCGGGCGTATAATTTCAGCAACGGCATCTCGTTTGGAGATGGGTTCGTCGAGGTGCGAAAATTCAGATGATGTCTTTTTTAAGGAGATTATGCTAGTATTACTTTGGTGATCTGGCGAAAAGGGATAACAAGTATGTAGTTTGCTATTCAAATCAGGTTCTAGCTGCAACTCAGACGCCTGGATCGGAGGGGAAGAGGTGGTTTCAGGGTACGGCCGACGCTGTTCGTCAGTTTGACTGGCTTTTTGACGTACGTTTCCTCTGCAATGCTTACTTTTGTCATCGATATGGTGCCAATCCAGTGACAGGGATGCATCTATGTTTCACTCTTTAGTGCAACTAGTCTGTTGCATATTTGTGAATGTTATATTATTCGATTTGAGGGCAACCAGATATTCAACTGAACTTTCCAATCCCTTGTTACTCATCATAATATTTTACTGAAAAACCTCATCATGTTGCTCACATAAAGTTAGTTTCAGATAATGGAAGTAAGCATGCTTTCATTTTGTAGGATGCCAAAGCTAAAGACATAGATGATGTACTGATTCTTTCTGGTGATCATCTCTACCGTATGGACTATATGGACTTCGTTCAGGTAATTATCTATACATACATCATTCCTCACATTTGGTTGAAGAAATATGCTTGAACTGTTTTGGGGAATTCAATTTGCAGTCTCATCGGCAAAGAGGTGCAGACATCAGCATCTGTTGCTTGCCTATTGATGAAAGGTGATCCATTATCCATTTCAATAGCTTCGTACATGAACGAATTGAACTGTTTTATTCAGTAATAGAAATGTTTGGTTTTTATAATATACTAACTCTACCTTTCAAGTTCCCTCTCTTGATGCACAAATGTGCATGCCTTTTGCGTGGTCTCTAGAAAAAGAATATACTAACTCTCTTACATGTGTTAATTTGGTTGTTGTCAGCCGGGCGTCTGATTTTGGTCTGATGAAGATAGACAACACAGGGAGAGTTATTGCATTTAGTGAAAAACCAAAAGGAGATGATTTAAAGGCAATGGTAAGTTGCATATGTTTTAACCTGTCCTGTACACATATTGGAATCATATTCTAGACGTGGCAGCACCCAAACAAAACCAAACATAATTCCATGGAACATTCTTTTGTTTTTTTGTGCAGCAAGTTGACACCACCGTGCTAGGCTTGCCACAGGAGGAAGCAGAAAAGAAGCCATACATAGCTTCAATGGGGGTCTATATATTCAAGAAAGAGATACTTCTGAATCTTTTGAGGTATGCCAATTCAAGTCATTGGAGCTAACAAAAAAATAGAAAATGCTCCATTTGATCATCCAATTATATGTGAACTTCCATTCTAATGCCATTTCATTGAAACATCAAGTTCATGCAAAAAGTAATAACCAAACCAGTTTTTTAATATTCTGCTTGTGTGTTAACAACTGCTATTAGATCTTAATCTTTAGTGCAATTGTTGTTAGGTCAGATGGCGTTTTCCCACAGCAAATGATTTTGGATCTGAAATCATTCCTGCCTCGGCAAAAGAAATCAATGTAAAGGTGTGTGTTTAACATCAAAAGTTCCATCTTTTTTCATACTAGTCATGTGTTACTGTACTAGAAACTTTAAATTTAAGCAGTTTTATCCGATAGTAATACAGCATATGTATTCTATATTCTCCTGACTCTTAAACCCTAACTTGTGTATCATGTCAGCATCTAATCTTGAACACATTTCAGGCATTTCTCTTCAATGATTATTGGGAAGACATAGGAACTATTAAGTCCTTCTTTGAAGCCAATCTTGCGCTTACTGAACAGGTATGCCTCCTCTGTGTGGACTAATTGAAATCTGCTCTGTTTATCCTGATTCCTGCAGCTTATAGTCCTCTTATAAATATGTAACTGAAGACAGTGAATACTTATAACTATATTTTTACCATCCTTATAGCAGTTATTGACTTCCTTTTTTCCTAACAATGTTCCTTCATGTTCCCTGTTTTACTTTAGTTTTGTGACAGTGGTAGCACTATTTAGGTATGAAAGATTTTTATTAAACGGATCAAATAAAAATTTGAGCTCATTGTAATTTGTGATCTTTTATAATTCACTTATGCAGCCTCCAAGGTTCAGCTTTTACGACGCTAACAAACCAATGTACACATCACGGAGGAACTTACCGCCATCTTTGGTCGATAATAGTAAGGTACGTGGTACCCTATGAACTAGCATGTATTTCCTGCGCTATGTTAGTTCCCAAATATTCCTTATGAGTTATGTCACTTATGACACATGTGCCCAAGTAGTAATTCATCGAATCGTGGTTCCATGCCTTTGCTTGCTTACTAATATCGGATTTTGAGAGTTCATTTACCCTTCTTCAGAAATCAATTCGGTTGTTGCGTCTCTTAACATGTTCTAATCATTGCAGATCACTGATTCAATCATTTCCCATGGGTGCTTCTTGGATAAATGCAGGATAGAGCACAGTGTTGTTGGAATCCGTTCTAGGATAGGTTCCAATGTGCACCTCAAAGTCAGATCCTTTAACTTTTCACTGCTAGAAGCATGAAACTCCCAACAGAATTGCCTTCATTAAATGTATTGTTCCATTTTCCTGCAGGATACAGTAATGCTCGGTGCTGATTTCTACGAGACTGATTCGGAAAGAGTAGAGCTGTTGGCTGAAGGAAAGGTCCCAATTGGGATCGGGGAGAACACAAAGATTCAGTATGCATGCATAATTACACCCTGGCTTATTGGCATATTAATTTATACATCACATTTTCATTGTTACTGACCTCCTAATGCGTCTCTTTGTTCTCCGAAGGAACTGCATAATAGACAAGAATGCAAGGATAGGGAAGAATGTGACAATTTCCAACTCTGAGGTACCATGCTGCTACCCCTTGTAACACAACACGCTTTTCTTTTCTTTCTTTCAACATGCTGTTATTTTCAAGAACTGTAATATAACTATCTGATTAACCAAAATCAGAATCACCAAGTGACAGCTGCAACTTGCTAGAAATTTGGGTCTCCCACAGTGCTATCACAAACAAATTCTGAAAACCTGACAGAATTGTGGCTGTCTGCTGTGTCATTGCAGGGTGTACAGGAAGCAGATAGGACCTCTGAAGGCTTCTACATCCGATCAGCCATCACCGTCGTACTAAAGAACTCGATAATTGCAGACGGATTGGTCATCTGAGGTGGAAGAAATGAAGAATGCCCTTGCAATCAAACCAGAAAAAAACCGGGCTTGGCTATTTGTGGCAGGAATAGATGAATAATCACCAGTTTTGCTTTTTTTTTTGCTCTTCCAATAAGTTGTGTAGCATTCGAGACTCAGAGCTTCTGCTTGCCTGTACAAGATCATGCTGTCTCGCGAATCTACCTTGTTGCTTTTACAATGAAACATCTTAGCTAATGAGAAATTGAAGAAATTAGTGTTTTATAGTTCCTGGATTCTATTTATTTCCATTTATTTCTATGTTCTACAGCAACTGAAGTAGTTGTAGCCGTTAGATACGAAAAAACAGACTTTAGGGCCTGTTTGCATGTACTAAAATTAATTGTTAGCTAAAACTAATTATTAGTTAGTTAATAATTAGTTGTCTAATAATTAGCTTATATATGTTCAGATACTTTGGACTAATACTTGAAAAAGAGTAAAAAACCTCTATTAACTCCTATTAGTTCACTTTTCTAGACTAATGGCTAATCATGTTGACCCATGAAGTAATAATTAGTTTAGTAATAAATTAAATTGTTTAGACGAAAATTAGACCTTATAAAGAAAAAAGGGGTTGACTTGGAGTACGCTTTTCACATTTAGAAGCGGGAACTGGGAAATACGCTACGTCGTACATCATCCGGACAGACGCGATGTACAATTGTGCGTATATATCAGTCACACGTGTTCGTCCCCCACCCATCCACCCCACGTGCGCGCGAACCGAGGCCGTTTCCCTTCCCCCTCGTTCCGCCCCCATCTCCACCGTCCGATCTCCAGCCGATGGCGGCGGAGCCCCCGGCGGACGGCCGCGATCCCCCGGCGGATGGCACCGCCTCCGCCGCCGACGGCGCGGCGGAGGCGCTGCTGAGCGCGGCGTCGGAGCAGCTGACGCTGGTGTACCAGGGGGAGGTCTACGTCTTCGACCCCGTCCCGCCCCAAAAGGTCGCGCCCTTTGCACCCTTCCAAAAAAAATCCATCGGCGTCCGTTTGGTTCTTCCTTTCGATCGATAGGTCCGATGCGGGGTTGACTTGCCTAGCCTGCGGCGGGCGGAGATTGGCGTCTTGGCGAGGGTGGCTGCGGGCGCTGAATTGCGCCCGGAAATTTGCGCGTTTCGTTGGCGATACTGCTGCGTTTTCGCAAAAGGCCGCGTCCTCGGGATGGATTTGCTGGTCTCTCTCGATTTTGCATGCGTGGCTGCGGCCGAATCGAGCCATGGAGATTAGTGTGCATGTTTCGTCCGATTGCACCAAGCAAGCGGTCTATTATGGTGCTATTTGTTGATTTGGTGGATTGATTGACCATTTTTATTGTTTCCTGACGTGTTCCTCACTTCCTCTAGGTTGAGCAGCGGTTTGTTGCCTCCATTTGAATTGCGCCAGAGAATGCGTCCTCTGACTTTTAGACTGTGTTAGTTTATTGACTATAATTGTTTGGTTGATCTTCTAGAAAGGAGACTATTGTTCTAAATAGATTTCTTGTTTGTTAGCAGTTTTGTTATGTGATGTTTATTGTGGAATTGAGTTTGGCGTGCTTGTCTGCTTGATTTCTACTTGACACTACAGAAACTGGATGCTTTCTTAGATAGATTTGACATTTTTCCAGTTTTCATGTATTTTTAGTGGTTGTTTTTGGTGAACTTGAGGATAGTATGCAAGTTTGCCAAATAATTCAAGTGTTGAGTAAATGCGGCAACATATTTTTTATTTATTTCAATATATGGATATTAGAGTTTGGCTGTCTATGCATTGAACCAATAGTACCATCATAGCATCCCTGATCTCTTATTTTCTTTTTTTCTGCTAGGACTGTAATTTATTTGCAATCGTGTAGTGCCCACAGTTTAGTAGTACATACCTTCAGAACTTTGATGTGGGATTCGCCTGCTCGAGGACATGGTTTTGGCCTATAATTGTTTGTTATCTTGTTAAAAAACTCATAGGTGGTACTGCTGTACCGCTCAGACTGATAGCTGGATTACATTCAATTGAATCAAATGGCATTAGAAGCATATATTCTGTGCACATTAAAAATGTTTTGTTCCTTTAGTTATCCAGTGTTTGGAATCAAAGTAATGAATATTTTGGCTATGCTAGAGACAATCGAAATGAAGTTGACACTAAAAAGAGCTGAATAGTGTGCAAAGCATGCTGAATCTGTGGTCCTGGAATAACTTGTACAGCATAATTTTTTGTATGAATAATTCTGGTGGTTCTGGTCATTTGAGGGAGAATGCTTGAGCTCTTGACTTTTCTTCACTGGAAGGTTGGAGCCATCTGATTTTTAAGAAAAATGTTGTATTGACTATTGAATAATTGACATGAAGAAATATCATTGGTTCTGTCAACCTCATAGTCACGCCCTCTTTTTAAAAAATTCTATAAGGGTTAAACTCATGAAATAATATAACGATTTGGCCCAATGCCTACAAGGTGGTTTTGCATACCTTATAGGAGTATATACAAAGGGCTTCAGGAAACAATGACCTGCTATGCCATTTGCTTTGGTTTGGCCAATTTATAAAATACAACTTTAGTTAAAGCTGATATCTTTGATTATGCAATCACAAGCGGTCTTCTGAATACACTTGTAGTGAAAAGTTTCTTCATTGGTTCATCTATATCCATGAAACAAGAAGCAAATATAGAATATAAAAAACCACTGTCCATCTGGTATGAATTGCATCTAGTATGGATATAATATACTAACTATTTCAGATGAACTATAAGCTCATAAATTTGGCTTGAAAAAATGTGAATCAAATTGTCCATATATATATAAATGGCTGGCTGATTCCGGAATGAGAATTAAGGATGTTGTGTCTGCGTACAGTTAACAACTTAACATGAGATGGACAAACTCCCCTGATGGCAAATAAGTGTGACATGGGTCAAATGAACATTTTCTAAGTTCCAGCTGATGTATTCACCATGTAACCTTAGTCAAGGTTATGCACCATATCTAATCTGTATTCCTTCTCATTTTTCAGCTTTTCCTGTCACATGAATCAGTTGTGATGCAACCATATTAAAGTTTCAAGGGTGATCGTGTGTTTAAGTTACTATTGATAAACTGTTATTTGATTGTTTTGGTATCGTATTATCCATGGTCATTTGTAATTGATATACTTGACTAATTGTTATGTTAGTGTTATACAGGTTCAGGCTGTTCTATTGGTTCTTGGAGGTTGTGACATGCCTCCTGGATTAGTAAGCATGACTGTTCCTACTGCATTAGATGAAAAGGTATCCATGTACGGTAGAAATATCTACAGTAAGGTTGTTCGACTATTTCTTGTTTCTCCTGAAGTTCTTTATGTACCATGTGTGCAGAGTACAACTGTGGCTGCCAGAAGGATTGCTTCCTTAATGAGGTTTCGTGAGAAGAGGAAGGAAAGATGTTTTGATAAGAAAATAAGATACAGTGTGCGCAAGGAGGTTGCTCAAAAGTATGGAATTGACTCATGACCATGCCCAAATTAAATATCATATAGATATCAATTGCTAAAGATCATAAATTTATCTGTTCCGGCAATTGTCACTATAAAATACAGTGTATGTCTGTTTCTGAAAGTATATTTAGAGACAAATGTACATTTGTTTTGACATTCTGTATGTGCAAATTACATATTGATATCAATCGCTGAAGATCATAAATTTTGATTGCATGTACCCAAAATGCAAAATGCATGCGCAGAACACTTTATTCCAATTGATTACCAAAAAACCTGCTAGTGATTCTTCCCAATTAGTAAGATTGGGTTGCCTGAATGAAGAAATCATCTTGGGTTTCTACAGTTCTATGTTTTGTCAGTAACTTCTCAGGCAGCCCTTTTCTGTTTACTATTCCTTGTACAGGTGTGAGGTGTCACAAGGCTTCTGTTGATCTTTTCTTATAGTAATTTATTTTGTTTTGCATGTTATAACATACACACATTTTCATTGTCAGGATGAAACGACGTAAAGGCCAGTTTGCTGGAAGGGCAGATTTTGGTGATGGTTCATGTTCTTCTGCACCATGCGGTTCCGGAGCCAATGGCGAGGATGATCATATTCGAGAAACCCAGTGAGTTAGTTGTGATATGATGTGTCAACTGTTTTTTTTTTTTGAAGTAAATGATGTGTCAACTGTGTGTATGCACAAGTCATGTTACATCAATTCCAGGTGCAAAAAAACTGTTGCCCGTATATATTATGTACTGATGTTGATTCACTCTTCTAGTTGCCAAAATTGTGGCATCAGCTCGAGGCTTACTCCGGCAATGCGTCGCGGACCAGCTGGTCCAAGATCCCTCTGTAATGCCTGCGGTCTAATGTGGGCAAATAAGGTAATTTCCTCTCTTTGCAAACACAGCTGCCTGTTTTGTTCACACTTTTTTCCTGGACATGAAAGCTAAAGCATCGGGCATTTGTGCTCCTGGATCTATTTTGATTGACTAATAAGTTGCCTAAGTAATTGTTAGTGTTTACACCTTTATGGTCACTGCTAACCACATTGCTACTACTAAATTTCAAAAAAAAATCAGGGCACTCTAAGAAGTCCTTTGAATGCCCCCAAAATGACTCTGCAACATCCAGATGATCTGCGTAAAATGGTGAGATATGCCTGCAATACAATCTTGTTTGCCTGAACATTTCACTTTTGATTTATTTGAATTTCTTATTGCACAGGATGATACAGATGATAGCAAAGCAGTTCATGCTGAGCATAATCAGACCACCATGAAAGTTGACTCTGAGATGTAAGCATTCCATGATGTTTCCTGCATCTTTAATATCACACATAGTTTAGCTGTTGGTCAAGGTCAAGTATGTAAACTTCAAGTGCAGTCTGAAACAAGCCTTTAAGCTTGGGACAAACAAAATTCTCATGGCAGGGTTTAAGTTGAAATTTTCAGCTGGCTTGCAGCCTTGCAGGTGCTGCATATGCTGCCTAGAGAACTTTGACTCTAGAGATGTTTCTCAAAACACAGTTTCTTGACCATCTCGTTTCTTCTTCGTCAGGACGCCAGAGCAGGAGCAGAAGGCAGACGTGTGCCCACCACCAACCAAAGAGGATAGCACGGCTACTTCGTGACAGATGTTCAGATGCATGCGCGTGCATAAATTGATGCGTAGATATTCTTGCCAGAAACTCCTGACTTTAGGATGACACACATACATACGGCAACAGATCTAACAAAAACCAGCTCCGTCGCGAATGATTCACGCGTCGGCGCCTCATATTTATAATTTATCCCATTCCTATCCATGTGTTGTACACTTGTACCCTTACTCATTCTGTACGATTTGAACGCAGAGCTGAGCAATGCAATCCGTTTTGATCGGTTGTCATCTACTAAATTCGCTCTTTTTTGCCGGTGTCATCTAGTAGCATCAGGCTGTTCACTATTCACATTAGGCAGGCCACTGGTCTGAACATCAGTTGAACACAAAAAAATGGATTTATATTTTCAGTACTTTTTCGATCCTGAAACGGCAACAAGCGACATTGGGGAAGAGAGGAATACATAAATTAGTGAGTTCTAAAAGGTTCGAGAATAACTGGAAAAGTAATAGAGCTAACAGCTGGGCTGGCTAGCATACCGGCCTAGCACGTAGTGGCCTCGTTTGGATGGGCCTCAATCCCAGCTCATCCACGTGTGTGGGCCGGGATTTCGGCATATCCAAAAGTCCAGAGCCCAGAAGCGTGTATTTTTATCAAGCTGGATTCCCGTCCTGGGGAAATTAATTACCCGTCCGCGCACGGTTGCTCAGGCTTGTGAAGTCGCGGAGGCGTCGACCGAGCTGTGGCCGCCGCTGCTGACTCCCGAGCCTTCTTCGAACCGGAAGGCGCGAGAGAAGCGACCGCCGCCGCCGGAGATGCCGCCGCCGGGGCCCTCACCGGCGTCGAGGGAGGCTTGGACATGGGAGAACGCCGTCGCTGGGGCGTCCGCCGGCTTCGCTACTGTCGCGAGCCTCCACCCACTCGACGTCGTCCGCACCCGCTTCCAAGGTAAGCCCCTCCCCCAAGCCTTCGAACCCTGGGAGACGCGGAGGCCGACCGGTAACCCTGCGTGTCGCTGCGCAGTGAGCGGTGGGAAGGGATGCTCCGACGTGCCGCCGTACAGGAACACGGCACACGCTGTGTACACCATCGCACGATCTGAGGTGTGAATTCCTATCGCGTATTGTTCTGGTCGGTTGGTGGATGGCTTAAAGTTGCGGACTCCATATCTTAAACCATTTACGGATTTTCTGGGCTTATCCGTGCTTTTATTTAGTGTGGTTAAAATTGACAGGTTACCGCAAAATTGGAAAATTACTTGCCCATTCACTAACTGATAATTTGAGTTTCATTTTGAAAAAGTGGCATAAGTGTTGAACTTATGGTTGAGTATGCTTGTAGAGAGCAGATGTTACTTGTGTACATATGAACAATAATGTGAATTGTGAAACTCTGAATAAGTGTGACTCCTCGATTAAGGTGTATGTGTGTTGTGTTTATACAACTCTTGATTGGTATAAGTAGCAGTTGTAGTTGAATATGCTCACTTTCAAAATATTCTCAAGCCATGTGTGTTGGATAGGTTCCTAATAGTAGGTTAAAAATGCAATGCAAGGTACTGCAAATTACTAGGTTGAGGGATCATGTACCGATCTACTTAAATAACTATATGATATGATGAAAATTTCTGCTGGCTATATCACTTGGTGTTGTAAACTGTTACTTGTAAGAGTTCAATTAATGTGGATCTTTTGACCTATCAAATTTCTAGTGTGCGAAGTTTAAACTATACTGACTGTGAGCTGGCTGCTTGTAGGGCCTGAGAGGACTTTATGCTGGCTTTTATCCAGCAGTTCTTGGATCAACTGTTTCATGGGGGTTATATTTCTTTTTGTAAGTTACACTGATTCATTTTATTTGAACATACTTGTAGCATGACTTAAAACGCTGAAGTAAACTAACTTCAGGATTTAAGTTCATTTGTATGTATCTTCCATCTAAGAATTGAATGTTGCCATGTACCAAATTGGGAGCTTGCTGTTTACCCATTTGAATTATCTATTTCTCTTTACTATCTACCAGTATATCAACTGACTTGAAGATCAACTATGACAGTTATAACAGAGCTAAACAAAGGTACTTACAAGGGAAGGATGACCAGCTCCGGCCAGTCCACCATCTTGTCTCAGCTGCAGAAGCAGGTGCTTTGGTTCGTACTGTCACTTTTGACCTTTCAAAACAAAAATTAATATCGTAGTATCAGATTTAAGATCATTTTATTGAACCTCAAATAAAATGTTAGCATCAATATGGAGTTCTATTTAATGTAACTGGCGGTGTTTTTATGGTATGCATAACCTTGGTGTTTTTTCTGTGTTGTGCTAACTTTTGTTAGTGTCATTACTTACCTGTGTTGTGTTTCATTATTGAAAGTACTGTTTATTCATGAAACATGTTTTTTATTTTGGTTATGCATTATACAGGTTTGTCTGTTTACTAATCCTATATGGTTAGTAAAAACAAGGCTGCAACTACAGACACCTAGACACCATGCTGCACGATATTCTGGATTTTCTGGTAATATTTGCTTTCTTCAATGCTCATGATTTTGTGCTAAGAAGCAATCATATAATCATGTTGCATCAAATCATGTTCTATGCCCATTCTAAGTAACAAATCAATTACTTCAAACCCAATGAAATATTTATGACTAAATCTATGTATATTTCTGTGAATTGTTTCTGTTCTTAATTATTGTTTTCAAATTTCCTTTGCTCTGTATCTTATTTTAATTTTCTGTGACTTCACTTATTTGATTGCTGTAAGGCCAGATGCTTTGAGAACTATTCTGAAAGAGGAAGGATGGCTTGCACTTTACAGAGGGATCGGACCTGGGCTTTTGCTGGTATGTTTTTTCTTCTACTGTTCATTTAAGTTATTCAGCTTTTCATTGTAATTACGCAGTCATACTCATATACCTGATGACCACACAATGATTAACACAATTTTAAACATGGAACTGTAGCTGCGTATTATTTTCTTGTGCAGTTGCAGTGACTTTTGTCACTCTTTGATTATGGTGTTTCTTTTGTGAACACTACATCACTGTGAATTATGTTTCTAAACATTTTTACCATTTGATGTGAACTCAATTGTTTTTTCTTCGAATTTGCACACGAGTTTTGAGATATTAGCCTCATGTTTTTGGCTGATATGTGGTAGATCTAATTTACATTTATGTATGTATCGTCAATGTAAGATCTCTTGTGATTCTCCAATTGGATGGCATGTTTTCATAAGTCATAACATTGTAGTATTTTAACATGTTCAGTCATGGGTCCTTCTCATTGCTACCATGATGTGAAATTGACCTCATACAGATCACTTATATTTATTAGGAAGGGAAGAAACTGATGAAGATGAGATATATCTTATGTTGTTGGTTTGGTGTGCCTGTCATTGTCAGAATTCCCCTCTATTCCTTAACAAACTCCTAGGAATTTGTTCATTGCAACTTTTCAATTTGCCAAACTATGTTCTATGCTTATGGTTGACAAATCTAATGCATGCATTATGTGCTTCTATTGTGTCGTGCTTCAAAGGTTACCCATGGCGCAATACAGTTCACAGCCTATGAGGAACTTCGCAAAGCTCTGATATTCGCGAAAAGTAGAGACAACATAAGCTACAAGGATTCATTGGTATGAAATAATCAAATGCTTGCTTCTGTGTTATACGTCTACTCTTGTTTGGTGCAAGTGCAATAAGGATGCACTTTTGTCACCTTAGTTCAGTCTTGATCTTCAATACTTTCTTGTAAACTTTGATGCACATACTAATTATGGTCACCCTTCTGTGATGTTCGATACATTTCAATGTCCTTACTGTAGTACTATTTATGATTTGTCTTTAGTGCTTGGGTCAACATATATCAATGGCGATGAAAATATTGGTGCTTTTCCATGTTACTTTTTAGAAATTTAAGTTTCAATGTTAAACAGGTGGAATGCCCTAGTTGACTCAGAAAGATAATTTTTTACAACATTTGGTTCCACTTATCTCTATGTCAAAAATGCATCGACAGTCTGGCAGATATGCTCATACAGTGCCTGATATGCCTATGGTTCTTAACAGAATTCCATTGATTATGCGGCACTTGGAGCTGGTTCAAAAGTATCTGCTATTCTACTTACTTATCCTTACCAGGCAAATTATTTTGCTCTACATATTCTCATCAACTTAGTGTATGCTCTATGCTGCCCTTTTACTGAACCGATCAACTGAATATCATTGTATTTTGCAGGTCATCCGAGCCCGTTTGCAGGTTTCATATTTGAAGCTTTTGAACCCATTCAATTTCTTTGGAATTTTCATCAATAATAATAAATAATAATGTAAAATTTTGCAGCAACGGCCTGGCAGTGATGGCACTCCAAAGTACACGGATAGCTGGCATGTAGTGAAAGAAACTGCAAGGTTTTTTTACTACTATTAAGTTGTGTACATGAGCTGGGATTGCTGTGGGTTTGAGTTTTTTTTCTGCGGCTTTGCTTATGATTTTGTTTTATTAATCGTTGGAATTTGGTACGGACGTGCCTGCTTGTGTTGCAATTATTTTTCTGTATTTCATCTCTGCTGGTCTTCGGGATTACGCTCCACATAACCACTGCTTTGAATGTTGTTTGTGTTCCAAACCAAGTGACACCTGCCCTATGGATTACCAATCTGTTTTGCAGGCATGAAGGGGTCCGTGGATTTTACAGGGGCATCACGTCTAATCTACTGAAAAACATTCCGGCAGCTTCCCTTACATTTGTGGTGTATGAAAATGTCATCAAGTTATTCAAAGCAGCAAAGGAGAATACATAATTCTAACTGTACCCACGAAAAACAAGGAAAGAAATGCGATCCATCCATTACGCAATACTACGCATTCGTTTACATTTGATGGCTTTCTGCTTTCATTGTCTCATCCATTTAGCACCTGCAGAGATGTGCTCTATGGGAGAAGTTGCGATGGACATGATCGCCATATATTTTTATTTTGTTTTGGGGAATTTGTTTTTTCATAGACAAGAGATTTTTTTTGTTAATAAGCAAAGTAGTTCTATCCTATAGTCCAATGGCATACAGTTTTTGAGGTCCGCGTCTGTGCGCCTCTGTGCAAATCCATAGCTGTGTCTTTGCTCATGGGTGGATCCAACATGAAAGTCGGGGGTCATCAGGCAGTAATATCTTGCCAATTGGTTTAGTACTCTTCTCTAATTAATATTAATGATAACTTCTCTAATTTATATTAATGATAACGGTTGTTTGATTATTTCAATATTCTATTGAAAGATATGATTATTAGTTGATAAGTTTACTGTGATACATTAGTTTGAAATTTTAAATCTGTACTTTTTGTGGGGGCATGCCATGCACATGGAACTCAGGCTCGCTGTGTCGTTAATGTACCTCAAATTTTTTTAAATGATGTAATTGATTTTTATCACAATATTTGATCATTTATTCTATTCAAAATCCCATGTAAATACGAAAGTTGTCCTTGAAGTATTTCAATAATAATATAAATTATAACAAAATAAATAATATTTTTTTGAATAAAATGAATGGTTAAATATTAAGATAAAAGTAAAAATGATATTATTTACAAAAGAACAAAGGGAGTATCGTTAAATTTATTTGCTAAAACGTTCGAACTATCTGATTAAATGGTCCCACCATACGCTATCCACCGTCCAACGCCTAGAAAGGTTGGTTGATCAATCAAGTTCGAGCTCGGTCTCCGCTCTCCAGCGACGCACCAAAACAACACCTCCAGCGGAACAACACCTCCAGCGGCATTCGAAAACGACATCTCCAGCCTCACACTGAATACGCCATTTGTTTCACATGCCCGATCGGTCGCTGGCCATCGAGCGGCGCTGTGAGTCGCCTGTGACTGCGTCCCGCTTCGTCCCCCCGTCACTTTCACGCGTGGTCCCCCCACTCCCCCCGCCTTTTACGCGCACCGACGACGTCAACCAGCCGGCTCGGCTCGTTCAACACGCGCGCGCACGGCGCACCCAGGCCCCAGCCCCCTCCCCCTCCCCCTCCCCCTCCCGCGTGACCGAGAGAGTCGGGCACGTTTAAGCTCACCAACTCAGCGACCGCCACGAAACCCACGCGAAACACCACCACCTCGCGTCCCCGCCAAGCCACCCATGAGCTACCCGATCATATATAAGCAGTCGCCGCCCGCTTGCCCGGAGAAACCAAGCCCGCGCGCCTCCTCCTCCCAGCTCAGTCGGAGAAAAAGAAGCTGCCGGCGGCGGCGGAGAAGATCGAATATATTCCCATCGAGCTAGCCGGAGATCGATGTCGCGGTACGTGGAGATGCTGGACATGGGGGTGCGCATAGCGGCGAGGTTCCACTCCCACTGCCCGCAGACGGCGCGCATGTACTACAAGCCGCCGCAGACGACGACGAAGACGGGGACGTCCACGGCGGCGGAGGACCGCGGCAAGCGGTCCGGCTTCAGCCTCGAGCCGGCGTCGTCCGCGATGGTGGCGCGGCCGTTCGCGGCGGCAGGGGAGTTCGGCTTTTGCGCCGGCGCGGCGGCGGGGTTTGACTTCGACACCGCGCAGGCCGTCATCTACGAGGTCATGTGAAGACGACGTACGGCGCCAGCTCGATCATAGAACTCATAGCTCCTGCTCGGAGATGATTAATTTCTCCCGGGAGCAAATTTTTTAGACAGAGGGAATTCTGATTACTTGTGTATACACACACACACTCCATTCTTTTAATCTTTTATTTGATTGAGAGATGAAATCGATGAATTCGATTCTTCTCCAATCTTGACGTATAAAGCTACTGCTGAATCAACAATCAAGGTGTTCGAGTAAAAAAACACTTCTTTGACTAAAAGAATGGAATTTTCCATTTTTCCAATTTTGAAACGCAGAAATTTTGACGTAGAACAGTTCAGTTCAGACTTCAGACTGGAATCACAAAATCTCCCCATCCAAGTGACCCTTTACATATAATAAAGCTGCCTTCTCGGGTCGTATACGGAAAATTGAAAATACGCCTTCAACACTGAAACGTGCAATCTCTTCTTACTCCTTTAGCTCTCGTTCTCTTCAGTCTTTCCCCCCCTCTACCGGTCTACCCTCTGATCCCAAAACCCTAATGGCTTCCCGCGCCCTCCACCTCCGCCGCCTCCTCCCAGCCGCTCGCCCGTCCGGTGGCGGCGCCTCCTACGCCGCCGCATTCTCGACCGTTACCCCGACCCCGCGTGTGTCGGCGCTAGTAGACGAGATATGCGGCCTTACTCTCATCGAGGCCTCCTCCCTTACTGACGCTTTGCGCGGCCGCCTCGGCGTGGACCAGCTCCCTCCCCTAGCTATCCTCACCGGTGGCGCAGCCGCGCTTTCCGGCGGAGGAGTGGCCCCTGGGGCGGTCGGCGAGGAGGCTAAGGCGAAGGAGGAAAAGATGGCGTTCGACGTTAAGCTGGAGGGCTTCGACGCCGCGGCGAAGCTTAAGATTATCAAGGAGCTGAGGGCGTTCACGAATTTGGGCCTCAAGGAGGCAAAGGAGCTCGTGGAGAAGGCGCCGGCCGTGCTGAAGGCGGGAGTTCCCAAGGAGGAGGCAGAGAACATCGCCGAGAAGATGCGGGCTCTCGGCGCCAAGATTCTTCTCGAGTGACAGGACCGAAACCTCAGTATGGCTTCGTTTCTTAATTTGTTTCTGTTTCATGTACGAAGTAAAAGAGAGAGTTTTAATTTTTGAAACCTAGGAATCAATAATTAATGAAACTCACAATGGAGATCTTGTCAATTGCAGTGGAAACGCCAGTTGGATTTTGGAAATATGTTCAATTGTTCATAGACTCAGTGATAAAGCTCTAAGCTCTAAGCTCTGACTATTGACTATTTGTTTGATTCTAAAGGGAAAGAAAATGTTTTACTGAACACAGAACAATTAGTGGATCAGTAGCGGGTTTCTGTCTTACCATAGTAGCAATGATGCTTTAGTTACAGATAAAATACTGGCAATATATCTTCCACTTATCACTCTATCAGTATCTGTATCAGTGGAAAAGATGTTTCTTGAAGAGTGCGTATCAGCAATGCAGTGCTCAATTGTGGCAGTTGAGTTGAAAAGGGTATGAAGTTTGTGGAGATTTCAAAGAACTTATGTTTTTCCTAATTTCCTAGCAGCATTAGCTACTATTTGACCTATAACATAGATTTTGAGGGTAGTTATTAGTTGAAACAGCTGTGTTGGTGCTTTAATATGCTGATTATGCTCCACAGTTTAATGTTTCTGCTGAGATAGTTCGATGGGCATATGAGTCTAAAATTGCTCTCTTTTGGTTGAAAAGGATGACTTGCCAAGTTTTTGTGGATGGTGTTGAATATGGAAAATGGTAGGGCTTGTTAGCTGATTATGCCAGTCCCCTTTAAGCTCTCTGTTGTTACCGGATATCAACCATATCATGTTATCTTGGCATCATCATTTACACCAAAGCATATGTTTATGAAACTTGTTTGGGGCACCAGATAGTTCTTCTTCTCTGGTCATTCGTTTTCTTTAGCCATCTGTATACTCAATGCAACATTAATCTAGATCATCGGATTATTTAGTTTGCATATAGGAGCATGGGAACATGGTGTAAACAGTAGGGGATATGCAAAGATGCAATACATAGACACACCATTCAAATCAACTGTTTGAAGATTGGATATGTGAAATTGAAATGAAAGATTAAATTCCATCTCTATCAGTGTCAAACTCGAACTGAGAAATGGCACATTTACCAGAGATGATAAAGAGGGATTGATAAGGTTAAACCTCTACTAGATGATACCAGATCGTTAGCAACTTGCCTGAATATATTTTTTGGCGAATTGTTAACACAGATCAGATGCATTTCTCCCCTTCAGTTTCAGTGAAGCCAACAGCAGCATGTGATTGAACATTGATTCGATCAGTCTGCAGTTTCAGAGTTCAAAAGACTATCAGAGATTCAGAGAAAGCTAATGCCACCAGAAACACGCATTGCTTTGTTCCAAGTAGGGCTCACATGTCAGTGCAGTACTGCAGTATGCAGACAGTACAATCCGATCGAATTGTTGTTTGGTTTAACTGAACATTAAGATGTTTTGAAGGATTCACATTTTGAATTTGAAACTTAGGGAGATGCTCCATCCTTGCTGCCATCAATGAAAACGGTACAGGAAAAAATGGGAAACAAGTTACTTCTTTGGGCCTATGGTTGGTTCATGTTTGTCGCTTGGATTGACTGGAGTAGACTGTTCGCAATTGGGCCGATAAGCGTAAGCAAATCCGTAACATTTGCGCCATTGATTCTTCTTTGCTACGTTCTACATGGCTGAAGTCAACTCAAAGAAAGAAAAAAAAAAGAGGAGAACGTACATTGATCTACATTTTCCAAACTTTATCTGCGACGCAACGTACGTCGTATTTCAGGACAAGAAACGGTCAACTGCGAAATTTTCTGCTGTTTATTCAACTGTTTCGCAGACACGGCAAAAAAAAAGTAACTTTAAACGATTTTTTTTAAAAAAAGGTTGGCTTGGTTCAAACAAAATAAAATTCAAAGTTTCTCTCGAAAATTGCTTTGCTTTGCAAATATTTCTGCCGTTCTGCTCGCCGGCGACACGTTGTCACCTCCCGAGCGAAGAAATACCGATTATTATTTATTTATATTTAAAATAGTTCTACATCCATTAATTTCTCCATTAATTTTTAAATAATATCGTTAACTTTTATCTTAACATTTCCCCATTCATCTTATTAAAAAATAAAATATCATTTTTAATTTATTTTATTATTGAAAGAATTTCAAGTATAACTTATATTTTTACATATTTGCATAAATTTTTTGAATAAGACAAACAATCAAATGTTGTGAAAAAAGTCATCATTTATAAGTAAAATGATGGAGTGGTAAATTATATAGTAATCAGAAAAATTATATATAAACTTAATACGTAATAATTATTATTACAATTATAATTATTTTGCCGTATGTAACCGGCCATCAACCATCGGTCAAAGTATGGCGGGCGCCCACAGGTCCGCTGCCACGTCAAACGGGACATTCCCGGCCGTCCGATCATCTGCAGGCTCGTCGGCGGCCGTAAGATCCGCTTCCTCTGTTCGTAATTGGCGGGTCGTATTAGCACTAATACCATTTGCAAATCCGTGTGCCCCACGTTGCAGTCACACACAGATCTGCAGCCATAAATCCCAACGCGTCCGTCCCAACAACGTCTTCGACTCGTCTCGGAGCCCGGAGCCCGCCAGATCTTGCTTCTAGAAGCTTCCATTCGGGGCCGATGTCTCCGGAGCCCGACCCCGCCGCGGCGTGTGGAGCCGCAACTGCCGCCTCCGAGGGCGGCGGCGGCGGCGGAAATTGCCGGCTGCGAGGGCGGCGTGGGGCGGCGGCCGCGGGGGCCATCCTCGTGGCGCTCCTCGCCGTCGCCGGCTGCTCCCGCAGCTTCCCTTCCATCTCCTCGTCCTCGCGTGGCGGGGACTGTGGCTGCCCCGTAAGAGTCGCGCCTTTTGCGTGTGGTTTGGTGCTTTGGAGTTTGGCCACACAACTTGCTCGTGTGAGCGTTGGGCCGTTTTGATTTGGCGGTGTGGTTTTTATGGGTTGGTGTTGTGCATTCTACTAGGGTACGCGGAAGTACACGGGGATGGTGGAGGATTGCTGCTGCGACTACGAGACGGTGGACGCCATCAACGAGGAGGTTCTACACCCGATCCTGCAGGAGCTCGTCACGTTGCCTTTCTTCAGGTACTTTAAGGTGAGTATTTATGGCTTTTTGCCATCGTTGGATGATTGGTATTAGTGCGCTACGGAAAATGTATGCCCTGAATCCGTTTTAGCGAGCTAAAATTGCTGAAATTTAAAGTGATCCATGCGTTACTGAAGCTTGAAGCATTTGGTTATGTGTTTGTGGCACATAACTGTAGAGTCATTTTACAAATGCTATTCTGTTACCAAAATTGATACGTGTGATTTTGTAGTGTTGATGCACCATTCCATCTCTGGGTTATTAAGGTTTATTTACTTGTCAATTATCTGTTATTCCAAGGTGCCTGCTCTAGATTCCTTTTGTTTAGGATGGTGCCAACTTTTCCCCTGTCGTTCTATGTTTGGCAATGAATTTTCATAACTCAACATATCAGATAACTTGGGTATTTGATGTAAGTTCAGTATAATATAATCTGGTGGAGCATCTGGTGCTACATCTGGGCTATTTTAGGGTGGTGTGTAGCTTCGATCTCTGATTAATCTGTCTTTTGTTTTTTTACATCTTCTTCTAACGGTAATTTAATTATCAACTAAAATTCAGCTTCGTGGCTAGGAAATTGGTGATCAAGGAGATGGCATTGATTAATTGATGTATGTCTAAAGTTCTGGTCTTAGTCCCTGGTCCAGCAAAGGTGGAATTGATTGGTCTGACATTTTGTTAATCAAAGTACTTGACCAAGTACTGTCCTATAGATACTCACATATTAAACACTCCATCAAGCACATGATAATGAAACATACATTTTTATTTTCACTATGTTTATTAACTATGCATACGATTGTACCAAAAGGCTGATAGTGAAAATAAACTTAAAAAATCACTTGTTCATTTGTTTGTTGTTCAGGTTAAATTATGGTGTGACTGCCCTTTTTGGCCTGATGATGGAATGTGTCGGCTTAGGGATTGTAGTGTCTGTGAGTGCCCAGATAATGAGTTTCCTGAGCCATTCAAGAAGCCTTACAATGGCCTTTCTTTAGATAATATGATCTGTCAGGAAGGAAAACCACAGGCTACTGTTGATAGAACCCTTGACACCAAGGTTTTTAAAGGATGGGTTGAAACTGATAATCCATGGACATATGATGATGAGACTGATAACGGTAGTTTGTTTTTTTGCATATTTTTATTATATTGTGTCCTTTGTCTCTTCTACCATATCTGACAATTATTACAAAACCCCCAATTTCAGCTGAGATGACTTATGTGAATCTTCAACTAAACCCTGAGCGTTACACTGGCTACACTGGTGATTCTGCTAGAAGAATATGGGACTCTGTTTACAAAGAAAACTGTCCAAAATGTAAGCACATGTGCTCCCAGATATGTTATTGTGCCACGCTGACTTCTTGTTTTCAGTTACATTGAAATTTAGAAATGTCTAGTTGTCAAATTTTTAGTATGTAAGTCATATATTTATATATCTCATTCCAACTTCTTTTTGCTGTGTTCCTTGTATTATATCTACAGTCCAATTTTCTGCCTTAGTTATATGTGCAATCTTGGGGAGTTGGGGGAGCCCAACACGTTATATGATCACATTCTGTGCTTTATTGTCTGTATCTGTAAAATTGTCTGAACACAATTTTTTCGAATTTTGTTGATTTATTTCAGATCCTTCTGAAGAAATGTGCCAGGAGATGAAGGCATTGTACAAGCTAATTTCAGGGTTGCACTCTTCAATTTCAGTACACATTGCTTATGATTATCTTCTTGATGAATCTGCCAACGTGGTGTGTGCCATTGTTATACCCCTGAATTTATTTTTCAGTACACCATTTTTAATAGTTGTTTTGATAACTTTCGGTGCAAATAACCACAGTGGGGACATAATCTTCCGTTGCTGTATGATCGTGTTCTGAAGTATCCAGAGCGTGTACAAAATCTGTACTTCACCTACTTGTTTGTTCTTCGGGCAGTGACAAAGGTTCCCACTTCTCCCTTTTCTAACTCTTTGGATTGTGGCTTTGTGCTGTACTGCAGTGACATATTAAGCTTCCGACTTTCTTTTATTCTAAAACTTGTTGCAGATAATAGTTTTATTTGGATTTTAGGCAGCAGATTACCTTGAGCAGGCTGAGTACAACACTGACAATCCTGAAGAGGACTTGAAAACACAATCTTTAGTAAAGCAATTGCTTTACAATCCCAAATTAAGATCTGCATGCCCGTTACCTTTTGATGAAGCAAAACTCTGGCAAGGTGAAAATGGCCCTGAGCTAAAGCAGGAGATTCAGAAGCAATTTAGAAATATTAGGTATGTGTCATATTATATGTGTTATCAATTCATAATATGCTCTTTGTTTAGGTTGAAATCTTACTCTTGCATCATTATTTTCATAGTGCAATTATGGATTGTGTCGGATGTGAGAAGTGTCGATTATGGGGAAAGCTCCAAGTTCTTGGTCTGGGAACTGCACTGAAGATCCTTTTCTCTGTTGATGGAGACAACCATTTGAATCAACCAGTATGTATCTCATTTATCTCTTACCTTTGACTTTATCACTATGCAGCATAAAGTAATATGTTGCGGATCCTTTTTGTTTGGTTGGACCATGCTCCAGAAAGAGTGCTTTATTTGGCATATTGCCCCATTATAACCAAATTCTCTAGCTCCTGACAATGTTTATCGCAACATTTCCTATGAAATTGCGGGTTGTGTTGACCATCTATGAATGTTTTAGTTACATTTAAACATGAGAGCAATAAAAGCAACCTTTTGAATTCGTCTTTTAAGTTTATTTAAGATGTTTGCAGCAGTGATCTGTCTAACAATGTTTCTTCTGGATGATTCTTCAGCTCCAGCTGCAACGGAATGAGGTCATTGCACTGGTAAATCTTCTGAATAGGCTGTCAGAATCTGTCAACTTTGTACATGAAAAAGGGCCATCAATTGAGGAAGTCATTAAACAACAGAGCTCTTCTACTGTGCAAATCGGTGTTTCCTAGCTGAATCTTAAAACTGTATGTGTTCTCTTGCTCCTCGGGTAGTACCTTTTTTCTTGCTGTCATGTCTCACGCCCTTTCATTCTTCAATCTTGATTTGTACAGGCATTACACAAAGATGTAAGATGGCATGTTGTAGTTACACCTTTTAACCTTACCAGAAGAGCGATGTACATGTTGGGAGCAGCTTCCTAAAGAATTACAGATCCTAGGCAAAAGATATACAGAACTTTGGGAGCCAAGCAGTTTCAATTTTCCATGTAGATTGTATTTGGCAACGGGACCTCTTTTGTAAGGACCTCAACCCTTTTCATATGTCAGCATGATGAAGAGATGATTTCCTAACACATTATCATACATTTTCCGTTGTTAACTGTGACCATATGACTGCTAACGAGCAAAAGATTTTTGCAATATAATTGTATGTTGTCCTCCCACGACAAAACTATGTTCTCATTGTGGGAGGAACATAGAAATATCTTGTCGTGAGCAGATGATGGAAGACTGGCCCGGTTTGGTTCTCTAGGGGCCTATTCGTTTTCCAGATCAACCAGCAGCAGTTAGTTACCAGTAGATACCTTCTCAGAATCTCAGGTTGAGCTTGACTGTATATTTGGACGTGAGAGCATGTCACTAGATTTTTTTTTTCTTCTTTGAACTTTCATGGCACTAGGGTTGGGCAGTTGGCACATGTTCAGTGCGTCGCATAGGAGCAGCTAGTGGGATACACAGTCACAGTGAATCAGTGACCAGTTATGGAGCAGATGACTTCCTTCTATGAGGCTACTTTTGCACAGCTACATGTCATGCCTGCCGCGAAGAAGTCAGTGATGTAGTAGCGAAAGGCTGCTGCCCTGAACAATCTCTTTAAAAGGGAAAGAAAAAGGAAGCTTGATCACATCCATGCTCCTGGAGTCATGGACTCATACGTCTCATGGTATGTTGCAGAACAGTCGCAGCTACAGAAATTGCAGGTATCAGCAGCATGCCAGATCCCAGACGCTCAGACGCGCCCTCCTCAAGGTTTGTATTGCTTCCAGCACCGAGCAGCGAGCAGCCTGATCTGCGAGACAAGTTTGGAAAAGTGAAAGTGAAGATATATGCATGTTCCAGCTACAGATTTCAGTAGCAGCCTAATGTCTGGTCATGTCCTGCAAACATTTCAGATGTTTAGGTTTTTTTAAGATCGTTTTCAGGAAAAAGAAAGGCCAATAAGAAAAGGATATTAGTTTTTTCTATTCCCGCCATTGAACTTTGGGAATCCCTCCATGACATATTCTTGCACGAGTTATTAGATTACACAAAGGAAGTAGCTGTGTTTTTGTAGTTTTCTTCCTATGATAGCTATATATACTATCGTATAAAGATACAGTGGACCCCAGGCTCAGTATCTTAGGTGATGATCTGATGGACTAGTCACTGAACTATGTTTGGTTGGGCTTGTGACATTGACGAGCCATGAGAGTGATGGTTCACGTGGCAAAGAAAAAAAAACATTGTTTGAATAATATAATGACACCAAGTGAAACAAAGTTGTGTGGCTTGTTGGCTTCTTTGGTAGTCCAACGTGATCCATGCATGTCTTGATTCTCTTGGAGCTGGAGTTCGAGCTGAATGCGGGGCCCTCACTCATCAGCCCGGCGTTTCCCCCATGCCATGGCACAGTGCAGTGACATCTGTTACACTGCAAATTTTTGAATCCTGAACAATCTGATGTGTGTGATGGCAAGCTCGCATCTATCCAACCATCCATGGCCTTTACTGAGCTAATAAAAAACAAGTTGTTGTTTTTGTTAAGGCCACTCTTGTCTTCAACTAAGCTGAGAGGGGATAACAAAATCTTTTAGTGATGTGTATCATATGTCATGTGATGTCACACGCCATGAAACTTTGGGAAGAATCTCTTGGGACTAATAATGTATGAGCACACGTGAACAGAACAGTTTGGTTGGATACACCGATTCAGCACCTGCACGTGGTTGGCGCTGCACATCAACACTTCATCTGGACTTGTACATACGCAGACCAAGAAGTTCAGCAGCAGCAAGATCATACTGTTTAATTTGCATGGATCGGAGCAAACACTACTATAGTACTGTACCTATACGTATGTACTACTAGTTTTTGTACGCTTCGGTTTGCTCCCACATTGGCAGACTGTGTTGATGCAGTGTATATATGCCAGTATGTACACTGTTTAATTATTGCATCGTCTCATTACAAACACCGAAAATACTGGTTGCTTTGCTTACTCTGATCTGTGTTTGGGCCTCACCTCACGGCCAGCAGCGTCTTCCAGTGGTGTTAGGGTTCTAGGTGCGGCTGTGCCTGGCCGTTCGATCGCCTCTCCCCTCAGAGGCCTCGACGTGTCCGAACCGTCCGATGCAGCTGACCGGCAGCTTCACCTTCAGAACGACGGCCGGCCATTCAAGTTAGCAGCTGGCACCTGATCATTCAGTGATATCAACCAGGCCAGGCTGAGCTGCTTGCCGTCGCAGTCTTGCAGACCAGCAGGAGTTTTTCTCTTCTTCTTTTCTCTGAAACAATCGCACGCTTGCGCTAACGCTCGCTAGCTAGCAGCGGAGCGTAGGTGTACGGCTACTGACACTTTGCTGTTTGTATGAAAGCATCTGCATCTCAACCTTGCTGTGAAGTTTCAGCGTAGAAAATTTCTACTCATTGAATTTGCTCTGAAACTCAGAGAGCAAAACCTCTTCTTCGAAATTTCTGTCTCGTGTAGTTGAAGCCAAGCTGAACGCGTGGCTTAGCCAGTTAGTAGTCACACATGTCCAGTGGTCTGGGACCGACGTGTGCATGTGGGTCGTCTCCACGCCGGCCGCCCGGGCAAGCAAGGCAAGCTAGGGCGTACGCGCGCGCGGCCGGCCGGCGCGGCCCTGTCAGATTATTGTCACGAGCAGTAGCCAGCGGGCTGCATCCGCGCGCCGCGTACGCCGGCCAGACCGAGCGCCGTCACGGGGCTCTGCCGGCACTGGTCGCCGGCAAGCCGGAGAGACGCCCGCGTGGGCGCGTGGCCGCGTCAGCCCGACCATATACATCCTCTCGCCGGAGCGAGACGAGACGACGCCCGTACCGTATCAATGCAAGTATGAACCACCGCTGCATGCACGTACGCCCAAAATGGCCTGGTCCTGACGACCCGGCCCGTGTATTCATGTGCACCCGAGAGAGAGACAGAGAAGTGGGGTTCACAGTTCACACTTGGCTCTTCACACGGCCACACAGGCAATACTCAGTGCCAAGTGTCCAGTAGCCGTTGCAGTAGCACTTGCCTTTATTAATCTCCACTAGGAATCACCCTATCCTACGTACCTATTCGTGCCACTCCTATCCAGCTATCCCTATCCTCAGCCTGCCCAGTGACCTCTCTTTCTCCCTCGCATCGCATGCAGCAGACGCAGAGGTTGATTGACACAGACATGAGCGTGACACGCTGACACCCACAGGCCGGCGTCGCCGACGAGCCGTTACGACGCAGCCACGCAGCTGGCCCTTTCCGTTATACCTGCAGGCCTACACCCTACGAGCAAACACATACCGCTACTCCTCCGGCCGCTAGTCCGGTGACCGGTGACCGGTGACCTCCCTCTCGCTGGGGACTGGGGTGATGGCGGTCAAAGATTCGGTCTCGTTTTTTCGTGCTTGGGTTCGCTGGTGCTGAGGCGATGGCTGGCCGGCCCGGCGCCGGGGCCCGGCGCGTCTGCCACTCCGGCTGCCGCTGCAGGCTGAGGCTGCAGCTGCAGCTGCACTGCATGGCCCCATCGCTCCATCAGCTCATGTCCTCTCTCTGTCAAGCTAGCTCCTCTCGTGCAACTTTTCAGCAGCACCTCCCTCCTCTATGAAGTCCCTTTTGGCACCATCCTGGACCTGGAGTTTGGGTGTTCATCATGCTCTCAACAGCAGCCGAGTTAAATGCTCCGTGCTCCTTGTGCTGGACTTGCCTACTCCACTACTTTTTAAATGGGACGATTAATGTTGAGAGGATGCTGGTGACAATGAGTGATCTAAAAGTCTTGTATTTTTTATTTTTTATTGATAAAAATCAATGCTTATATTTTGGAATTTACTCTCTTCGTTATAAAATATAGAATTTTTAAGCTTATACATGTAAAATTTACGCTAACGAGTTTATTTATTCTTGAAGGGCTACTGATTATGAAGTGGTTTTACACTGGTTCAGACCTCCGATTATCGGATAATAACCCTACGCTCATTGTGTAATATTATCTTAATTATATTTTATCCCTCTCGATCCGCCTACTCTTGTAGAGAAGAGAGGTATTTATAGACAAAATACAACATAAAAAAAATACTAATTTAACTTATAGTTACAATCGTTATTATTGACTCTATATATAAGACTTCGTAGGGACAAAATAGTAACACTCCTATAGATAATGGTACATATTTTGTCGAAGAGGACTGAAGCCTTGGTTTGATTCTTGGTTTTGGCCTTTAGTCTTTAGTGGTTTCAGAGCATTTGAGTCTGTCTTGAGGAACATAGTTCAGATGAGGCTCCGAAACTAGTGAAGGAAGGCTCCGAACTTGATGAAGGAGTTTCCAAAGCTGGTGAAGGGGCTCCAAACCAAGTGAAGGAGGCTCCGAATCTATCTTCTAGTTGTATTCCAGAAGTCCTCGGAGGGTGCTTCGAAATTCGATGGCTCTTGATTAGCCCTTGGTCAATCCTTACATACAACGAGAGTTATTTCCTCTAATAGTTGGATAGTTAAGTTTAATGGTAATATGAGTATTTTCAAAGGTCTGGTTCACTATATAAGGCGGAACGGGATATGATTATTCCATAATATGGAGGGATACATATGATTGGTTTGAGAGATGAGATGGTATATGATACCGAACATTGCATAGAAAAAATATTCTCTATAGATACTAAGCCGTGTAGTGTGAGATTTTTTTTTAAACACATGATTCCTAATAGAAACGACAACAGGGGTGACATGCCATCCATTCTCATTCTTCAAGCTAAACATGAGACTACATCATCCTATCGCTCTCTATTCCTTATACCAAACATAGTGGAAGCTTTTATTTATTAAATCAAACATCCTTACGAAACCATCAAATCATCCTTATATACCAAATCAAACATTACCTAACATAAAATATGTTATATTTTAGAAGAAAGAGAATAGGAAAATAGCAACAATAAAAGTTTTCTAGGTGAGTCAACGATACAATCAAGATACAACAATTTTTAGGATAATCATGACTTAATTGATTGTGGCATGTGAGTTGTGGGCGTGATGGCCAGCATTCATGGTGGTAGGAAGTTGCTGCATATATGCAAGGAGAAGAAGGATCGTGTGTCGCTATGTAGGCTAGGCTATAAAACCAATGTGTAATGGGAGAATTGCTCGTTTGTCACAAAGTTTGTTGTCATGTTCTTGAATGTCATAAAGTTGATGTCGTTTGTAATTTTGCCACAAAGTTTGTTGATTTATTTGCTCTTTTGTCATTTTTCTCATTTATACTCTTTTTTCTTTTTCTATTCTATTTTACAAAATTAAATCGTTGCCGCGCTGCCATGGTGCGGCGGCGGCGGCATGACTTGGCTCCCAGCGGCATAGCGGTGCAGTAACTTGGCAACGATCTTTGCACGTGACAGCGACTTATTTTTTTGCGGAACGATTTAGTTTTATAAAATAGAAAAGGAAAAGGAAAATTAAGTATAAATAACAAAATGGTAAAATAGTAAATAAATTAACAAATTTTATGGCAAAAATACAAACGATATCAATTTTGTAACATTCAAGAACACGACAACAAACTTCGTGGTAAATAAGCAATTCTCCCATGTGTAATCTATGTGATTGGCCTACCCCGAGTGTGTCCGGTGCCGGCGCTCGTCGCCGTCCGCAGATATTTGTCCACCGAAAAAGGCAGTGTCTTGTGTTCTCTTCTTTGTGAGATCTTGGGATTTCTAACAGCAGCAACGTGAGGAGACGTTTACAGAAACAATTTCATTCTTTGTGATCAACTATACAATAATTAACTTTATCATTTACATGTCTTGTTCGCATGATTGCATGTCGATCTACTGCTCGATCCAAATCATCAACAGAGCAAAAACCACTGGTGGTGGCATTGCGATCGATTGATCGGACGGTGGAACTAGCCGCCAGGCAGCCAGTTCGATCCAGAATCAGATCGGCCGGCGATTGATGAACCTGCCGTTGGGAGCTGGGTGCGTGGTCAAAACGGGCCACGGTGCCCCTCGGTCCGGCAGCCGGCAGGCACCGATGGACGCCATTGCCGGGGGTCCATCTCTGCTCAAATCCATCCATGTCCCGCTGCATGCTGCTGCTGACAGCTGACAGCTTCAGCTTTCAACCCCATCGCCCTCGTCTCGTCACTGACACGCGTCGTACTGGTCGCCCCCAGCTTGAGCTTTGCCCTCGGTTTTTAATTTCCAATTGTTTTTTCCGATCACAATTATAAAAATATATGATATGATAGTTTTTGTGCTGGGTTTGCCAACTGCCACTGTCGTTTATTTTTCACATTTTTTTTGTGATGTGTTTGTCCGAAATGTTCGCCCCCATGCATGAGACGCAGCTTGCTATGGCATGAATGCGTGCAGTGGTTGCAGCTGGTGTTGTCGTTCCGTTTTCCTCGTGTCGATTATTTCATCATGCAACAACTAAAATCAGCGTTAGTTTCCACTGTGTAGGATGGAGAATTTTTTTAAAATTAATATTTTCTTTGAAAAATTTTTAAATGTGTATAGCTGTTTTAAACATTTGCAAAAATAGATAGCAGTCGGTACTTGATGAGCCGACTCGCGCCACGTGGCCCCGAGTTGGCCAATGGTCGGCCGACTCGTGTCCACGTGGCTACGACAACGCCACTTTCGGCTAGGGATGAAAACGGAGCGGAAAGTTTCCGTTAGTTCCGGGAAAAAACGGAAACGGAGACGGTTATGCGGAAACGGATACGGAAAATTGCGGAGCGGAAATGGAAACGGAATTTTTAAGCGGAAACAGAAACGGAAACAGAAACGGAACAACGGTTTCCGACAGAAATGGATACGGAAACAGAATATTCCGCATAACAAAAACGAAAAGTTTCCGTTTTCACAGTTTTTACTGCATTATATAGAATATTAGCTTTTACTTTTTACATTATATAAAATTTAAACTATATTCTATTCATAAAATATTAAACAATTTAATTTAAATTAATATATAATTATTTTCTATAAATAAATAATATATATATTCATTACAAATAAAATAAAACTTGTTTTTACTTTATTATATGTATTTATCATTTATTAATATGTGTGTAAATTGAACCTATTTATTTGTTTATCGTACTTTTTTCATATATTAAGGGGTTTTATAATTTCGATAGATATTCCGTTCCGTATTCGTATCCGCTCCTTATTCGGTCCGTATTCGTTTCCGACGATATCCGTTTTCATATCCGTTTCCGGTATATCCGTATTCGTTTTCGTTTCCGTAAAAAAATACGGAAACGGATATGATAGCACTCATTTCCGTCCGTTTCCGCTCCGTTTTCATCCCTACTTTCGGCCGACTCAGGCCACGTCAGCACGAGTCGGTCGTCGCGCTGACATGGCGTAGCGGCCTAAGCAGCGGTGGATCTGTGGCAACCTGTTTTTAGATATATAATAAGTATTAATATTGTAAATTATAATTAAGAAATTGTGTAGTGTAGTGGTTAAAGGGCTTGTCACTAGATTGCTCGATCTAGGTTTGACTCCTGCTTGTCTCAATATTTTTTTTTATTTTTCTTCGGCGGCGTACGGTGGGTTGAGCGCCTGTGACGGCTCAGAGTTCTCTTACCAGCGCTACATCTGTTTCTCGATTTTTAATTTACAATATTAGTATTTCTTATATATCCCAAAACCCACAGATTCACCGCTCACGCCATATTAGCACGAGTCGGCCGTTGAACAGCCGACTCGTGCTGATGTGGCTTGAGTCGACCGAAAGTGTCATTGCCGCAGCCACGTCAACACGAGTCGGCCGACTCGTGCTGATGTGGCAGAGTTGGCCGACTTGGGACCACGTGGCGCGAGTCGGCTCATCAAGTACCGACCGCTATCTATTTTTACAAATATTTGAAACGGCTATACACATTTGAATTTTTTTCAAAAATATATATATTATTTTAAAAAAAAATCTAGGATGGATCACAGTCAGCGCCAACCACATTGGTCGACCAGCTCACGCACCCGCCGCTGCAACGGGATACACAGAGTTCTAATCCTTTAAATTTAGAAATTTATATTTTCGATTTAAATGTTCGTCTAAAAAGATTTTCATTCCATATTTTATAATACTCCGGCACGTCGTCCATCTTACGCCTTCCATACCATAATTTTCTATATTTTAATAATATATTCTAAATATCAATACAGATTTGATTCATCTTATCTATATTTTAATAATGCAAACTACACTCGTTAGCGTGAGGGAGAGAGAACATGCAAATTTGATGTTTCTTGGATGCCCATTTGTTTTTGGATGTTGTGACGGCATCACGTTAAATAAGATGTCATGTAAATAAAAAGTTAACGTGGCAAGCAAATTAATGAGGAAAGATGGGGAAAATCATAAAAATTGGGTCTCAATGTAAGAAATCAACTCTTTACGAGAACGAAGAAAAACAAACGAGGAGATTGGAAAATGAAGGTGGTGTCCATGTACTTTTACTTTCTCTTATTATGAAATATTAAATTTGATATTTTATTATAATATTATAAGATGAAGATAGTAGTTTTTAAAACATAAAGGAAAATGCAACACACTACCTAAAAAGTGCTATTAGTGACAGGTCATAATCATCATTGGTAACGTACATGGTACATGTCACCCTTATTACGTCACTAATGATCTATCATTAATGATGAATATACACCCGTCACTAATGGTCACCTTTAGTGATGCATATAGATTTTCATGCGTCACTAAAATTTACATTTAGTGATGGGCATAGATGTTCATATGTCACTAAAGGTCACCATTAGTGATGGGTATAGATGTTCATGCATCACTAAAGATCGATTTTTTTATTTCAGATCTGTTCTATATAGTTTCATTTAGTTTCTTTTAGTTCAAATGATTTAACAATTAGATTTTAGATGATCATATAGGTTCTCTTTTTCGTTATTTTTATCATCGTTCGATGTAATTTTCATGTGGTCATCATCGGTGAGACCTTTACCTCGAGTCATAATAGAGGAGGAGAGGCGAAAAAGAAGAAGAATAGATCTGAGGTGGTCATAGCGGCGCTATTTCTATTATTATTGTCATTGTCCTGATATGCTTTCTATGTGGTCATCGTTAGTGAGGTTTTTATCTTGAGACAAAATAGAGGAAGGGTGATGATAAAGAAGAAGGAGATAATATGTGATAACAATGGAGGAGAGCAAGCAATAGGATTTGGTGAAGCAATGGTAATAATTCTTACCATTTGTTGAAGCAGTTTAATACCGATGAGCTCATGGTCGGGTAGAGCATGAAGTAATGTCGGTTGCCGTCGAGATGAGAATGGTAAAGATCAAGTAGAGAGAGCAAAAAAAGGAAGTTATAGAATGATTGAGAATAAAGACTGAAGAGAGAGGAGATGGGGTTTATAGCGTGTGTATGTTTTCAGTCTAGTGTTATTCTGCCCCGCCCAAATTTTCAAAAATTTTCATATGCGTCGATCTTTAGTGACAAGTCTAGATATTTACGTGTCACTCAAGGTAGGTCTTTACTGACGGGTCTAGATATTGATGGGTCACTAAAGGTAGTTTTTTAGTGTTAGGTCTCACACGCGTCACTAAAGATAGGTCTTTAGTAACGGGTTTCAACGTTGCCTGTTATTAAAGATCAATTTAAAATTTTGGCAACTCATTAGTGATGGACATCATTGAGATCTGTCATTAAAGGTAGGTTTTTAGCGACGAATGTAAACATTCTTGTCACTAAAGGTATATTTGTGACGCGCGTCTTTTATTCATCACTAAAACTACGTCACTAAAGATTATTTGTGTGGTAGTGACACTGCTTATTTTGTAGAGAAATTTTACCATCCTCGAGGGAGGTACCACTAGGTACAAGTTACAAAATTAAATTTGATTGTTGATTTAGAAGGGACATGATTGGAAACAAATTGAAAAAATAGAGTAGACTTGCACCCGCCGTCGGGCCACTCCCGTGTCACCGCCCGTTGTAGATTCGCCCCGCAGCTTGGCCCCTACGCGTGGTCGGTGTCACTTCCGCTCCATTACCGAGCCAGGCTGCCTGACCGTCGGGCCTCGCCACCCCACCACTGGACTGACCACCCCGTCGAATGCACCGTCGCGTCGTCGATATCCCCCATCACTCGCAAACAGATCTAACCCACAGCTTGGCCCCTACGCCCAGCCGCCGCCGCCCCACCACCGGGCCTAGATGTCCCACCGATGGTCCGACCACCTCACCGGATGCACCGCCGGGGCCCCGGCCTCGTCAGCCTACGAGCGTCCCCAAGACGAAGATCTTGTGTTTGTGCCTTTTTGTGAAATTCTAAAAAATGCCCTTCCACTTTGCAGTAGTAGTAGAGGTAATGTTCTATATCCGAAAAACTACCATGAGTACTGCTTTAATCTCAGCCCTCGGAAAAATTTGATTGGCAGCTTAGATTTAAGATTTAGTACCTCCTCACCCTCAAGGATGGTAAAATCCCTCTATTTTATATTGTATTTTAAACAAAATTTATAGAATTGGAGTGAATTTCAATCTATGTACAATGTTTTACTCTATCTTATTATGAAATATTAAATTTGATATTAGATTATAATATTATGAGACAAAGATAGTAGTTTTTAAAACATAAAGGAAAAGGCAACACTGCTTATTTTACATTGTATTTTAAACAAAATTTATAGAATTGGAGTGAATTTCAATCTATGTACAATGTTTTACTCTATCTTATTATGAAATATTAAATTTGATATTAGATTATAATATTATGAGACAAAGATAGTAGTTTTTAAAACATAAAGGAAAAGGCAACACTGCTTATTTTACATTGTATTTTAAACAAAAATTTATATAATTGGAGTGAATTTCGATCTATGTACAGTGTTTTACTCTCTCTTATTACAAAATATTAAATTTAATATTATATTATAATATTATGAGACAAAGATAGCAATTTTTAAACATAAAGGAAAACACAACAATGCTTATTTTATATTGTATTTTAAAGAAAATTTATAGAATTGGAGTGAATTTCGATCAATCGTCGATGGTGAAAAAACTATACACCTATACAAATTATACACTTTCAGAAACATCCTACGTTGTTAACCAGAAGGATTTGAATGTTCAAATGAATTATACGATCATTATTAGATATTATATAGGACATTAATGTTGTGGACCAATCTGGCGTCAACTCTATGAGGACATGTTCGGTTAGGAGGGGATTGAGAGGGATTGAGAGAGATTGGAAGGAATTGTAGTATAAATCCCCTCTAATTTCTTCCAATCCCCTTAATCCCCTTCTCCAAAGGGATTAACCGAATAGCCCCTCAGGATTTTTTTCTGGAGCCTATCTATTCTTCTAAATATCTAATCAAATGGACTATATCTTTATATTTATTAGTTATTAATTTCGTAATTATTTAATAATAAAATTCTATAATTGAGATTCCAACACAAGTATTACTCAATATTTAACTAAAAAAATTAGAATTATTAAGTCGTATATATAATTTTAATACGAGTATATCTCAATATTTATTAATCGCTAATATAGAAATCATGCAATAAAATATATAATTAAGATTCTAAACTAAGTATAATTCGACATGTGCTAGTTACAAAATTCGTAATTATTAATAAGAGGTCGCACAATACACGAGTTTGCAGTATAAAAATAGAAACCCAGCAAGATTGTGTGTTTGGTCCGTTTCTTTTAGTTTTGGATTATAAAAATCCAGTTTATAAAATAAAACTGGCTTCCACCATTTTACTAAATTGTTGTAATTCAGAATATAATAAGCTAATAAAATAAGTTATTCCATTTTTTCAGCAGATGAAAAAACTGGATAATTATAATCCAAATCTAAAACAAATAAGACATTTATCTCTCTAGTCTAGAAAGTTAGACACTAAATTTGAATTTCAAAACTAAAATTTTAATTTACTTTAAATATTGCATAGTTTTTTTTTGCAAGTTTCGGCTTTAGAACCGTAATTAATAGAGATGTAAATTTGGACAACCTGACGCCCACACATATGAACCATCCTTTCTTTTCTTTTTTCCGATCTGGGTGGGGGTCATTGTTAAAGAATCAATCCCAATTCTTTAATGTGCAGGTGTCCAAGTGTAGAAAGTTACAGAGCTTTCATGGTAGGTGTGGTGAAAGTTGCATGGTAAAAACGATCCGCATTTCAAGTTTGAAACTTACGGCACGCGCGGTATAGACGGTATTACATGGTATATGATCAAATAGCTGAGGATTTAAAGGAATCAATTCAATATTAAAAAGTTAATAAAAATCGATTTTTTTGACGTTTATACATAGAGATTTTTGAATGGATTGTTTTTATGGCAGAGGTGGGTGCTCCTTTTTAAAGAACTCCACTCCAAAACCCTTCTCATCGCCAAAACCCCCAAGAAGCCTCACCTCTGTCTGCTCCGCCCCCATTTACACCGACCTGTTCTAAAGCGAGAGCAGAGGGGGAGTGGAGAGACAGAGGAAGAAGCAGAGGGGAAAGGAGCAGCAGCAGCTGTGAGTAGAGTAGAGGGAGTGGGAGAGGAGGGAGGGAGGGTATAAACTTTTGTTGGAATGCAGCAGCAACACCTGATGCAGATGAACCAGAGCATGATGGGGGGATATGCTTCCCCTACAACTGTGACCACTGATCTCATTCAGCAGGTCATGATCCTCCAAAGCTCTCTCTTTTCACTCATCTGTATACCCTTCCATTTTCTTTCCTTTTCTGGTTCTGCGTTTCTCTGCCTCTTGAAGCATTTCTACACGTCTTTCTTTTTCATGTTTGATCCATCGCCTGGTTTGATTTTTTTTTGAAAAAATGCTTGATCTCTGGGGAGCAGTGTGTGTTTATTTTCCCTGCATTGCCGTTATCTATTTCATGGATACTCGTGCTATGTGTTCTTCTTTGCCCTTGTTCCCCTTCCGTGTGCCCATTGAATAGTTTCACGAGAAACTTTCATCTGAAAAATCTGAAATGAAGCAAAGTTTCCCTTTTTTGTTTGTGTTCCCGGCTTCTTGTTCATCTGCTCTAGGAGTATTTCACTTTGTCCGTTCTTTCCCTTTTTTTAACTCGACCATTTTCGAACAACACATTTTGATCTTTTGTTTCAGTGTAGGAGCTTTGCCAATAGTTCTAGGTTATCTGTTGTAAAAAAAGAAAGGGCATGCTCCTCTTTTGTTCTTGATGTTGTTCTGTATTTCCATGCGTTGACACATGGTCCCTCACATCTGATTTCCTCTGCAGTTCAAACTGTTGCTGTCTATTTGGTCCCTTTCTTTCGCTCTTGCACCTCACGCAGTCACATGATGTGGTGATTTTACATATCTTTATCCCCTCTCCATCAAAATCATATTTTTTTTATCTTGTTTTGGTTGGTGACATTTGTCATGGTCGTATCTCCCCCACCCCTCTCGCATTTGGCAAGTAGTAAACATTGCCAGACCTGTTGCCTGCATCTGCACTGGCAGACGTCCAATGAATCTTGCCTCCTCTCAATGTAAATGTATCATGTGCAATCTTCCAACAAAAGGAAGCACGAAATGCTGTGAGATTTGCACAAATCTCTCCACTCCTTTTTCCACAATCCAGTCCGTGATCTTCGATTCAACATATTTATTTTTCTTCAGAAAGCCAGGACAAGATCTGGTCCATGTTCTTGTGGGTGAGAGTGAGAATATATGTTTGCTGGTGCTGTCCTAGAGTAGTTTGACTGTTAGACCCCTAAAAGTTTATGAGCTTTACGGCTAAAGGCCGAGATAACAACCAGGGGCCCGGTCTGCTTGGCCTAGTCTTTGATAACCTGTTTGCATTCCATCGTGTCAGTTAATGATTGGTCCTGAGTGTTGAGATGATAGGCTGGCAATCAGATCTTGTTTGTGTTTGTGTCATTGTGTGGTTCTGCTCTAGAATCAGGATACCAATCTCCAGTCTAGCATATTATCATTGGTGATGACTGATAGGAGATACCAATCAAATCTTTTGTTTGATTGGCTAGCTGGTGTGGGGAATGCTGCACTGGACTGGACTGTATGTAGTACTCCGTACATGCAAAGTCTTTATCATTACTGCTAACAAAAACAGCACTTGCATGCAAGATTCTTGAATATTAACATGCAAAGATTCAACCTTGAAACTGTGCAGTATCTGGATGAGAACAAGCAACTGATCCTGGCCATCCTTGACAACCAGAACAATGGGAAGGTGGAGGAGTGCGCACGGTGAGTCTCATATCAGATTCTCTCCTTGTTATTGTGGAGCTGTTGTTGGATGATGTATTATTGAGTTTTTGGCAATCACTTAAGAGTCTGGAACAATAGATTTAATGCTAAAAGTGTACAACGAGATTTAAATCAACATCTTGAATCATTTTTATATACAATTTTTTTTAAAGAAATCAGTCCGGCCTTTAAGAAGGTCCTGTGTTGTTGTTGTTCAATCTGGCCTAAGAAACCATCTTACACCACAAATCAGGTAGTGAAATATCTCATGTGATGTTTAGATGATTCCGTGATGATTGTTGCATTAGTGCAAACTTTTAGGATGGGTTAAATAATTGATTAGTGCGTGGTTTGTACTGTTTCTTGTTCAGAGAACTGTTTATGTTTTGTGCAATGTCGATGTCACTGAACAGTGAGTGTCCTGCCACCATCTACAGATTTTGCACTGCTGTTCATGTGCATATATATGCATGCCTCCTGTTCACTGCACACTTAACACTTGCTAGAGTGCCAGGAAAGTAGGAAACACACTTAACACTTGCTGTTTTGTACTAATTTCATTCAATACATATATCTTTATACTGGCATATATTTTACCTCTTAAAGAGATAAGATATATAATTAATCTAAATTAAAAAAGGTGATATATTATCTTGAACTTAGTTCATCGATTTTATTTAACCTATCAATCTATAATAATCAATCCATTTGAACTAAATATATCTTAAACTTTGTATTATATTATCTTTTCTTCTTATGTATATGTATAAAAATATAACTATGTGAAACTATTTTTAACAATAAATTTAATGATTTCATTTTTATCACTTATTAATTCTTAATAAGTTTAGTCTATTAATAATTTTATTATGACCATCCTGACCATCCTCGTGTCTGCTGTTGTGGTTGTGTTACATGCTGTAGGAACCAAGCTAAGCTCCAGCACAACCTCATGTACCTCGCCGCCATCGCCGACAGCCAGCCGCCGCAGACGGCCGCTATATCCCAGGTACGTGCTCTGATCAGTGATCGATCTTCTTGGTGTTCCAGATGTTTGCAAGGTCGGATCAATGGCTGCATTATTGCTGATTTTGACATGGTGGCTCTCGTTGTCATGGATGCGTGCAGTATCCGTCGAACCTGATGATGCAGTCGGGGCCGAGGTACATGCCGCAGCAGTCGGCGCAGATGATGGCGCCGCAGTCGCTGATGGCGGCGAGGTCGTCGATGATGTACGCGCAGCCGGCGCTGTCGCCGCTCCAGCAGCAGCAGCAGCAGCAGCAGCAGGCGGCGGCGCACGGCGGGCAGCTGGGCATGGGCTCCGGCGGCACGACCAGCGGGTTCAGCATCCTCCACGGCGAGGCCAGCATGGGCGGCGGCGGACCGGGCGCTGGCGGCGCCGGGAACAGCATGATGAACGCCGGAGTCTTCTCCGACTTCGGCCGCAGCGGCGGCGGCGCCAAGGAGGGTTCCACCTCGCTGTCCGTCGACGTCCGGGGCGCCAACTCCGGCGCCCACAGCGGCGACGGGGAGTACCTCAAGGGCACCGAGGAGGAAGGCAGCTAGGACACCGCCGGCCTAACGCAGCAGCAGCTATAGCAAGCATGCATGCAACAGCGAGTAACTAGCTTAGCTAGCCCATCCGGAGGGGAGGGAGGTATGTAGCACCGTCGTAGTAGTAGCTAGAGATGGCGGCGGTGGTGGCGGTGGCGAAGGTTAGGATTGCTAGCTCTCCTCCATTGAACCTGCTCTAGCTTGGGTGGTGGTGACCTGCATGCGCTGCGCTGCGCTGCACGGCATGGTCGCTTCGTTTTGGAAACGGATATGGCAGGTTCGTCTAACTAAGATGTGTTGTTATTAGTACGGGATGTTGCTGCTTGGTTGATTTGTTTGCGAACTCTCGATCGATCCCCTGTGTGTTTGTGCTGAATGCCGGTGCTGTTTACTTTACTTGCGTCGTTGACCGATGCCCCTAAATCTGCTCTAGTACTTCATGTTCGGGTCGAAACCGAAATGCTGAATTCTGAGCTCTCACAGTCACACTCACATTCTCGGTCTGGAACCATTTCATTAAGGCTAAGTGGCACTAATCGCGGAGCTCGTAGCTAAGTAATCACCGGCCCAAGTGCTAACTGTAACGGCTTGGAAGCATAGGGAAAAAACCGGACCGGGCCAGTAGACAAACCGATAAAGCTGTCGGTTTATTTGTTTTACCGTTGGTTAACCTTAAATTTTTATTAATATTATATTTGTTTTGTTAATATTAATAAGAAATAGTTGATACTTATGAGTAGAGTAAAGCCTCCAACCAGAAAGAGTTCCATTTCTAGCTCTGGGTTTGGGTCGGCCGATTCATACTAACGTGACAAGTCTTGGTGGAGTCGAGATCACGTGACTCGGTTTGGTCAAGTGTCGAGGATTGTATATTTTTACAAATTTTTAAAACTATTATATATATTTAAAACTTTTTCAATAAAAATATTATTTAAAAAAATTGACAATGAATCTCAACACTTTTTTCCCAACACAGGACTATTTGGTTCTTTAAACCGACAACAGTTCACCGGTTTAACAGAATACCGACTAGTTCGTTCGATTTTTACTGATTAAATTGCATAAATATATTTTTAGCAAAACCTATCTAATTAAATATGCAATTTCAATTTTTTTCAGGTTTAACCGGTGTTCTAGTCCGAATCCTGTATCCGGAGGCAGCCTGCCGGAAAATTTGCGCCAAACCACACCCACCAACATCACAAAAGACGTACTTAAAGGACCGTTTTAACCCTCCACATGAGTGCTTTTTGGCGATTGATATATTTTTTTTGTAAATTTTGAAAACAACACTTTTTAAATGATACATTCTTTAAAAATAAATTCCAAATGTAATACATGTTTTGAAAAATTTACAAAACCAACCTTTTATCGGTAATTCAAGTGCCGATCTGGATCGACTGGCCATAGATCGATGTTTCATCTACCGATAGAGCTCTCGAGTAATCTGACTTCGGTCGATCTAGGGTCGATCTAGGCTAATCGATCTATATCAATTGTAATTTAAAAAAAAGTGTACTTAAAATTTGTTTTAAAAAATTTATTATTTTAAAAAAATCGCGGCAGGGTCCACCCACGGCGACGTGACTCGCTGGGCCGCGACCCGTGAGCCCATTAAACTCTATCTCGCGCGTCAGCGTGTCATCTCCCCCCCACCGAAAAACCAGTCCTCCCTTCACCTGCTCCCCGACTTCGACCGCATTCGACTAATCCATCCATCCATCCATCCCTCTCCTTTCCCCTCTCGTCCCCTCCACGCGAAAACCAGATCTGCTCGCCTCTCACTCGGCCTTGGAGCTTCTTGGGCCGAGCCCTGCCTGGTTCCGGACCCCGGATCTGCCACCGCCACCTCCAACCCTCTGCTGCTCCTCCTCGTGTAAGCTCCTGTGTTGCTGCTGCTGCTGCTCCTTCTCCTCCGAATCAATCCCTCTCTCTCTCTCTCTTCATTTCTCTACTGCCTCGCGAGGCTCGGTCACTCGGATGGGGGCTTTGAATTTCTTTCCGCTCGGTGGGGTTCAGATCTGGGCGTGTTTCGAGCCCGCGTGGGCGGATCTGCGGGGGAACGGGGCGCGCGGTTTGAATTTTCTGGGCTTTTCGTGCGTTTCGATCGGATTAGGAAGAGGTTTGTGAGTTTGAATTGGGCCAGGGTGGGCCCTCTGGAGAATTTCTTTCGGATTTTCGGGAAGATTTTCTCGTGGGGTGGTAGTATTTATCCAGGCCCAGTTTGTTACCGATTTCGGAATCCTCTCCTGCAAATCATGCTGCTGATCGGCTGGGTTGGGATTTTTTTTGGGATGCGCGGCCGGCTGAAAAAAAAAACTCTTCGCGAGTGCAGAGATCTCGAGTTTTGGGACAAGAATTTTGCTGTTGGGCGACGAGACGCGGAGCGGGCGGCTTGATTCGTTGGGTTTGGGGAGCTACCTGATGTTTGACTTGTTGCGCTTGGATAATTGAATCTGAAATGCCTGTGTAGCTGTGTAGTCAGTCATGCCGAGAAATTATTAGATGCATCTGTCATACCGTGCCTGTCTGACTAAGGGCGGTCGTGTTTGGGTTTTGAAAGGGGAAACATGGTTCGAAGCTCTTTGCATCTTAAACACCTTCATGCTAGTATTATCTAATCTAGATTTCATGTCCCGTGTGCATCAGCACAAACAGGACCTCGCTCGCTCCCTTCTCACCGATGAATTTCAGTTGGTGTTTTGTTAAATATATATGATCTGCTGATAATGTAGGGAATACTGATTTTGTTATTGAAATGACCCTGTGCATGCGATTTTAGGCTTGTTCTGGCCAATCGACTGATATTATGACTTCTGATTTTACCATGTTAATATTTGACAGATTTTGCGAGTTCTAGGTACTAATCAAGCAGCATGGCTGAGGAAACCGGCAATGACAACCAGGTGATTCATGGTAATGAGATTGTCCCAAGCAACGAGGATGTTCTGGGTGAAGAAGCTCAAGGTGAGGAAGTTCAAGTTGATGAGTTGGTCCAAGGTGAGGTGTTAACTCAAGGTAACGAGTTGGCCCAAGGAAATGAATTGGTCAGTGTTGAGACGACCCCTCCAACATCATCGAGGCGCCGTAGGAAGAAGTCACTGGTGTGGGAACACTTCACTATTGAAGCTGTCTCTGGAGGGGTTACAAGGGCATGCTGCAAACTGTGCAAGCAAACCTTTGCTTACAGCTCTGGTTCCAAAATCGCAGGAACTAGCCATCTGAAGAGGCACATTACCTTGGGTTCATGTCCTAAAATAAAAAATCAAGAGCACAAGCTAGCACTGCCTTCAACAAGAGGGACTGACAATGATGGTGAGGGTAGTGTAGAGCGACCGTCTAAGAGGCGTTACAGATATACTGGTTATGCAAACGCTGCTTTTGATCAAGACCGCAGTTGCTCATATCTGGCGAAGATGATCATTTTGCATGACTACCCACTTCACATTGTTCAACAGCCATCGTTCACTATCTTCATTGACAGTCTGCAGCCTCGTTTTAGGGTTGTAGATATCGATACAATGGAGGGGGAGGTGTATGCTGTTTACCAGAAAGAAAAGGAGAACCTCATGCAAGCATTCAGCACTATGCATGGAAGGATCAGCCTCACTATTGGATTGTGCACAACCAGCCAAACACTTGGGTATGTTTCACTTGCTGGGCAGTTTATTGACACTGAGTGGAAGATTCATCGAAGAATGCTAAACTTCATGATGGTATCTTCTCCTCATTCTGAGAATGCACTTAGTGAAGCTATCAGTACAAGTCTTTCAGACTGGAATATGAAGGACAAGCTATTCACCATTACATTGGATAATGACTGCTCTTCACATGATATCTACAGTGCAAATCTGAGAGATCATCTCTCCAACAAGAACAACCTCATGCTGAAGGGCCAGCTGTTTGTTGTGAGGTGTTATTCCCATATCCTGAATGCAGTTGCACAGGATGTCATCGCTTCAATTCATGGTGTTATCTATAATATCCGTGAAAGCATAAAGTTCATAAAAGCTTCTCCTAGCCGTGAAGAGAAGTTTGCAGAGATTGCTCTGCAACTGGAAATCCCAAGTACGAAGACCCTCTGTCTGGATGTTACAACACAGTGGAACACCACCTATCTCATGCTGCTGGCTGCCTTGGATTATAAACAGGCTTTTACTACTCTGGAGACTAGTGATGATAACTACAACGAGGCACCATCTGCTGACGACTGGAAAAAGGTTGAGGCTGCCTGCAATTACCTGAAACTTTTGTATGACTCAGCACATAGCATCATGGCTGCAGCAAATCCAACTTCAAATATCTTTTTCCATGAGGCATGGAAACTTCAGTTAGAGCTGTCAAATGCCACAGGACATGAAGATCCTATCTTCAGTAGCATTGCCAAGGATATGCACGAGAGATTTGACAAGTACTGGAAAGATTGCAACCTTGTGTTAGCGATTGCTGTTGCGATGGATCCACGTTTCAAGATTAAGCTTGTTGAGTTCAGTTACTCGAAAATTTATGGTGTTGAGGCTGTAAAGTATGTTAAGGTGGTGGATGATGCTGTTCATGAGCTTTACAAGGAGTATGTTGCACAGCCCCTCCCCTTGACCCCAGCGTATGTAGAGCAAGGGGAAGGTAATAATGCACCTGCTAACGAGAATAGCACTCAAGCACCTGCTCCAACCGGCGATGGGCTTGTGGACTTCGATATGTACCTTTCTGAGATAGCTACAAGCCAGCCAACAAAATCTGAGCTGGAACAGTACCTGGATGAGTCCCTCACGCCGCGGATCCAAGATTTTGACATTCTGAACTGGTGGAAGCTCAATACTCTCAAGTTCCCGACTCTCTCAAAGATGGCCCGGGATATCTTGGCCATTCCGATGTCCATGGTAAGCAGAGGCAGCTCTATTTTCTCTGCTGGAACAGCAAGTCGCATGCTTGATGACTACAGAAGCTCACTACGTCCAGAAATTGTGGAGGCACTCGTCTGCGCCAAAGACTGGCTTCAGTATTCGCCAGCTACCCCGGAGACGCCAAATACCGCACTTGTCAAGGTGGATGCGCCATAGGCTCCCAGTGGTCTCCCCTTCTGTGTAAAGCAAGCATCCACCAATCGCACCTATGAGTGAAGTTAACTGTAGGCGTATTGTGATCTAATTTTATCTCGTAGAGTGTAATTTGCTGTATCGAACTCTGTTAACTCCTTCATGTTGTATGCTGTATGCGATCAGGGCATCCGACGTTGCATGTAGTGTGCGCGATCTCTGCATAATGTGTATCATCAGCTGGTGGCTTATATTTGTACTTAACTCCTGGTGATGTTTCATTTGATCTCAGTCCGTCCGACGTTTTGTGATTATTTCTGGCCTCTATGGTACTTCTCTGTGTTGTCACCGCATGGCACGTCATGGGATAATTCAAAATCCCCTCCAGTACTGGTGTGTTTGTGCGTTGGGAATTTTTTAATAATATTTTGTTTTAAAAAAATTCAAATCTGCTACTCGGTTTTTAAAATTTGCAAATCTAATCAACTGTCAACAAATGGACTGCAATGCATTGACCGAACGTGGCCACATCAACTAGGTTCGACCGTTATAGTACCGAACATGGCAACAGTTAGGCCACGTCGGCACCGCAACGGCTAGCCGGGCCGAACGTGGCCACGTCACGTAGCGGAGGTGGCGACGGTGGAGAAGTTACCTATCTTCATAAATACTATTAAATATATTTTAAGTGATTGATTCAAGACAAATATAAAAAAACAGAAAAAATTATTAATATCGGATTATTTACACGTGGTCCACGCTTTGGCCTTGGTTTTGACTTTTCCGAAGTCCAGGAGTAGTTTGCACACTTTCAATACCTCATCTCGTAGGTGAGGTGATCCTAGCTTCTCATGAATTTACATGTGTTTCCACAAAACACATAGGGTGTTCGACACCTAGCGGCGTACGGTGATGAGCATCAGGCCCGTGAATTTCTATATCCTTCTTCACCATCTACGAATATGTCAACGTAAATTCAATCTATTCATAATATATCTACATTTTCTCTAAAATATAGTACATTGTTCTAATATGCCAATGAAATCTTGAATTGATTAAACTACCTAATTACTGTAATAAATAAAGATAATAAACTAGATGACATAATTACCACAGACAGTAGGCAACTCGAGAGCTTTGGATGCGTTGGGCAAGTGCACTGAGTGTGCTTAGAAGGGGTTGTTTGAGTCCCTATTTATAGAGCCTGGTTCGGTAACTGATCGGCTAAACCAAGCTGATGCAGCCTAGTTCGGCCATTGCAGTGTCGAATTTGGCAACGGCTAGGCCACGTCAACGCCGGCTAGCCGAGTCGAACATGGCCACATCACCCACGTTCAATTCGGCAGTCCATCTGTTGTCGACGATAGACTACATTTGCAAATTCTAAAAATCAAGTAGCATATTTTTTATTTTAAAATATTATTAAAAAAAATCGTGCGTTGGAGTAATAAAAAATCGCCGTGCGCTGATGCGGCTTGCGCCCACGCCGCACGGCGGGCGACACCGAGCACTCGCCGCGCAGCCCATTCCACCGCAAAGACCGGCGGGCGGGCGGCGGCATGCGTGCATGGTCAACGGTTGATAAGCACCCGCAGTCTCAATTCTAGTAAGCCAGACACGTAAGGATCGGAGAGTTTGTTACGCACTCTCTGCGTGCGTGCGGTGCAGATGGCAGAACCAGAACGTATCTCCGTAACAAACTAGTTCTTTGGTATCTTCCTCGTGATCGATGATATAGCACTCCATCTCCTCGATCGCTGCCTCTTCGATCTGCACCTGCATGCGCGCCGGAGTCGCAACGTGCGTACGATACGTCCTCGCGCGCGTTCCCCGTACGTGACGCGTGCAGAGTACAGGGAGAATGCCGCCGGCTGTCGTGCCGGCCGAAGACGGTGGCCGCGGCGGTGGGGAGGAGGAGGAGATCAGTGTGGCGGCGCGGCAGAGCTGCCACGTCGCGTGGCTGGCGTGGTGGGAACAGGTCCGATGCGTCGTTGTTGCCGCCACGTTACTCCCGTGCCACGGCGCGCTCGGGCTCGGGTTCTGCCGGCCGGCGCCCGCCGCCGCAGCTGTCGTCCGTGGCACGCTCTTCCTCCCTTACACCGCCGACCGCCGCGTCCGCCTCTTCCTGCACGAGCACTCGGCGGCGGCGGCGGCGTCGTCCGTGGAGCCGTCGGGTGGGCAGTCCCCCGAGCTGATCCTCGTGCTTGACCTCCCGGCAGGTCTCGGCGGCGCGGACATCGCCGCTGCGGGGAGGATAGTGTTTGAGTGCCAGCGTCGATGGAGCGACGGCGGCACCGGCGGCGGCCCTCTCCTCGAGTCGCCCAAGTGGCTGGTGTACTGCAACGGCAGGCGCGTGGGGTTCGCGGCGAGGCGGGAGAAGCCGTCGGACGCGGAGGGGTGGGTCCTCAAGAAGATGTGGGCTGTCACCGCCGGCGCCGGCCGGCTGCCCGGCGGTGGGGTGCAGTACTTGCGCGGGAGGTTCGAGAGAATCGTTGCGTCGTCGGATGCGGAGTCGTTCCACCTCGTGGAGCCGATCCGATGGCTGGGATTCATCGGCGACGGCGACCTTAGCATCTTCTTCCATAGGATTTGATCCGTTTTATCGAATTATGAATGCATATACTCAGTTTTCTTTATATTAATCTTCCTTTCTTACCTGGTAATTACTATGCAAATGGATCATACTAATTAGTTAATTCTTAATCTCAATGCATGCATGTTATTGCTGATTGTGAATGCAATTTTAACACCAAGTCATTCATAAAGATGCAATTTTAACACCAAGTCATTCATAAAGATGAATTCAACTGACAAACAGGGTACCAAAAAGAACAGAACAAAATTAATAATTTGTCACTCTCAAAGCTAGAAAGCGTGTGATATTGGCACGGCTCAATCAGATCAAACAAACCATGCAAGCGTAGCTAGCTAGTGCAGAAAGCTTGCCCGGTTTGATTGAGCCATGCCAACATCGCACTCTCCCAGCTAAAATCCTTGGAGCCAACCTTGCACGAACTGAAAGCAGAATAACTCACAAAATTGTGGATGATTATATCGAGCCTCGTGTGCTGTTATATAGAGTGTATGGTGGCATGGACCTCAAGCAATCCTAGAGAATGGATGGAAACTAATTCAATCTCCTACCATGACAACAAGATCCTTTGGATTCTTGACATAAGCTCTAACATATACCATCCTCTCATAGTCTCATATATAGCAAGCTCTTGCCTCCCCAAGACACCCCAAAATGTAAACTCCTCGAGAGAAAACTTGACTGAAAATGTGGAAACATGCAGACAGCGAGCTGAATTAATAGGCGGCCAGCAGGCAGGCAGGCAGCAGCAACTAGCACAAACCAAGAAGAAGACAGGTCGAAGAACTAGTTGAGACGTCCATGTCTCGCCAAGCCTTGATTCGGTCTAGGCCGGCCTGCAGCTAATGAGCTGGGTGTTTTAGGTGACTGATTAATAATTACTTGCTGCGTTGCGTGTGAATTGTGATTTGTCAGGTAAGCTCAGTAACAGTTACAGGACAAGAAAGCATACAAGGGGTTGGTTGATGACCTGTACCTGAAAAGTAATAATATTCAGAGCTGGAGATAGCTTAAAGTATATGCTGCATTTCTAGCACATTGATCTGGTTTGGTTTGATCAAGGCAAACTTTGTTTTCTGAATACTCTAAGGATGAATTTTTTAAAAATATTATTTTTAAAAAAAAAATCAAATCTGTATGTCCGTTTGAAAAATTTGCAAAAATAGCATGCGCTGACTGGTGCCACGTCAGTTCCAGTCGACACTTTAAGTACCGACTGGATGCTGCCCACTATCAGATTCTGCCACGTTAACTTCAGTCGGCACTTTTGAGCTGACGTGGCATCCAATCGACACTTCAAGTGCCGACCGCATACTACTTTTGTAAATTTTTAAAACAGACATACAGATCTGATTTTTTTATCCACTTCTGTGTAGACGCATTAGATGATTTTTTTTAAAAAAAATCCTCTAATGCGTCTACACAGAAGTGGACATATCAAGTCGCTGTCCTGTTATCACCTAAGATCTTCTGTTCAAACCCCATACTAGCCAAGCACTGAACACACTGTATGTCTGTATCTGAAATTCTGAATCGTATCCACGCAAGGTACGATTGCCTGTTTTCAGATTCTTCTACAGTTCTAATTAAAACTAACGTGGCCTGTTCCCATTGACCACGTCCATGCATCGATCCTGCATGATTCTCTGCTATGTATGTGTAGGATGGTCACATCAAAAGTCTTTTAAGGTGTAACAGGATCTTGAGAGGGATAGAAACTCAATCAGGGGACAGCAATTGAGATGCAGCATTTGTGGCAATGTGGACATAAAGGATTGGACCAAACTAGGGTTTGTACTTCCTAAGTTTTGGAAAAAAACAAATAACACTTAGGTGGCGTTTGGTTTTCTCGAGGTAACGTAAATGGTAATGAAATTAATTACAGTGTCAAATGATAACAATGTATCAGATTACTAGATTTGTTTGGTTAACAAGTGTAATGTATTTTATTTACATTACAATATTTGATTGACAAGTATAATGTATTCTGATAATGTAATCTGATACCGGTTTGGTTAGAATGTAATAGACTGATTACTAGATTGTAATCTGATTACATGGTATCTAGTACTAGTAGATTTAAATCAAACAAAATCTAACGTAATTTGTTTGTACTGTATTTTGTAAACAGATAACACTTAAAATAAACCCAACCAAACACCTTCCCAGTGAATAATATTTTATTAGTTAATAAAAAATATTTTAGTAAAATAAATAAAGTGAAACACAGTCATATCTCAATTGAAACATTTTACACACACGTACAAAACATTAAGTTTCAACTATTGAAACATAACAACAGAAGTGTTGTATGTAGTCGTTTCTTCTATCTGTTAGAAACATTTTTCACTAAGTATTAAAACACCATCTGAGTTTTTTTTAAAAAAAATCTTAGAAGTCATAAACAAAACATTATTGTATAGAATTGGCAGCATGGATGTATGCAATGTAATTAAGAGCATGCATGTACACAGTACACTAGATCATATCCATACATCAAAATCAACAAAATTTGAACTTAAATGCCGATGCATGTTGCAACCGATCGATCGAACGATAGCTTCTGAACATTGATCGCCCTGTGTATACCATTGGCGCCAGTTTGGCAAGAGACAAAAGGACAGCACGATGATAATGCGGCTGTTTAAGAATCGATCAATCATCCGAATGTCGAGAAAAGAAAATGCTAGGTAGATATTTTTGATGACTGTTCAGCCAAGTTGGCTGCACCCATTACAAATTTTGTCTTTTCTTCCAAAATCTAGACGTACCAATAGGGCTAAATTACAATGACACTAGGGAGATTTGAGGATTTGTCACTAATTTTTTTTATGCTATTTGATTATTTGCCACTTATGTAGATGATAAATGAGACCACCGAAATCATAACATCTAAATCTATGATTGTAGGTCAAAGTGATAAATAATCGAAAGAGTGACAAATCAACGAATATTTAATCATTATTTAGCAGGGATAATCCGGTTTATCTATCCAAAAATTAATGGAAATCTTAGGAAAATACTATGGCCCATCTTGGGTGTTTTGTAACTCTAACTCCCATTTCAAGTTGGGACTAGGAATTTCAAGACCTAAAAATTTTCATGGTGTTAAAGCTATGAATAAACTTAAGTGTAGTTTTTATCATCTACTGTAAAAAAATCAGGTTTAATTCTAATATTTTTAAGCAACAAATTCTTTGTTTCAAATTCCTTGTTGAAGCTAGAACACCATGCCAAACAAGGCCCCATTTGAGCTCGGGCCGGTTGATTGGGCCTGAAGTATATAGGCCCACAGTTCGGCCTGGCCCGACCCAGGCACTCGGCGAGGGGACCATTCCAGAATCCTCCGCCTATCCCGCCGCCGGCGGCCGGCGCAACCCACAAACGACGCGAGAGAGAGAGAGAGAGAGAGAGAGAGAGGAATGGCGCTGACCAACATTGTGTTGACGGTGGCGGCGGGCGCTGGGGGCGGCGGGGCTCATCTTCACCACCGACATCCGCAACTCCGGCGCGCTCTTCCGCCGCAACGCTCGGCAGGTTCGTGCCTGGCTCGAGGAGGAATCGGGTAGGCAGGCGCTGATGGATGGAATCGGGTTATCTGTTGGGGGGTAGACGATCTCGAAGTTTCGGGTGGTGGATAGTAGTACGAGCGTCCCTGAGGCGATCATTGATTCGATGGGAGAACTGTTTGGGTGGTGATTTTGAACTGCGGTGTGCGGTGTGCTAGGGGGCAGGGGCCAAGACGGATCAAGGATGAATTTCACTTGGTCCCTATAATGATCTGTGTTTGTAAGTTTGTTTGACTACAAAAGGCACGATTTTTTATATTAAAAATGGGTTTAGGAGTTTATGTTAGCAGTCTGAAACTGAGTACTGCAGATAAACATAGGTTAGAACTTATAAGAAAGTTCTCCATGAAGTATGAGCATTTTATAGTCATGTAGCTCATGTATATATGTTGCAGGTACTCTATTTCTCAAAATGAATAGTTTGCTTTCGAGAAGGATGTAGCAAATATTTACCTACCACTTTCTGAGTCTGCTTTAACTGAAGTATGGTTTAAATCTTGAAATGCATATTATGTGAGGCTTTAAAGTTGTTTATGAGCAACAACATGTTTTTTCATGCTACAAATCCTCATGAAAACTGATCTTGTTTCAGGTCAGCAAAGAGACACCACCTCCCCAGATTCCTAAGGAGAAACCAAATTAAGATAGTCACTGATTTTTTTAGGTAAGTGTACATGCAGCAGACATGATGATTGGATTTGTGGATAGCTATATATTTGATCAAGGGCAGCAGACACGATTGTTTCCTTGTATGGAGGGGATTCTGACATAGTTTCAGACTTACTACATGGTAATTATTTTTCATGATTTCATCAACCATAGCAATTAGCAAGCAAGTATCCATGCACATGTCCACAAACACAGCTGAGTGGATGCTGTAGCTATCGCATGCATCTTCCCTATGCAAGTTTGTGATATTGGCACAGCTCGAGCAGATCAAACAAAACAGTCTTACATCTCGCTTATATTAAGCTACTGCTCAAGTTTACCTGATTTGTTTGAGAGGACAAATAGAAGTAGGATGATGTCAAGATATATACTTAGTAGAAATACTATAAAAACCAGGGAAAAGATTTATACTTGCTATGTACACAGATTCTATACAGATCAGCGCAGAGATATCAGATATATATAATACGCAGTTCTATATATGCTGCTGGGTATGTGTTCCTTTTCGTATACCCCTTTATTTTTCACGACCCTGTTTTTCAGTTAAGTTATCGATCAATTATTCAGGCTTTGCTGTAGATTGAGAAGTAGTCCAGCTTTGAAAAAAAAATCAAATTTTTATCCATGATGCTTACAAGGGCGCAGAGAGCCCATCAAATGTTAATTGCAATAATGAACATTAATCCATTCATCATAGTTTTCTGATTTGAAAGTGGAAGATGAGTTGGATTGGGCTAACGGCCCATGCAGATCATAGCCCTGTTTTTTTTAAACTTTCTTGCTGCTTTGCTGCGCTGTTCTTGACTAGCTGCAATTTCATCTGGTTTCCATGATTTACGCAATCTTTGCAAGTTATCAATCTCTCTGTTTGGGTGCAAGGGCTCGTTAGGGGATCCTTCAAGGAAAACAACAACAAAAATACGTTAAATGGATGGTTCACAGACTATAATTTGTTCTCTGAACTTTAAAGAGCAACACTGCAATGCAGTGATCACCTGGTTATCAGTGACTAGTCCCAAATGGTGGGTGGACGTCTCATCTGTCACCTGTGCAACTTGTATTGGATAAAAAGGCAAATGGTTGGATGGGCCATTGATTGTTGGAGAAGTGAGCTGCAACTGTACCCGAAGGTTCTGTTGCAGTTGCAGATTGGAAAAAAAAAGCAAGATATTTGATGCCAAACTGTACCTGAATTCCGGCATCTCTGTATATAATCTTATTAATATCTCCAGACTCCAGCAACAAGCAGTCTTGCTTAACAGTTTGGCAGGAAGTTAAAAACGGTTAGCTCTTAGCTCCAATGGTGAATCATGGGCAGAATATCCAGTGTCCATTTGCAATTGGTTGGTGGTGTGGTTAGGAGGTTAGGATTGCAATCATCATGCCATGCATGAGCATTGCTGACCAAGAAAGGCATGCGTGCAAGGACGAGTACTGATCGATGCGACGCGATGCGATGGAGACCCATGAGGCGACCTTGCTGTTGAGCTCAACACAGTGACGAGTGGTTGGAACAGCAAATCTGAGGAAATTGTAGTGGCTGGGTCATTCAGGCATTCACTCGTTCAGACTTCAGAGCCGGCCAGGCCGGAGACTCTCCGACGGTTGAACTCTGTGCCTGCCCAAGAATTCAGAATTCAGATCGAGACAGGAGCATGCCACTGTGCTTAGACCTGACTCAACAGGACGATTGATTTGCTCAGTCCATCTGTGAGTTAATTCCCTTGTCTGTTTTCTGTGCACTGTCCTGTACATTATTTCTCCACAAGCACAAGGCACCAGCTAGGGTTCTTCTTCCTTCGAACCTGCAGAGAACTAGACAAGTACGGTCCGGAACCCATCCAGTTCATCCTCCAATTTCTAACTACAATCAAGCTTATTAGCTTCTTCCAGTCCAGGGCTAGCTAGCTCCAGCTTGGCCACCTGATGATCGGATCGATGGATCTACCCTGCTATCACTTTCCCCACGATATGATGATCATCCAAGGCCAGATTCCATCATTGAGCTAGCTAGCTGCTGTCCATCCGTCCGGACCGATCGAAGTAGAAGGGCAAACGTACATGGTGGTCCATGCATCACTGAGCTGAGCTAGCTAGGTGGAGACTCTGGACAGAGAGGAAAGGGCATCGTTGTGGTTGGCAGTTTGGCACTTGTTGCCTGCTAGCTGCTGCACTGCACTGCACTGCACTGCACTGCACTCATTGGCTTATATTTGATTGATTGCAAACAGATGGCTTGTTTCTACAACTGCAAAAAAAAAGTGTATCCAAATCTGAACATTTTATATTATTTTAAAAGAAGCTAGTGGTGATAACTCTATTTCTTTCTCACGGTAAATCAACACTCTCTACCTTCGCTTTTTTTTTTCCGTGACAACCCAGCGACGTTCGACTAGAAGAATGTAATTTTGAAAAGACTTTTTTTTTTTTGAGAATAGACACATCCAACCATATCCCCTGGTTGGATGTGTCTATTCTCAAAAAAAAAAAGTATAATAAGGTTGTTTTCGTCGTTTCTAATAGGGCTGGCTCAAGAACGATATAGGTATAAATGTAAAAAGTCTTATTTTAAAAAATATCTCTGTTGAGAAATCAAGTGACTCCTTTTTATATGAAGAAACAAAGGCCACCGAAATTTCTGGCGGTGCATTGATACGCCTCAGCTCGCATTGCCCATGGCATCGTACAAGATGATCTTTTAAACTATTGTTAAATTTCAACTCCATGCATGTACACTAAAAACTATTAAAACAAGTAAATTTCATTTAATTTGTTTACAAATCACAATTCTTGCATCATAAAAGAAAATTAGAAAAATAAAATAAAATTCAATGTTAAATTGCAGCCCGGCTTATATACAGATACAAATCCCTGTTGAGCACAATGCACAAAATAAGTAAATAAATTCAGGGAAACAATTAAAGCTGCAGATTGGGAGTTTAATTTTCTAACTGAATTTGAAAGAAATTCACCATTATGTCTTTATTCTTTGATTAATATGGTATATTTGCTAGAATTCTAGGAGTACCTGATCAGTATAGAATTATCTAGATACAACTCTGCTACCCGAAGCATTTTTTTGAAGAGTGCGTTTGGTTCTGCTTTTGAAATATGTTTTTGCTGTGAAAAAATAGAAGTTGAACCAAACAGGTTTACCAAAACTGCTTCTACTGGAAAAAACAACTTTTTTATTAGAAATTTGGAAGCAGCTTGGACTCTGCTTTTCTGCTTTTCTATTTTTTTAGTACATATTAAATAGTATGAATTCAAGGTGTCTTGATTGATTTAACGTTATTATGGTTTGTATTGCATTGCATAATTTTATTAGATAATATGTGGTTGTCGGTTACTTTATGAGATGAGCTATGCACTTTTTTATTTATCTAATATATTTTCCAGTTATTTAGTTGTATCAATGTTGAGTATTTCCTATTATATACATGTATAGAATATTATAATGATGAAAATCGTATAAGTTATAAAAACAGTCAGCTCACAGTCGTTTTTTACGGCAGCTTCAACCAAACGACTTTTTGTTTATCCATATCAGACAATTCACAACAGTTTTTCACAGCAGGCAGCTCATAGCAGAACCAAACGCACCCTAAAACTCATAAGAGCGCACACATGACGTACGTACGGGTGTGTTCTCTTGTGGATTGTAAAAGAAAATCGTGACCCGACATGGCATCAATTGGTTTCTCAAAAAGATGGGGCGAAACGAAAGATGCACGAACAGCAGCTTGCTGGTACATGCATGATGCCAGCAGCCACACTTGCTTGTACAGGGGGAGTTTGTCTCTCATTTAATTTTACCATCCAGTATGTGGGACACGAACACATACATTATTGCATATATATATCCCAATATTTACCAATATATATATGTATTTATGTACGTATGGTTGTGTTTCTTATGTTTAGTTACAGATCAGGGAAAGAACAATAAGTACACCAAAACCAAAAACTTACAGAAACAAAAGGATGAAAAGGTGCAAGCAACGGGGCAACAAAATGTGGTGACTAAACAATCTATAACATACACTTCCTATCTTTCTTTCCTGTATACAAATTATCCTTGCTTAGCCTCCCGACAATAATGCCTAACTAAAGGAATTAATCTAGCTAAATTAAGAATCATCTTGGAAAAAGAAGGAGCTGAGGAGATTTGTCTCATATTAATATATCTCATCCCATGCATCGCCTGATCCAGGCGCACGCCATTGCAAATTTCTCTCTAGAGCTCTCTCTTTCTCACTCCACATTCTACTACTCCAAGTGCAATCTGCAATGCATGGGATGAGCTAAATCATGGGTGTGTGTAGGAATCAGCAACCACTGTAGTCTCGCAAGGAGAACCGGCCGCTGCCGTCGGGCCCGGCGTTTCCGGCGCCGGCGTGCTGCAGGCCCAGAGTCAGCGACACGTCGCCGGCCGCCGCGCCGGTTGTGGTGGGACCGTACCGCACCCTGACACCGGGCTCGAACCGCCCGTACAAGTCGTCCGCGCCGGCGCCGACGTGCGCGTCGACCCCGCCGAGGAGCTCCACCGGGTCCAACCCGACGAAGGCGGCGTCAGCCGCCGAGGGCCCCCCGACGACGACGCCGGGCTCGTGCTTGTGGGTGATGACGCCCGACGACGCGCCATGTTCCAGCTGCTGGTGATGCATGTGCTGCTGCTGCAATATGCTTGCCTGCTGCTGCGAGAGCTGCGCTCCGGTGGTCGTCGGGGAGTGCGTGTCGTCGGCGCCGGAGCGGTCGTTACCAGACTCGGGACCGCCTCCGGCGCCGGAGGAGCCCTCGAGCTCCTTGCATTCTTGCTGGTACATCTCCTCGATCATGGGCTTCCACAGCCGAACACGAGCGTTGATGAACCAATTGGAGACCTACATTCGATGCAAATCCAACCAAAGGAATTATTGCAGTGAGACATAGTACCAAACGTACGTAGGCGGAGGGGCCATGCATGCCCACGCATGCATGGACCATGCAATGCATGGGCAATGGCGCCATGCATGCATGCATGTGTGCTGGGACGTGTAGGGTAGCAAGAGTTAGCTAGGCATCTCCTCAGTCCTAACTGACATGTTTTAGTTTTATCCTCCTTTGTCTTGTTCCATTTGTGCCACTGTTTTGCTGATCTACTTCTTTTTGTAACATGTGCAGTTGTTTTGGTTTGGATGTGTATATGTGCATGGTAAAATGGTAAAGAGAAAAATGACATGCTTTCCTAAAAAATAAAAATATATGGCATGATATTATTCCATACTCCTAGCATTCATATGCGTGTCCTTGCAAATTGTGCTATTGGCAAACGTGTGTTTGCTAACTGAATAATTGGTATATATATATATATATATATTACCTCACAAAAGTTTATTTCAAAACCATTTAAAATTTGTAAAATCGTACAAATACGTTGATTGAAAGGAAATAACTAAGTGATCAGTTTGAAAGGATATTGATATAAATAAATTCAATAAAGTTATAATACCAAATTGTGACCAACCAATTTGTGTAAGCAACTAGAGAAACACACACACACACATTATTATCACATATAATACCAAGCATTGAAACTTGCTATTCTGGTTGTCTTAAACGTTTTCCTTCAATTCGCTCTGCACTTTTTTGTAGCAATTTTTACTTATTAACTAGCTAATAAGTTGGTTTTGACATGGAAAGGCTTCCCTTAGAAATTAAAGTTCTATATGGGCTCTTTAGGATATGGTGGGACACATGAAATCCTATGCTGAAGTCCTTATTGGTTCGAACTGCGCGCGTAAACCCCCTAAAATTATTTTATTACTTTTCTCTGCATGAGCTAGCTAGCATCTTTTCTTTAGGAAAACCAAGCTTCAGGATGTGAACACATGACAGTGTAAATATATAAGCACTTGCATTACATTGAAATGATTCATCATCTGAGAAATGATTTCAAACAGTTTAATTAGACATAAGAATAACATCCAAACACAGGCAAAATGGACAGCAGTCAATTCATAATGTTAGTTTCATATGGTTTAGAAGAATGGATAAAAAGAACTCTCCAAACTGTACAAAATTAAGGCATGCAGAACACAACGACAAAACACTCTAGTCAATCAAGAAAGTTCTCCACTAGCCGTGTATATAGTTTGGTTGTACCATGAATATAATTCTAGAATTAATCCAGCGATGCAGCAATGCAAGTGGCCTTAAACTAATCTTGAACAATCATATGGGCAACGATCGATATTACTTTGGTAAATCGTACTTTAATTACTTTTACATTCTTTGCAGAGATACAGTCAGAAGGTGAAATCACTTCTCTGTCGTTCTTGCAAGCAATGATTCCAAGCTACTTTAATTATTTGCAAGCACAGGACTCTAAACGTACTAAATGCCGCTAAAGACAGAAAAAAAACTAAAACATATGGACAAATTAGACGTTTGGATTGAAGTTCAAGTCAGTCATGCATGGTTGGTCACATAAAAGTGTACCAGTAGTTGCATATTATTGATTAGCAATTTGCAGCTAATTAAGCACAACGTCTACAAAGTAGATGCAATCAAAGCTTTCTTAAAAACAACAATTTGAGCGCTGAGAAAGTTAGACCAAATTAATGTTGAATTTAAAAGGTGATCGATAGACAGATAGAGAGATATATATGATCTATCCTTCGTATGAATCAAAGCTGGTTCAGCACTCAGCACTAGTAGTATCATATCTACACATATAAACAATTCAGATAGATACCGCACGAACTCGGAATCATCGGTGCACCTACTGGCAGGACACAATAATTGTGGTTTATTCGGTGCAACCGATCGAAGATATATCCTAATTAATGAACTCTTGTACCAAGGATTTTGTCTATAGCCTTCCTCATATAGCTAGGCAGTTCTTTCAGATGTTTTGGCTTGATTGATGGGTTACCATCATAGAGAAACACAAGATACATAAACAAGTGTGAGGATTAGTTTAGCCATGCATGCCCACATGCACATGCAAGCACATACTGAGTATAGTTTTTCTTGAGAGGCCTGGAAGGGATAGCCGGACAAGAGATCTGAAGAGAGGGACCGGTCTTGCGTTATCACATTGGGCAAGAGCAGATGAATTTTTTGCACCATGAAAGAGCTGAGGCCATGGTTTAATAGGACCAAGCTAGCAAGCTAGCTGCCATGTCGATTCCTTGAGGAAAATTGATTCTATATCGAAGTAAATAGTACTCCATATATGTAGAAGTGGCTGCTGTGACATGAATTAATGCATGGCACCACTTGTGAAGGGACCACGGATAGGGAAGAAACAAAATGGAGATGGACTGAAATAAGCATACGAAGAGAGCTAGAGTACACGCTCAACACATCTCTGCATGCCAACTATATATGATATGATGTGTGTACAAATATGTAGTTTTATGCATATTTAAGCCTACTATATATACTAAGAGCAAGGACATACGGAGGGTGGAGACCTAGGCTTAATTACATATATACCTCGTTACTTTTATTGAATTTTTATCGAATTGATGGATTTTGAATGGTCAATTAAGATGGTTAGCTAGCTCAGACATGATATATTTTTTATTCCACCCATAGATAGATGTATGAAAATAAATTGAGGAAAGCTAGCTTAGATGATCTGTTAATAACAGCTACTATCCTTTCTATATTTCTTTCAAAATGCATGCAATCAACGATTAAGTGTAGATATTCATGATATATATATTTAGATTATTGTCAAATGGAAATTATACTGATAGATTTAATTGTCATTTAGGGTACTTCTACATTGTTATATTGTTCTAGCTAGTATTATGCAAATGTAGAATTATAAAAATTATGGTCAGAAGAGTATATCAGAAATGTTTTTATGTCCATACTGACAGGTAAAATTATGGTAGTTTATATGTCCAGACTGATTACGCATCGCTAAGGTGTATAAATTGTCTTACACTTGAAAATTAAAAAATCATTTACAAGTTAATGTTGCCAAATTTTAGACATCTTAAATCGTATGTATAATTTTTCACCTTTGGAGTTAATCAATATTTATTGAGTAAAAAATAAAGAGATTCAAAATTCTAGATTTGGCTTAAAAATTTCTGTGGTGCACCAGTGCAAAGGGGCAGTCCTCTACTCAAAATACTGCATGCATGCAAGTATGTACTACAGAAGAGCAAAACGAACAAACACAAAGTGTTGAATGCGGCAACAGTGGTATACTAGCTAGCTAGCTAGCTAGATATCATACTCATGCGCATGCATATATCTGCAGCTAGCTAGCTAAGAGAAAAAAAGCTCTGAATCGTGAATCCAGACAGTGCAATCAACAGTTGCAGCAGCTAGCAAGCAAGTGTACAAACCTGGTTCCTGGACAGCCCGGTCTGCCTCGCCAGCAGGTGCTTATCTGCATCGCTCGGGTACCTGCATGCAGGCACGGGAAAACACGCGTGAGCACACAGGGAAAACCACTCGCTAAAGGCTGCGTTTTTGCAGCTACAAATCTGGCTAGCTAGCGCGCGTTAGCTAGCTCTGCATGCACTATATCTCCTGCCTTTCTCACTGCACCAGCACCAGCAGGCAGCAGCAGCAGCATTCAGGAACAGCAGGAGCTGCTGCCTGCTGCATGCACATATTCAGGAGCCCTACTATTCACCAATCATATACGCATTATATTGTGCGCTGAGATTGGCAACGAACGCTGCTATCTATGCATGCATATGCAACATATGCTTGCAATCACGCACACTGTACGTGGCACCACTGATCTGCATGCTGCATGCATGCAGCAGCGACAATGAGAGAACGGATTCCCAGATATATTCCCCTCCGCTGGCATTTTGATCTCTTGCAGAGACGACGCGCGGCAATGGCGAGGTGATCGAAGAAGCTTAGCCGACGACCATGCTGCATGCCTGATCGATACAGTAGTAGTACGTGATACAAGCTACGGATACCATGCACGCGCAGCAGAACAGCAAGGTTGTATAGCAGAAAGGCTCCTAGGCACGCAGAATATTTTGCACATGCAGGGCAGAGTCGAGTACGTGTAGCAGCAGCAGCTAGCTAAGCTTTTGTTTGCACGGGCGCGAAAGCTAGCAAAGGCTTGACAAAGGAGCAGAATTCCCTGTACTGCTACCTGTAGCCGCTGGCTGCTGGCTGCTGCTGCTGCTACACGTACACTACTGGCCGGCAGTATCCTGCTGGCCACTAACCGCAGTAAAACCACAAAAGGTAAATTTCTGCAATGATGGGAAAGTAAATCCCTGGGGATGCAAAAGGGGAGGAATATACACAGGCGCACAGTCCCCGGCATGCTTCCTGCCGGATTTAGCGTAGATCTCGAAAAAATTACCGCTTTTGCTAAAGCAGCTGCAGCCTGCAGCGGCGGCAGCAGCGAAACCAGAAAGAGAGGCCGGCGAGCAGCCAGCCCCCAGCCGCTAGCAAAAGCAAAGCAGAAGCTGCCCGTGATGAGTGCGGCCGTATGTCCCTCGCCCCTGCCTGCTACTCCTACCATATATGTCGCCACCCAGCGTCTATCAAATGATCGAATTCATCAAACCCCTAATTTGCTACAAGATATCTACCAAGAGGCAAGAACAGCTGCATGCATGTCTACGTAGAGTGTGTACGTACATATGGACAAAACTATTTGAACCACATGAATGAAACGAGGGCTTAAGACGATAAGGTAATTGATTTCTGGAGGAGGAGGGACGTACGGGTGGAGGAAGTGCTCGAAGAGCCAGGAGCGGAGGATGTTGACGGAGCGCTCGGGGAGGCCGCGCTGGGGCCGCCACGCCTCCTGCTCCATCATGCCCATGTGGTGGAAGGCCCGCTGCTGGCGGAGGCTCTGGTCGATGGCGCGCAGCTTCGGCGTCTCCCCCTTGGTCAGGCCGGAGCTGGTGCCGGCGTCCTTCTCGCCGAGCAGCTCGCAGGTGTGCCGCAGCTGCCCGGCGATTGCGTCCTTCAGGCACCGGAAGTGCCGCGACATGGCCTTCTGCGCCAGCGCCGTGTACGGCGTCGCCGCCCCGAACCCCATCACCGAGTCGAAGAAGTTCACCACCATCTGCATCTGGTCGCAGTAGTGGTTGTACCTCCTGTCCACCTGCACGCACGCACCACGCCGATCAGCAGCAGCATCCAAATCATCAGTATATTATAAATCATGTCATCCGTAGACCGTAGTACGCCTCGATTAGAGCATGCAGTAAAAATCGAGACTTCCACATATCAATTCGGTCATATTAAGCTACAGGCCGGAGTTGAGTGATTCAGCTCATCATCTAGCTCTCAACTGAAGTAAAAACGGAAAATACAACCAAATTAAATCAGACTAACCAGCTGATCGATCCATATATGTATGGATCACACAAGGAGACGCAAGAAACAAAACTTGGAGGCAGCAGTTAAGGCGTGTGTCGCTGGCACAATTATTATGAGAAATGGGTGGTGCGAGTTAGCTAAGAACAAACGAACGCCGTGCGAGGCCCACCGCTCACCGGCGATTTGGATAATAGCTAGCTAGCTACCCTTGCATTGCACTCTCTCTCTCTCTCTCTCTCTCTCTCTCTCTCTCTCTCTCTCTCTCTCTCTCTCTCTCTCTCTCTCTCTCTCTCTCTCTCTCTCTCTCTCTCTCTCTCTCACTAATCTAAAAACACACACATGTGCCGATTTGTTTCTGTGCAAGCTAGCTCAAGCAAGCAGGCGAGAGCTAGCCGCGCGCGATGATCAATAGCCAATTATGCAGCTGGAATAGTTGTACACAGCATGCAGTAGCTAAGCCTGCAGGGACATGTGACTGCAGCTTGCTCTCGTACTTTCCTCACTGTGCCAATTGTAACCACGAGTTCCCTATATACACATATGCATATAGCTGGGTGTAGCAACAAGCTTGGTGATACGCTGACAGGTTGAATAATAATGCTAGCTAGCTTCCCTTTGGACCAACTAACCCGACACACTAGAATCACAATTAATTATTCAATCAATCAAGCTAGCTAGCTTTCACTGATGCAAGTAGCTACTATTTTAATTACTCCATATGAAAGACTTTTCACCTGTCAGTGACGCAACACGACGTATCATATCACACAAATATGCAGAGGTATGATTGCCGATGGATGGAAATATATAATAACACTAGCAATAGCAGCAGCAGCAGCTAATAACAGAGAAAAGGGGAGCCGTACTTGTGTCCCCTTGTGGAGGCCGGGGAGATATGGGAAGAGAAATGCAGCTAGCATGCATAAACAAATCACAGTTGGATATGATGCAGCCGAGACTGACCACTGATCGATTGATAGATGCTTCTAATGCTGCTTGGAGTACTACGTATCAATCACGGAGAGGAAGCCACCAGCAGCAGCAACTGCGCGCAAAAAGAAAAGAAATCGGGTTTCGATCGGGTCGGCGGCGGCGCGCCGGGATATGATGCTAGCTATATGATTGAGCACTCGTATCTCTCGGAGGCCGCGCCGTGACGAGAGCCAAAAGCGAGCTAGCCGCCAGCGACGGACACAGCCGCCGCCATCTCGATCTGCTACTCGGCAGATGGTACATGCATGCTTGCTTGCGAATTTCGATTGGGCGCCGCCGCCCGCGGCCGGGAGAGAGACCCGGTAAAAAACATGCAAACTAGGTCAGTTCTGTACGCTCCCGCAACCTACGGCACGTCAAAGCCGGCGAGCCGGCGGCGGGAGAAGAGGAGAGGAGAGGACCCATGCATGCAGGAGGGAGGAGTGTGTGTGTGGGTATAGTATAGTACGTGCCTCGTCGAGCATGGAGATGAGCTTGGCCTTCTTGCGCTGGTGCTCGAACCGTTCGGCAGGGGAGAGCTGGGGGGGCTCCTTGGACGCCGACGAGGGGGACTGGGCGGCGCCGGAGCTGGTGGCACCGCCGCCGCCCTTGTTGGTGTTAGGGTTCGGAGCTGAGCCGCGGCCGCCACGCCCGGCGCCGCCGCTCTTGATCTGGCCGCGGCCGACGCTGCAGAACTCCTCGAGGAGCTCCTGCGCCGCGCGGGTGTACTTGGAATTGCGGAGGACGCCCGCGACGCCGGCGGGGCCGTACCCGACGTGCAGCTGCTGCCCCAGACCGCCGACCTGGCCGTGCAATGCCATCGGCAACTGCTGCACCGACGCCGCCTGCTGCTGCTGCTGCTGCTGCCGGTTGAAGTAGAGGACGCCGTCTCTGACACGTAGCTCCTCCGCCTGCTTCGCCATCTCCAGCTGCTGCAGCGACGGTGATAGCGAGAGGGAGAGCCCCTGACTTTCCACCACTCCGGCCGGGCCGCCGCCGAACGGTGCAGCGCCACTGCCGAACGCCTGGAATGCTTCGTGGTGTTGGATAGCGGACTGTGCGTCCGACGGCGGCGGCGACGTCGGCGATGACCGGGATTGTTGTTGTTGCTGTGGGTTCATCAAGAACAGGTGCATCGCGGCGGTTGGGTCGGTGGCGAGGCCCGGCATGCTGCCTTGTTGCTTCGGCGACGACGTCTCACCTAACGAACCCAGGGAGGCCCCACCGAGGACCAACCCAGTCCGGCCGGCCGCGCCACCGCCGAACCAACCGCTTTCGCCGGCCAAGCCGACAACCCCTCCCGGAGCCTGCCGAAACCCGAAGCGGTAGTTGGCGTTCATCTGGCTGGCGAGCAACTCGGTGGCTGAGGGTCCCGTCGGCGGCTGCGAGGGGAAGTTGAACATCTCCGAGAGCATGTTAGAGGCCCCGGCCGCCGCCGCCGCCGCGTGCTCGTACATGGCTGAGGGCTCGGCGTGCTCGTCGGCCTCGATAGGGAGCAAGCCGTGCCCCGCTGCCGCCGCCGCCGCCGCCGCCAGGTCGAAGCCCTGCACCCTCAGCTTGTCGCGGCGGCTCTGCTGCGCTACGTGCTGCTGCTGGTGGTGGTCGTCCTGGCCGGAGCCGGTGGGCCGGTCGAAGCCATCGGAGGAGAAGCCGAAGACGCCGCTGCTGCCCTGGTGGAATCCCTGGGAGTGGGACATAGAACTCGCCGTGGCCGGCCGCCGGCCGCTGGAAATCTCTGCACAGCTCTTAGGTTGGCTCACGAACGTGGTGGTCTGCCCTGGCTGAGACGGTGGCGCCGCTATTCCCATGCCGGCGTCGCCACAGTCATCATCGTCGGCGATGCTCCGGCGAACAAACCCCCCTTCCGCTGCAACCTGAACTCATCACCATCATCAACAACCCCAGCATCATCAGATGAAAAAAGAACGACCCCCCACCCCCCTCTCCTCAACAAAAGAGAAAAAAAACGAATTGCACTAAAAAATCTCCTTTTCTCCTAGCACGTAAGAACATCTTGAAATCAATCGAAACAAAAAAAAAACAAACAGAGATGGGGATCTTTTCACTCGCCGCGTTTCCCTTGCTTACCTAAGAGGAGGAACACATCGTTATCTCGGTGAGAGTGTGAAAGGCTTGCCTCCGAGACGACCTCTCCATGTCTGTCTCTCTCCCTAAAAATCTCTTTCTCTCCCTCTCCCTCTCTCCCTGCCTGCCTGAGCTGTGACTAACTCTATATTTTTCCCGCTAGCTTAGCTTCCCCTTGTCCGGTCGGGCAGCCAGCAGCCGTGTACAATCGCCTTCTGAAAGGGGAGAGCGACGCAAAGTGGAGGGCAAGAGGTCTAATATACTACTACTAGTAGCATAAAAAAATCGCAGTTTTTTCTCTCTTTCTCGTTTCTCCTGCTCTGCTCTTCTGATCCCTCCTGCCACTGCTACTGCTACTGCTACTGGTGATATCGGAATTCGACAGAGCCCAGCTAGCTAGCTCGAAACGGTGTACGTAGAGACAGTGAGAACAAGCTTGGTTAAGTGAGTGGGTGGGAAGGATGGAGGGGAAGGCGAGAGGGGGTTGTCACAGGAGATCTTGAGACTTGTTGGTGTGATTCTGGTTGGTTTACCGGGGGACCATGTGGTTAGCTTGGAGTTGAGGGTATCTGGTCCCAACCGGCCGGCCGGGCCAGTGCAAAGAGATGGACAACTGCTTCGAGCTGTGCACGCAGCTACCCAAAATACTCGGGTCCCAGCCACCACCCTTGCTACCAACGTATGTACATGTACAGCCACACAGTTAGGCGGGCGTATGTATGTACTACGTACAGTGGTGCCATCCAAATTCAACTCTTGGTAGCCACCTATGTAAAAATTGCCAAGAATACTTCGAGAGAAGAGGAGAAACTTAGGTTGACGGGTAACTAATATTTTTACACGCCCACCTAAACATCAAAACGACTATTATTTATATACCGGAAAGAGTATGTATGTACATATGTATATATTCGACGATGTACACGTACATATATATATCCTATAATATAAGGATCAAAAGATCGATTTAGAGTTTATCCTAAAATATAAGGGATTATAGAATACGGCTAGCTACTTTCTTTCAAAAATATAAGACGTTCATAATTTTTTGAAAGTCAAAAAATTTTGAATGATGTGAAAGGGATGTGAGTTAGCTGGGCACCAAATCTCCTCAGAACTCCATTGTGAAGCGTGCTCAGGCGGGAGTACGGATGGGTGATCTCCTAGGAAGTTCTCGTTCACATCCCCGATACACTCATGGCCTTCAAACAAGGTCGGGCCCATGTGGCCTATTTCAAAAAAAATGAATGATAATTAAGATATAAATATTTAGGTTCAGTGTTACGAGTGTCATGTAATTATATTATTGATATTTGGAAGTATTTTTATTTGTTGGTATGTGAACAGTCGTTGATGATATATAGTGAAAGTAGCTAATAGTTGATATTTTACTATGAAGGCTGCATAAAAAAATTAGAATTTCAAAAGCTTCTAAAGTATCGTAACCGGATACAAATATCGTTATATATCCAATACAATATTTTCATCTCGCGAGATCCTAGTGTTAGTGTTACTGTTTGGGAAGTGGGCCTGGAATGTTTGAGTAGTAGCATCGGGGCCTGATTTGGCTAGCACTTCAAAGGAGCGTAGAGGGAATTGACCGCAGAAAATATAAAGTTTTCGTTCATGCATGCGCTATCTAGCACTTGGAAGCTAAGGGGTGTAGAGGGAATTGACCATATGTTGCATCTCTTTATATATATATATATATATATATACAAATGCTATTCTACACCACGGGTGTAGAATGCTATTCTACACCGACGTGGAATGGAGGGGTTGGGATTGGGTGGGGGGTGGGCACGATTGGGATGATCGGTGTAGAATAGCATTCTACACCCATAGTGTAGAATAGCGTTCCCGTATATATATATATATATGTGTGTGTGTGTGTGTGTGTATGTATGCTATCCGGTGTAGAATAGCTATTCTACCGAGTAATCTACTACTAAGAAAAAAGTAGTACTCAATTGATATTCTACTGAGAAAATCTACTACTGAAAGTAGTCGGTATAGAATAATTATTCTACATACGTGGTGTAGAATAGCGCTCCCGTATATATATATATATATATATATATATATAATCCTACATCACAGGTGTAGAATAGTTATTCTACCGAAAAATCTACTACTGAGAAAAGGTAATAGTCAATTGCTTGCTATTCGGCTGAAAAAATGTACCACTGAAAGTAATTGGTGTAGAATAACTATTCTACACAATGTGGTGTAGAATAGCACTCCCGTATATATATATATATATATATATATATATATATATATATAAGAATATATATATATATAAGAGAAGGAATAGAGAGAGAACATAAAGAATATCTAACCTAGCCATGGTTAATTCACTTAACTGGTGGGTGCAACGCCTTTTTCTCTTTGGTGTACTGATCAAGAAAATGCATGAAACCTCCTTGTGCTGCTGCTGCTGCTTAAATCGATCACAAATTCACAATCACGAAGAGGAACGTAGGTATGCACGAGCGTCGTCGTTCTTGCGTGAGTGTAATTATATAAATATAAGTTTTGTTTAAAATATATAGATATGATGATAGATGGTTTGTATGTTTAACCGGATATTTTATTGCTATGAATTCTATAACGGCTTCAAAATATTTTTATACATAACATAGGGCATCCCCAATACAATGACTATTATGATTTCTATGACATTAAATAGCACTACAACCACGTAAGTAAAAAATCTGATGTGACAGGAGAGTTAATGAATAGAAAAGAAAAACGGAGGAAATGGTTTCGTATATAAGAAATGATTTTTATCACTAATTAATACCAAGAATGCAAAATCACTCTATATAAATTGGGAAAGTGTAGTAGTTTCTATACATGAATCTTACTCGTTTGTGATTAGGCAAACGAGAAAAATAAATAAAGACAAGAAATCATGTATTGTGAGATATAGTTTTTACGAACATTTTTTTATATTGACATGTCAGGTATAAATTTTAGAGTACCAGTATTTATTTATTTTAGACCTCAATATGTGGGCCCTAGCTACATACACAGACCGATAATTAGCTAGCAAGCTGAATCGAACTATATGCCTTATTTCATTAAACCGGCCACATTATTTCATTAAACCGGCCACATTATTTCATTAATGCTCCTCATTCGTGTTGACCTGAACCAAAAGGATTAATTAAGCTAAGGATCATATTCACGGAGCTTGCTTATAACCAGTTAATAACCATGCATCCTCTATTGATGTGCTAAGAGTAGTGCTGGTAATATATACTATGATAATCAAGAGGATTTTGAGTGAGCTAGGTATATATGTAGAACGAACTCGTTCCATCACACCCAATTAAGCTGCTGAGACATCAACTGAGTTCTCATTTCTGACTTTTCCAGCGAGAGATCGAAGAGTACGTGATTGAAGAGAGGCTAGGCGATTTAGGAAGGGCATCCCTGCCATTTCACCAGGCTAATGTATTATGCATGCAAGCCCGAGAATTTTTAACTATTTACTATTCTAAAGAATGACACGTACATAAATGCCACTCTTTTCATTGCCTTCAATTATTTGTCACTCTCTTTGTGGGCAAACTAATGTTTTACCATTTTGCGTCCAGTTTGCGTCATGTCAGCTGCCCAGCCATCTTCCTCCTCCTCTCTCTTCCCAACTCCTCCCGTCGACCGCGGGCACCCCCGCCCCGCTGGCTATGTGAGCCGGCGCCCCCGCCCCGAGGCCACACGCAACACCGCAGCACACCAAGTAGTTGTTGTCCTCATCGACGTTGCCCTCGACGTCATTGGGTTGGCAGGGGCTACGGGGGCGACGTCGCGCGTGGCCGGTGGGGACGACGACCAGCGGTGGCCAGCGGGAGGAGTTGGGGAGAGAGAGATGATGAGGAAGAAGGTGACATGGCAAAAAACAGTGATGTGGCAAGTGACAACACCAACGGGAAGCAAAGTGACAAAAAATAGTTTGCAAATGAAGAGAATGACAAATAATTGAAGGCGATGAATATGGTGACATTTGACCTGGTGTCGTTCTGTGGAGTGACGAATAGTTAATTTTTCCTACAATAAGCCCAGCTTAAGTTTTGTGAGCTTGTGATGGCTACAACTATTTAAAATCTATAAGTATGAAACAGTTATATATTTTTATTTTATATTATATACCTGTTACCTAAAACTATATAAACAAACTAATATATAAAACAAAAAAAACACTATTATTTTAAAAATATAATAAATTATGTGCTAATCAGCTGTTTTTTAAACCATGTGATAAGGAGAACGCAGGTGAGACTACTCGCTGCGTTAAGTGCCGTTGGATCAAGATCGTGCGGTGAATGAGACTGGTCCAGCCATGCGATAGCGGCCACGGGCGAACCTTGTCGGCCACTGGATGGGAACGGGTGTCCATGAGAAAATATTTTTCAAGTGCGCCTGTTTTTCTTCCGTGTAATCTAAAAATACTTGTGTAAAGAATACGAAGTAATTTGTCACTCCACAAACTAGTAACACTAATTTTATTAGATATTAAATTACAGAAACAAAAGGTGGCAATTTCTTTGGTAATTGTTACGTTCTATCGGCATCTCGAATCTTGCTAGTCTCGCGTGCTTAGTGTAAAGGTTTATAGTATCATAATAAATATTATTAATTTTTTTCTAGCGTTATTTAGTCGCATGCAAGACCTTATTAGGGATTTAGGGGCGGTAAAATCCATCGCCGTCCGTCCGTTTGGCGTCCCGATCAATAATTGGACCGTTGTGATTTAGACCCGGCACCAATCCGATCCCAGTCTCGCGCAGCGAGCATGCTACACCTGCCCGGGTTCCATTCCACCGCCCCAGGGCTGACAGGTGGGCCGAACCGCCTCGTGGAGCCCACGTGTCGGTGGCTGGGTTCGACGGGAGAGATGACGTGTGGACGAGGCGCTGCCAAATTGTCACATTAAAGAGTAACCCCTCCAATTGCGCTTTTTTGCTTATTCCTCTTTCTCCACGGCCTCTTGTGACCTCCTGTTACTTTCTCTATTTTCGTATATTTAACTGAGAATTTGTTGTCATCATTTTAGTTTTTTATCCGTATATATCATTATCATATATCATTATCGTTAGTTTCGATATTAATTTTTTTCTAAATGGTAAAATATTCTCAACTCACAACTCAAGGAATTAGTGATGGGCAGGGTTCACAAGCGGCGGCGTGATACCCTACATTGTGAGATGAGGGCAGTTTTACCATTTTAAAAGATTAATGTTGATTAATATTGAAATTGATGATGATGACATATATAGACACAAAAAACTAAAGCAGTGGTATATATGAAAACATCAAATTTCCAGTGACTTATATAAAAACTGGTGACCAGGTAAGGACCGATGATATGATGGTGGTGCCACGCTACAATTCTTCGGTTAGCTAGGTTGTGCCTCCCAAGCCTCTCCGACATGGGCCAGCTGTCGAGCCACTCGCGAGCCGACTTGGCTCGGCAGTTGGCCAAGCCAAATTCCCTATGTCATGTTTGACTCGGTGGCACTGCGAGGAGAGATAGGTTCGGCTCGACCGAGGCTGAACTAGCTCACGAGTCTCGAGTTAAACTACCACTCCTAAGCATATTTGCCATGAAAAATCCCTTATATTTATATTTAAATATTTTTATAAATATATAGATAAAATAATGGTGTATTGAAAACTGGGTGATATCTTATAACGTTCATTTAAAAATAGATGACCTAATAGTTAGGTTAGAACAGGGGTTGCGATTATCAAATAAATAAATAATTCTATTTGCACTTCTCTCCTATTCGGCTTTTTAGTCAGATGCTTGGTCAATTGGTTAAGAGTTCGTGAGACTTAACCGGAGGGATTTTAGAGTACGGACGTGGTCCAGCCATGCGATAGCGGCCACCGGCGGGCCTTGTCGGCCACTGGAACAGATGAGGGATATTTCCAAGACTTTTTTTCCGTGTAATGTAAAAGACTCAACACGAAGGAATTCATCTCTCCACAACCTAGCAACACCAATTTAATTAGATCTTGAAATAGAGAAGCAAAAGGTTGCAATTTATTTAATTGGCAATTGTTAAGTTAAGTTCAATTCGCCGTACGATTATATTTTTAGCGTAAAGGCTTATATAATAAGCCCTCAATTAACTTTTAAATGACGCAGTTGACTTTTATCTCAATGTTTGACCATTTATTTTATTCATTTTTTTATAAATATGCAAAAATATAAGTTATACTTAAATTAGTTTCATTAATTAAATAAATCATAAAAAAATAAATGATATTTTGAAAAGTTTTTAAAATGAAACGAATAGTCAAACATTAATATAAAAGACAACTGCGTCGTTAAAAATTATCGGAAGGAGTAATATCATAATAAATATTATTAAAACTAGGACGGTAAAATCCATCGCCGTCCGTCTATTTGGCGTCCCGATCAATAATTGGACCGTTGTGATTTAGACCTTTCACCAATCCGATCCCAGTCTCGCGCAGCGAGCATGCTACACCTCCCCGGGTTCCATTCCACCGCCATGGGGCTGACAGGTGGGCCCAATCGCCTCGTGGAACCCACGTGTCGGTGGCTGGGTTTGAGGGGCAGAGAGGACGTGTGGACGAGGCGCTCGGAAATTGTCACATTAAAGAGTAACCCCTCCAAATGCGCTTTTTGCTTATTCCTCTTTCTCCGCGGCCTCTTTCCCATGCACAATGCAAACACGGGGACCTCCTGTCACTTTCTTTCTTTTTAATTTTTTTCTGTTTCGATTTTTTTGTTTGATTTTTTTGAGAGAACTACTACGCTGCTGGATGATAAAAGTCAAGTAATTAATAGATTAATAAACATTAGGGTTTGATACGTGGAAACATTAGTATATTTACCGTAAAAATATTTTTCCTTATATTTATTTTTTAAATATTTTTAAATGTATCTATTTGAAAATAATTGCGATGAGTAGTTAATTAATTCATTTTATTTGCACTTCCCTCGTATTATTTTTTTGTGGAGTCAGCGACTCGGTTACGAGTTAATATATTGGAGTTTTTTTTCTGTATTAATTGGGCTGAAAATGACCCGGCGCAACTGGCACGCTAAAAAGCAGTACACGTTTTAATACCAACATAAATTGGTGCACCTGTGAGAGATGGCGACCAGCTAAATACGACGATACTTTGCATCAGCTTGCTTGCTGATGTCTCGAGAGCCTGCAGTACATGTGTTCTACGCCAAGTTCCAGGGGAAAGTCATATATCTGATCGAATATATTCGTGCGTGATATTGTATTATATTATCCGCAGTAGCAGTACGTACTGTAGTAGTGAATTTAGTTAGGAGTTGAACCGGGGCCGGCATGGTTGACCTAAGCTAGCTAGCTGTTGAATTAGTGGCCGAAATAACGCCCGAATATGTCAACTAGACAGTAGAGTCCTGCCAGTTTGACGTAATCTGTATGACATTTAGATGATTCAGATAAAGAGCCAGTGGTGATCCACTTGAGCATGTTGGACTAAGCATGCATGGTCTCTTTATACACAGTAGAACCTTTAGACAACCACAGTTATTGTTTTGGCTGTCGATGAAAATGTCGAGAGGAAGCAGTACTTGATCTGTTCTTGAGTAGACGGCGTTTGATCGAGTATAATAAAACCTTGAAATCTTAGGGTTATGATTGGCGCCGAGCAACAAGGCAGACTAGTTGTCGGCCTATAGTTTGGTTGACAGTTACAACGCATAGGAAAGCAGTGATGTCAGATAAAATCCGAATCTGCAAATGATTTATTGATGCAAGAGAGAAATCATGTTTTATACTAGAATTCAGCTCCACAGGATATTTAGGGCATGTTTGGATGGCCATTATTGCTTATTTGTAGGATTAAAATTTAGTTTCGTTTAGTTTCTAAAGTTTCAAACAACCTTGTTTATAAGGACTAAACTTTACTCTCTAAAGTTTAGTCTATAAATCACTTTGATGTTGCTTATAGGGACTAAAAGTATCATGCACACTTTTTATTCATTTATGAATCCCTTATTAAATAATGCTTAACTCCTATATCCAAACAAGAATACTAAACTTTAGTCTATATAAAAATAAGTAAGGTCATCCAAACATGGCTTTAAGAAAGCAAAGGAGATGGATTAGAATAGAAGATAGATGATTGTATACAAATTTATTTTGAATAAAATCCTTTAGAAATGCAATGTCTATGAGTAGTATTTAAGACACCACCACCTATATCTATATTCATATATATATATATATATGTATATATTATAGGTTGTGAATGTCCTAATCTTTTAGGTAAATTTCAACATGCTTACTGTAGACAATCTTTTTAGAAAGTTGCTTAAAAAAGACTATGGTGTATCTTGGTTGAGGGTATACATATAGCAATACCTCTATTGGAACAATTTGTTAACGAAATTATGGTTACCCGTTAAAATCAATAATAGTACCATATTGATAGCAATAATAACTAGTATAAGTAAAAGTGACGTGTGTAAATTGACACCCAATCACATAAAAACTTTTAAAAAAAATCACATGACTTTTTAAACAAAATCGAACCACAGACCTTCTTACAAAAATACCAGTATAAATAGCTCACTCAATGTATACAAACTATTACAAGAGAAATCTACATCGATTAAGGGTGCGTTTGGTTCTGCTTTTCAAATCTGCTTCTGCTGTGAAAAAGCAGAAGCTGAACCAAACGGGTTTACCAAAACTGCTTCTGCTGTGAAAAAGCAGCTTTTTTCTAGTACAAATTTGGAAGCAGCCTGGACCCTGCTTTTCTGTTTTGCTTTTCTGATTTTTAGTTCAGATTAAAAAGTATGAATTCAAGGTGTCTTAATTGATTTAACATTATTATGGTTTGTATTGATTTGCACAATTTCATGAGATAATATGTGGTTGTCAGTTACTTTATAAAATAAACTACACACTTTTTTATTTATCTAATATATTTTTTAGTTATTCAGTTGCATCAATGTTGAGTATTTCCTATTTATATATATGTATAGAATATTATAATGATGAAAATTACGTAAGTTATAAAAAACAGTCAGCTCACACCAGTTTTTTCAGAGCAGCTTCAACCAAACGACTTTTAGCTTTTTCACAGCAGGCAGCTCACAGCAGCTTTTTCACAGCAGGCAACTCACAGCAGCTTTTTCACAGCTCACAGCAGAACCAAACGCACCCTAAGTACCCTTGCAGTGACAGTAGTACATACCTTTACAAGCTAGGAACCATTTTCAAATGGAAGGAAAAAAAGACCACAAAATTGCCATACAATTTGTTGGGAGAACTAGCACTTGTCTACTACTGCCCATGACCATGACAGCATAAATTATGGAAAATTACTCACATGCCATTATAATTTTCAGAAATTGCTTATATGCCACTGTCAGTGACTGTGGCGGCCCCCATCTGTCAGTGACACATCGATGGCATATTGGCAAACCGCAAAAATTGTAATGGCACAAAAAAAATTAACCCCATAAATTAAGATGACAGAGATGGCAAGAAAGAAAGAAAGAAAGAAACGGAGAGGAGAAAAAAGGACCACACCAGCAGCATCCAAAGAGCCTCGCCCACTGTCCTTTTGGCATCTGGGCTCTGGCCCCTCCATCACGTGACAAGACGGCTCCCCCCACGTGCACATATACATCGCTTCCAACTTCCAAGTTCCATCGTATCAAATCCTAGATTTTAGGCCGTTAATAAATTTAAACTGTTTTGTTATATTACATAAACCGAGCTTCCTGAAAAATCTTGGGGATTTAAACTGTTTTGTTATACTATACACACCGAGCTTCATGATGAATCTTGGGTCTGTAGCAAACGGATCTAAGTTATGTTCGGTTATATAAAGTGTCCATCTTATTCAAAGTTTCGTTTTGTGATTATGAATTATAGATCACGGCGGCTACGCTTACTAAGATATTGATTTTATATTAAAGTTTTTTATAAATATATTTTTTAGAATTTTTTAAGCCAGCCTTTTTAACTTTATAGTATTTAATTGATTCGTGTCACAGACTGGACTTCATCATCTATATATCCATCATGCACGGTCACAGAAAGTCTTAACGTGGACGTGATTGATCTGTTTGCTGCACTAACTTTAACCAGGTAGCTAGCTAGGTCCGGATGCTTGGTGCTCAGCCGTACGCAGAGCAAACGTATGTATTATCACGGTTGGTGTGACCTGACCTGACCTGTTCCGAATCTATAACAAACAAACAATTAATCAGCGCTGCAACTTGTTATATGTTACTAAAAAGATTGCCATACATGCATGCATCCATGATCAGTTTTAACGTCGGAGTTTTTATATGATTGTGTACCGACTTGTTCACATTATTTCACAAATCACTACGAGAATCAATATTTTGAAGTGCCGAGGGCATAGTACACCGGTGAAGACCGGAAAACGCTCGGTAATTACTTTGTCGGCAAATAAGGGTTTATGGAGCGTTTTTGTTCGAGTGAGTGCACTCGACAAACAAGCTACTTTCGACAGTGCATGGTTAAATACGTATTCTTTAAAGAATGCATGTTTTTCTTAATGAAATTGCTCGTATTAATTTCCTGCTGGTGCTATGACACGAAGATGTGTTTGTGCATCTTATTCATTCGAGAGCAACAAGCTAGAGCTGTCAAAAGGAACATCACAGAGAAACACTACTACCAGTTGACTTGGAGACAGGGGTGTACTGCACCACACTACCACACACCAGGAAATCTACATACGTACACAAGCTAAAAATATCTATATATGTAGACATGATTCCGAACCATTTCAAATCACACACGTCTTTCATCCAGACAGTTTGTCACTGTGTTGTGTACCTAGTACACCTATACACGGTAAAGAAAAAAAAATGTAACATGTATCAAAGGAAATTAGAAGATAGTTCACAAATTTAATGTCAGCTTTTGAGTCCTCTCAGTTAGAATATGAAGTGAATTTCCTATCTTTCTTCATCAGTTTAAGCTTGTGGGTTAAATTAGTTAATGCATACAACTCAATACTCTCGTCCCGTTTTCATAATTGAAGTGTGCAATTGATCTTCGAAAGCACGCCATCAATAGATCTAGGTGGCAAAAAAAATTAATTTAGCTCTCTTATTTTAAACATTCTCATAGGGACCAAGTGACAGCAGGGAATGTGTTGCAAGGTCTTTTCCAATATTTCCCCCAAATTATTGTGCAGAGGCTTTTCAGGTGGGAAATTTTACGGTCCCGAAGAGAAACAAAGGTATCACAAATTTTAGTATTAATTTTAATATATGTTAGTATTTCGGTTACTAAGAAATACTAAAAGTAACAATAAAATTGTGCTACCTCCTCGTATACTTGTACACATATAAGTTGATGATATTTATATATGATCTTATGACATGTGGTTTCTGTTATGTGTACATGGAATATGAAAAAAGTTAAAAAGAATCCACCCAACTATAAGAAAAAAAAAACTAAAAAAACATAGGTGAAAGATCCTGAGAGGATCTCTTTTTCAAATTATTTTTTCTCAGCATCACCAATCATGTCACACGAGTGACGTGTAATCCCGGACAAGCTAGCTAGGCACTTTGGCCAGTGTTCTTCCCCTGAGGAAAAGAATGCTTCCGATGAATCTACTCCTGACGAAAGGAGCGAACAAGTTGCTGTCATCACTAGGGTCAAGCAAGGACGAACAAGAAAAAAATACCGGATGCTCGTTGACATGACCTAACACTCCCAACAATGGGTTTTTCAAAGGTTGGATCTTGGAACCGAGCGCACAAAACGAACTGCCATTTGCAATTTTCAACCATATATGGTAATATCACCAGTAAAAAAATGCAGTCGTGGTAATAATAAACGCTATAGCCAAATGAGCACGGACAAAGTTGCAATCTTGCAACTAGCCTATTATTTTAAGCCTTTGCCTTGCGGATCACCGTGTCCTAATCAGCGTATCTAATCGCACAGCACGAATGAATCATAGGCGCCTTCTTTTTACACTAGTGCGGCACAACACAGCAGAACTGAGCCATGCACAGTTGCACACTGCCCGGCTTCCTCTGCATTGCATCTGCAGCCAGCAAAAGAAAAAAGGTTAATTTTTTCCGTGTCATTACAATTTTTATGGTTTGTCAATATGTCATTGGTGTGTCACTGACGAATGGGGACTGCCACAGTCACTAATAGTGACATATAGACAATTTCCAAAAATTATAATGGCATGCGAGTAATTTTTCCAAAGAAAAACCAGAGACATTAAAAGCTCAGGCATGCATTCAGCTAGGAAGCTAGGTCATCAGGTCCCTGCATATTTCTACGTTGGTGCACCTGTCGCTAGTCAATCGAACAGTAGTACTGCAAGCTAGCTGCTCGTACCGAGCTATGTACAAACAGGCACTTGCAGCTAGCACTCACGCAGTGCCGCTATACAGTATACACTGTAGCTTGTTTGGAGAACAATCACACATGAATATGTTACATGATTGTTCTCGGAGCTCGTTTATTTCACGCATCGTGTGATGGCGACCTTGTTTTCGATATGTTCGATCGTGTGTGCTCCTGAAGATTTGCAGGCACATGGGGGAGGATGTGACGGGAATGGTGAGAGTTAAATTGATAGCTGCAGCTAGCCAGGCCAGGCAGGGCAGACCGGCTACAGCGAGAGACATTCAGCGGGTGGTGCATGTGGAGTTCTTGTCCACAGCCTCATGCCATGCCAGGTCACTGTTTTCTCTTCTCTTCCATTGGACACATGGATTTTGCTGCACCTGAACAATCTTCAATCTTCTGCAGAAGAAGAATTATACAATTCTACATGGACATTGCAAGACAGCAAGAACAATATAATCATAAATTCATTATGGCAGGAGTTGAGACTTGAGAGGTCAAAAAGGGAAAACCGAGGGATGGAAGAACAGCAGCAAGCAAGCATGTAAAGTAGAGCTCTCTGAATTGTCAATTCATTGAGCTAGCTAGTAGGGTATAGCAAGGCAGAGAGACACCGGCACCACACACAACACTGTGGGCACCAAGCTAGCTAGTACACAGCGGCAGCGCATACTGTCAAGGTCCACCGATACAAACAATTTGCCACATCTATCTGACGACCACCAACCCAATGCCACGTATGTGCACCCAGCATCATCCATCCTCCTCTCCCCCAATCACTGTGGTGATTATGGATTTTCCAACTGGGGGTGGCCATGGCCATGGCCATAGGGCACCTGCTTGCATGCATGCCTGCCCCCCAGCATCTTTCTCCAGTTAGTCACTTTCTTCCTCAGTCAGTAGTAGTACTCATCAGTAGCTAGCTAGCTAGCTAGCCCTTTTAAGACGACACTAGGGCTAGCTCGATCTCTACACGCCATGCATGCATGGTCCCAAACCCCATGACCCATCAGGGCAACCATGCATTCCCCAGGATCATCCATGACCCAGAATGCATTCACTTCATTCAACATGCATGTGCCAAAACCTAGCTGGAGTGTTGGTGTTTTTCCCTGGGCTCTTGGGAAGTGGGCCTGGAATGTAGTAGGAGCATTGGGGCCTGATTTGGCAGCTTTTGTGCAGTATCCCATGCAGGCCCATCTCATCCTCCTGCCAAGCTCAACCTACACTGGAGTACACCAGTCTACTAGAGTACCAGCTGTAGTTAGTCCAGCACACAGTGAGAACCTATACTAGTAGTATTAGCTGAAGAAAATTACCGAAAAAAAAACTATTTTAAGGTTGTTTATCAACCTTTTAGCATTCAATTGATTTATTTAATTCTTAAATAATTATCGTAACTATCATCTTCATCCATCTTCGATCTGTCTCCTGTTTCAATACATGCGCCAAAAAACAGTCACTTAACATTTCGATGAATAGATTATAGATGTCCATATGCGTACTCGGTGCTCGATGCTCGGAGCTTGGAGGCTGCTTGGAGCTAGCTACTTGTCAATCACGATGCAATAATTGATAAGCGGATCTGAGGCCGCAGCTCGTTTCCATGATTCCATCCGACTGGACAGTTTCCGAGGAGGTCAGTGGAGGCGACACCAACATATACATATACGGACATACATACCCTGGACATAGCCGCATTGTGTGATCGATCTGTGCGTGCTGACATGCTGTGCAGCAAGCACAAACAGAGAATCTGTTCGCCGCTAGCTAGCTACGATTTGTAGCCTGGCAAAAGGGATCAACGTATGGATTGTTCAATGTTCATGCAGCAGACGGGCCGCCAACAGCAGCTGGCGTTCAGGGCTAGCTACAGGCTCTGCGGGTCTGCGCGACAGGCCCGGGCTCTCCTTGTCTAGGAACATGCGTGATGCTGCTAGCTGCAGCCAAGGCCAAGATCGCGGCTGCTGCGATGCTGCGAGCCCCGCGCGCGCTGCGCTCTGCGTCTGCTCGTCGTTGGTTCGCTAGCTAATCGTTAGCTGGTTATTTTTGAAATGAATGGTGCGCGGGCGCGCGGTTGATCGATACGAGATCCGAGACGCGCTCTGCGCGCCTGCTGACTGCCACTGGTTGGCTACTGGCTAGCAGGTAGCAGCAGCTAAGCTAGCTAGCTGCCGAGCTCGCTCGAACGATCGGCTGGCGACCTGGCGTCCGGCGAGGCAGCAGGATTCAGGAAGCAGCAGCTGGGGCCTGGGGGGCAGAGGGAATGCGCGGTTCCCGAGGACGACGACGATCTGTCCACCGAGGACGACGTACATACTACACCTACACGCTGCATGCGCACATTCCATCCGTCGTTGCGGTTGTGTTGTTTGGATGTGTGGAACTGTGGATCGATCGGAGGAAAGCAGCTGTCTCGTTCAGGCCTACTGGTGCATGCATCTGCTTTGCAGCTCTACTTGTTCTGTTCCTCGACGTAGCAGTGGAGGACAGTGGTGGCTGTGGCGCTGCTAGTACTGGGATTCGTGCAGATGTTGATTTGCGACGGGATGTGTGCACGTCGTCGCTGTGTGACTGCTTGTGATCTAGAGAGGGAGAAAGAGACGAAAGGAAAGGGAGCAAGAGTGCTCGAGTGATCGTTTTCATGCATGCATGTTTCTGCTCGTGCTAGGTCCTATCTTCATTGTGTTAGGTTCGATCTTGATTAACGTGAGAGTATTTAATCGGATTCGGTGTCCACTAACTCATATTTCTTTCACAAAACACAGTGCATGTTCGATTGTAAAGATCTACAAATTACCAAATTAACCAAATAAAAAGAATCATGCACGTTCGCAGTTAAGGTATAGACATTACCAAATTAATCAAATTAAAATAAAATATGTATCGTTGAATATAAGTGGGGCCATATTATAATGATCTAGATTAAACCAGAAAGTATATACAGAAATATAATACATTTTAATTATAATAATTTCAGGCTAATCAAATAAAAGGTACCAAAGGAAGAGTGAAAGTACAAGTAAAACACAATACAATATAGTTAAAACACAAAATAAAATTAGTAATTCGGTTTCAATACAAATTCGCAATTAAAATACCTAACTAACTAAATTAAAAATATAACTAAAACAGTAATAGATTTGTAAGAAGCGCGCATGCTAAATAACTAATATTATGGTTAATATATTAATTGAAGACTATAAAACATACATGTTTTTATAACACTTATAAGTTTTGACTAATAATTAAACTACATATGTTTAGTGCCATGGTATATTGGATTCGAATTTGAAAATCTTTTCTACTTTTAAAATTATTAATATATTAAAAATTAAAGTAAAGGTAAAAATAATATATATAAATACATATATAAAAATCAATACACCTTATATATTGCGGAATTTTTTAAAAAATAATATATTTTTTAAAAAAATCAAATCTGTTTGCCGATTTCAAAAATTTGCAAAATTAACCGACAGTCGGCATTTGCGCAGTGAGCACAGTCGGCACTTCAACTGGACTTCAGTCGGCACTTCAAATGCCAACTGCCTATTAGTTTTGTAATTTTTTAAACTTGACATACATATTTGATTTTTTAAAAAAATATTATTTCAAAAAAAATTCTATATTGCGCACATAAGTATGATTTTTAACTCACAAAATACGGCTTATAAAACACAAAATACGGCTGGTTGGCTTCTGATTTTGGGCTTTGGCCCAACTTGATGCCCACGCAAATGGTGAGGTTGGGCCCGCGACCTTATATCGTGCCAGGCTGTAATTCACCCTGGTACCATGGAGATGTGAGATGGGTCCCTCCCATTCTCGTCTCCCTCCTCGGCGACGGCTCAACGCGGCGCCGCACCACGGCGTGGCCGCCGTCGGATGAGGAAACCCTAGCCTTAACCTCCCGGCGTTGCCTACCTGCGCTCTTCTCCTCCAATCGCATGCCTCCTTAGCGAAGGAGCCATCGATCCCGCGAACGTCTCCGCATCGGAGATCGTGAGCCGCTGCGGCGGATAGGCCGCGCGTCCCACCCTGGGTCTTAACCAACCGCCCGGCTGCGGTCGATTCGTATCCCCCGTGTTGACCAGGGCGCCGGGGCCTGGTGGTAGGTTCAGGTATGCCTTCGGCGCGATTTGGCTTTTCTTATTTGGTAGTGGTTGCTTGATTGTGCGCCCCCAATTCCAATCCATTATGTTTCTCGTTCTGGCCTCCGGGTGCGTTGGATCCTCCAATGTATGGTGAGATGGAGAAATCGGCAGGGGTCTGAGCTTATGTGGTTGCTGTGAGTTCAGCGTTATTTGATTCGTGAAAACATTGATGGATTTGTTAGTAGAATCAGGTTACATTTCACCCTCGCGGCGCTTAGGGTTGAGGCGCTCTCTGGCAGTGGTAGGCACTGTTTTGACACATTTTTTTTGTTGATTTTAAGGTTTTATCTGGTTAACTTAGGGAGCCTTCGTTTTGGTGGGCTTCCATGTTAATTTTACACAATTGTCCGTATTATGGCTTCGTATGCGTCAACTTTTTAGGTTTTATATCTTTTGCAGAAGCAACGGATAACGAAATTAAACAAATCCACACCTTATTCTCATACAAAACCATGGAATTTTGTTCTTATATGCTACTTTGGTGGGCTGGCGGCACATTGACTTGGTTGGTCTGTTTGGTCCTTTGAACTAGAGAAACTTTGATGGGCCCTTGTTTGAGGATCACCTTTGTGTTAGTTTCTTACTTGGTATTAGTGAATTCATGATTTAACATACTTGCCGTGATTGTAATTTATCTTCATAGAAAATCAGTTTGCATGAGATTTGTGCTAGTTTCAGTTGCAAGTGGATACAATGTTTATTTTATCTTTCAGCATATGGTTGTTGACCATTTTGATCTAATTGTGCATTGATTTTGGGAGACAGTTTCTAAGGCTGGTGAAGATAGCTCTCAATATGTTAAGTGGGATGCATGTTTGTGCATTTTTTGAATGGATCAGTTATGTATAGCAGTGCTTTCGGATAACCCTCCCTATTAGTTGAATGGATCAATGTGACTTTCAGCAATTTCTTTTTCGCATTGTTCTTAAGAATCTAAGGCGAGGCACGATGACCTATCCCTTTTCAGCCACCTCTGAGCAATTTAGGTGTGTGGCGAGGCAACGTTATACACACGTCCTTACATATAATTGCCACAGATTTTAGTACAAGCATTTATACTTACCTTGGTGCTGTCAATGATTTGACTCTGTCCTTTCTTCTCTTCTTTTCAATCTTCCCTTCTCTTCTATTGTCGCATGCAATTAGCCAACTACTAATCCAACTAGTCAATGAGTAGCAGTAGCACACGCTCGGCCGAAGCTGCTTCACAGTTCGCACTGAGTAGCACAGCAGTAAGCAGGGCCACTCAACCTCGCCAAAGCTCCTTCTGCAATTCTGGCGCTCACCTTCGTCGCCTCTTACCAGATTTGCGCTGCTGCCTACCAGATCTCAGCCACCACCTGCCTCCGCCGTGTCTCTGGCTCTCTGTTCACCTCCGCTGTGTGCCTACCGGAGAAGCCTTGATCTGCCGCAGCTAGAGTCACCCTATCTTTTACCTTTCTTTTCCTCCCTTTTTGCCCCTAACCCCACGCACTGTTTCGTGCAATTTCCCATAGTGTCAGCCTCAGGTCGCTGGCCCTTAGGAAGGCGGCAAACCGTCCAAGCGACACCACAAAGGCGGTGGACGCCATACGCGTTGGAGCCAAGGCGATGCCTAAGCACAACTCTAAATCGTGCCCAGATGCCTAGGCGTCGCCTTAAAACCATTGTCCTTTCCCTGAAAAATACCCCAATTATGCTGCTCTACTTAGATTGTAGACTTTAAGATTTAGCTATTGTCGTGCTTATCTTGTTCCTTGCAAGTTTTGACTCGTCAGAAGGAGCAAGCAAGTACAGGCTCTTGAAGTCATGATAGACTATGGAGAACTGGAGATGCATAGTTTTAACATTTCAAGTCCGTCGACCACTTTATTTCAAAGTTGTGATGACGGGGTTTATAGGTGTGAAATTGCAAGTCATGTTAGTGTAGGTTATGTGGTGTGAAAAGGGTGCATCTGTCTTGGTTATTCTATTCTAGAAATTGTGCAATACTATAATGGGTTCATGCTTGGGAACACCACGGTACATGTGGTCTGTGTGGCGCGTTTATTGACTTTTGTTTCAGTAGTAGCATTGTTTATGTTTTACTGTCAAGATTGAATGTTCCTTCAAAAGTAAGAGATACATATGTTTGTTTTGTTAATATTAATTTTCACGCTGTAATTGTCAAATAAATGACTGGATGAACTAATTTATATATTCTAAGAGTGTACATGGCATGCCTGTTGTACTTGTGCGCACTTGATAGTATTTTTGGTAGAGTCCACATAGGTGCTATGGAAAAGGACGCCGACCTATTTTCTTTTTTATTTTTCTTAGACAATGATATCTGTATCAATCCTTCGTACGTTCATTTTCTGATTTACTTCTTTCAATATTTAAATTACGGTTAGTTTTCACTACCACATAAACATACATTTGTGACGGGTCATAATATACATTAGTGACGGGCATGTCTCGTCACCCTTATCGTGTCAGTAATGACATTAATAGTGACGGTGTTGACATCAAGATTTGGTAAAACCCATAGCATACCATACGGTCAATGAAAGTCAAGAAAGGTCGATGAAAGATAGTAAAAGAAACTCGTTCGTTACAACACCGATCGGATATGGAGGAGCCGATGAGAAGATAAAGATTATCCATACGATATTTGGACAGCAAGTCTCCGGACTATAAATATATACCCTTAGCTTAGAAACACACATCTCTGTTAAATAATTACTCGTCGCATCGCCACTTTTGGTTCTCAAGGTTTATCTCGGTAGAATTCGACACTTAGAACTAGGCTGCATCGTTCTGATCTCTGGCGAAGATGTGAGTTCCACCACCCGACGATCAAATTGACTAGGTTAGTATCCTCACGGTTGCATCAGATTGATCTCTTGAGATGAACATCGAAACAACACAGGCACCGGTTCTCGATGTATTGGTTAGGTCTAAGGTTGCATCAGATTGATCTCTTAAATTGATGTGATCTAGATGTGATAGTTTGAGGCTTCATCGGTTAAGTCCAATATCTTCTGTTATTATATCTTTTTCATATTATATACCGTTCATTTAAATAAAGCATGTCTAATACTTTGATATATTATTAAGATCATCGTGATTAGCTACTGTCTTAGTTAGGTCTAATCTAGTTATTATGATGATTTTTATGATATAAATATATTATTTGGCACATTTTATTTATTTCTATTGGAATACAAGCGGACATGTTATCTTCAATTCAACGCCATATCTTATTCATCATTAGAAAAGTGTTAATTGATCTGTACGTGTCAATTACCTATCTCATCGATCGATGGTACACTCGCCTGATTGTTTCACCCATGGTCATTGGCCCTATAGTCGATCGTCATGATATTCCACAATTATTCCATCCTCATCACGGTCATCGGCTCGATAGCCGATAAACTATGCTATTGATCATATTTTTCTGTTTCCTTATCAGTTGCAGCGTCAAACTGATTGGCATGTCTTTAACCCTTTTTCTAAAAACATAGTATGTGCACTAGAATTAAGATCTCATAGGCCACACATGTGTCATTGTGTGACTAAAAACGCACCAACATGCTTTTTGGCACCCCTAGTGGGACGCCAGACATCGCTCGTCGGTTAGATAAAACTCAGAACAGTAACACCATTGGAGTAACAGACGACGGGGTTAGACCAATCTGCTGTAAACAACCCAAGTTCGCCCTATGAAGACGACATCGACAAAATGAAGGGTAAACTCGGCTAGGGTTTCGCCGTGGCCGATGAATTTCAAGAATTAGACATCGGACCTGGTGACAGGCCGATGCCAAACTTCGTAAGTGCTCAACTTCTCGATGAGATAAAGAGTGGACTAATCACGTTGCTATGGGAATATCAAGATTGTTTTGCATGGCAGTATCATGAGATATTGGGCTTAAGCCGATCAATTGTAGAACATCGACTGTCGATAAAATAGGGATATCGGTCGTTCAAGTAGTCACCTCGACGATTTAAGGTGAAAATATACCCATATATCAAGGCCGAGATAACAAAGTTATATGACGCGGGGTTCATAAAACCGTGTCGATATGCAGAATAGGTGTCGAATATAGTACCAGTGTGGAAGAAAAGTGGGGATCTTAGAAATTGTGTTGATTTCAGAGATCTGAATAAGGTGACCCCAAAAGACGAGTACCCAATGCCGATCGTAGATTTGTTGGTGGATGCCGCATCAGATCACAAGATCATCAGTTTCATGGATGAGAATGGAAGCTATAATCAGATTTTCATGGCTGACGAAGATATTCATAAAATGGCTTTTCGGTGCCTAGGAGCTATCGGGTTATATGAGTGAGTAGTGATGACCTTCGGCTTGAAGAATGCTGGAGCGATTTACCAAAGAGCCATGAATTATATTTTTCACGACCTGATCGACTTGTTAGTAGAGATATACATTGATGACGTTGTGGTGAAATCAAGTAGAATTCAAGACCACATGGCCGACCTACGGCAAGTTCTAGAGAGGGCTCAGAAATACGGATTGAAGATGAATCCCAAAAAATGTGCCTTTAATGTATCTGTGAGAAAGTTCTTGGGTTTTATTGTGCACGAAAGAAGGATCGAGATCAGCCAGTGCAGTACGATGCCATGAAGAACACTCAACCCCTGCCGACAAAACTGAATTGCATTCATTGACCGAGAAGATAAATTTCCTCAGAAGATTCATAACGAACATATCGAAGAAAATAAAGTCGTTCACTCCGTTACTAAAGTTGAATCCCAATCAGGAATTCACATGGAGAGACAAGCAGCAGAGAGCTTTTGACGAAATCAAAGAATACCTAAGTTCACCACCGGTACTGTTGTCGCCATAGAAAAGGGCTTTGTTCAAGTTATAATTATCGGCCGATGACAAAGTCATCGGTGCAGTTCTGATTCAAGAAGTCGACAAGTAGAGGGTAATTTTCTATCTCAACAGGAGGCTTCTAAACGCCGAGACCTGATACCCGGCGATGGAGAAGCTCTGTCTATGCTTGTACTTCGCATGCATTAAATTGAGACATTATCTGCTTTCGACAGAGTGCACCATAGTATGCAAGATCGATGTCATCAAATATATGCTATCGACCCTAGTATTGAAGGGATGTATCGAAAAATGGGACAAGCAAAAATGAATAACTTCGGTGGGCCAAGGCCCGGACTGACGAAAGTTAAGGCCCATTAACTTCTGTTGGCTATGGTCAACCGATGGAAGTTAAGGCCCGCTAACTTTCGTCGGCTTAATAAGAAAACACTTAAAAAATGTCTTGTAAAAGATGACGATGACCCTTTGAACGAGGATTTTGCCAAAGGGGAAGTGACTCATAAAGACCCTTCACATCTTTGATCAAGCCTTAGGAGTACCTTCATTTAAGAACCTTGATCTTCGAAGCCTTGAATGATGTACATTAGCTTTGAAGTAATCTGTTTAGGCAAAATACTTAGTCTATAGGCATGATGTGATTATTTTCCACCAACAGTAACCCACTACATTAAAAGACTCATGAGCAAATGGAAGACTATCTAATTTAAGGACTGACTATCTAATTAAAGGACTGACTACCACATGAACTCATGATGGACTAAGTACTATAGCACATGGATGATCCATGTGTAAGATAATAACCTACTACATCAAAGGGTATAGTCCACAAATAGATAGAAGACTACGACATGATCTTATGGACATTCAACTCATGGATAAAACCAAGGTTATAGCGCACGCATGATGGACTATGTACTATATAGCACATGGATGCCCCATATGTACAAGATAGTAATCTACTATATCAAAGGGTATAGTCCACAAATAGATAGAAAACTAGCCCATCGAAGAACTAGCCCACACAAAGGGCAAATGCACAACAGACTAAGTATTATAACATATGGATAACCCATATGCGCAAGATAGTAACCTATTACGTCAAAGACTATAGCACACGCGGGATGAATCAAGTATTATAGCCCATGGATGACCCAAATATGTAAGATATATAGTAACCTACTACTTCAAAGGCTATAGCACACACATGACAGACAAAAAACTATAGCGCGTGAATATAATGACCCAAATGTGCAACATAGTAACCTACTACAACAAAAGCTAAAGCATACGAATAGATCAGACTAACCCTTTATAGGACTAAACACTACCACGTGAACTCTTGAAAGTTTAACCCATGGAAAGAACAAGGCTCAGCACACGCACAACAGACCAAGTACTATAGCCCATGGATGACCAAAATATGCAAGATATCAGTCCACTATGTGAAAGATAGAAGCCCATTAGCAGTTAAAAATGTCAAAAATAGTGTCACCTACTAACAACCCAAAATTTGAAAGAGAAAGTCCTTTAAATTCGAAAGAGAAAGCTCTTTAACAGCCCAATACATCAACACCTTAGCCCAAGGTGAACATGATGATGGTGTTTCCAATGTGAACAACACCTTAGCCCACCAACAGCCCATTTGTGGCAATAATTGAAAGAAACGTCCCACCAACAACCCATTTATGGAATGATGAACTACTTATTACCCATTATATTAAAGTGGTGATCCATTAAGGGCCCAATATTCACGTACAAGTGAAAGGCTATTGATAGTGAGCTATGAAACGAATGCCTATGAATGATCTAGTAATTCAAAGATGGTCGTCCAAAGATAACGACGATCAATCAACTCAACCGGTCAAAGAATGGAGCTCATTAAGGACCTCAAACCTGAAACAACGGCCCAACACAGGTTGACAGCCCATTAACGTCATACGACTTATCTCGTTTTTGTTGACGACCAAGTATAAATCTGGCTTGTTAAAGGCGTATGTACTTCGTACAATATCCAACCTTTAACACTTGTGTATTCGGAAGAACAATGGATTAGTAGTTAGTCCCCTAGAATTGCACATTCCAGAAAATGCATAATAGCAAGCATAGGACTATCAGAGCTATATTTTGCACGTGATCCCTCCATCGTACAAAATTACGGATACGCACAACAATATTCTGGCCCCATTTGTCACGGATTAAGGAATGGTCTGTAGATGGCCTAATCGGCACAAGAGACATTGACAAATAAAGAATAAAATGGTAAAATCAGCAAAAAAAAAAACTACTTAAATACAAAATGAATACTCTCTCCATAATATAGCAATATAATACTGAATTTAACATTTCGTATTACAATGAATCTGAATAATATAATATAGCAATTTAATACTAGATTTAATATTTTATAGCACAACAAATCTATAATAGTGACACTATCCAGAGTTATTATACTATGAAATAACTCAGTATTAGATTGTTATATTATAAGACGAAGTGAATACATATTTACCTTCTCAGAAAAAAGTATAACACATGCCGTTACGCAAAATTGCATGCCACCAGAGTATGAAAACTCCACTAAATATAGATTGCCGCCTGTCAAAAATATGGGAAACGGGATATACATGCACATTCACGAGGGGTTTTGTTTGGGTAAGGTGGGCAACTAGGCATATAGGTGATGATAATGTTTGGTTTAACAAACAAGCCCTCAATGGGAAATCAATCAAATCATGCAAAAAAAGGGAAAATCTAAACCCGAGAACACATCCACCCACCCCATGTTAATTATGGTCCTTCACGGCCTTTAGCCTCCATTTCTGGACCATAGGAAAGGCAAACTGAGCTAACTGCAAATTTGATATATACTGCACAGGAATACATCTCAAAGTGTCGAAAGCAGATATATACAACATACTACTTCGAAATTTATCAGTAGTACCGATGCAAGCATTAAGAAGAAAGAAAAAATACAATGGCAAATCTCTTACTCCATCCGGTGTACAAATAATAGATGTTTTGGTTTTTATTGAGAGTGTACAAATATTCAATCGAAGCATTGCTGCCAAATGGATGTAGCCATCGGAAGTTGAACTTGGGTAACACTACTAAAATCTAGCCTCCATAACCAATTGAGACAATTATTGTAACTTTATTTAATATCACCTTGGTATGTATAATTTTGTCTAAAACGACTAATATTTGTACACCGGAGGGAGTAAGTCTTAGCAGTCGAACTTTATAGTGGCATGCATCTGTTTTTTCCTGGAAATACCTGATGCCTTTTAATATCAATATTATCATAGGTTTACTAATATAGGAAACGAATAGAAGATTAGACTGGTTATCTAACGTGGTTATGCGTTTGAAATTTTTGTTCATTCTGAAGTCATTTCCATGTTCCCTTCATATACATGATTTCAAATGTTTGAACGTCATATGATTTTCTGTACCTATGCAATTTTACATGGTCATTCAAGAGAACACACAAAATGAAGAGTATAAACTAGAGATGAAACTTGTGCTTATGACTATAGGTTGCATAATACCACATTCTTCATTTGCTTATTTTCAGTCAAAATGAAAAGTATAAACTTATTTTGTGTATGGGTGCAATAGTGAGCATGCAAACAGGTTCATTTCAGACCAAACAAAGTTGGGAAGGCAACTACTCCTGAAACATAAAAAATCATGACTATATGACAAGGAATTTAAAAATAGTGTGTAGATCAATGTAAGATAATAAGCTATAATAACTGTGGAGAATACACCATAAACATCCAAAGATTGACTGAGAAATAAGCAGAAAATGAATAATAAGGAACAAATTGTACAAAACAGCCTGAACATGCCATTTATCTTACATGAATAAAGTTCTTCTTGTGCACACTAAATGATATCAACCAATATATAGGTAGCAGACACTAAATGAAATCGACATATCGGTTCATTGTGCAAGCTGATATTTCCTCTCAATGATACTAAATGAGGGTTACTCCAAATTCGTTTAGTACAATATTTCTAGAAGTATGACATGAGCAAATCAAAATATAAACAGCTTCCAAATTCACACATGGGGAATATATATATATATATATATATATATATATATATATATATATGTATTATGTAAACATCCGTTATCCATGCTTAAGCCAATCTGATACAGACCAAACATCCGCTACCCAGAAGCTTGCTGACAGTTAACAATTCGATATCTCATGAAAATATTTAGATGCTAAAGAATTCAATATCAGTAATGTACTAATGTTGATAGATTACCTTTAGAAAACCAAAACACTAGTGTTCTTAAAGGAATTAGTTTCTTCAAGTAACATACACCACAACTACATATTATTATCCACACATGTAAATGAGATGAGAACTTGAAACCGATGGTGTAATCTTGTGAACACATAGTGAGAAGTGAGAACCAATAAGACAATACCTGTCAAAGGTGCATAACAAGTTTTACAGCACTTCTTAAATAAAAGGCCTTCTAGCCACAAGGCTGTTTACAACCAGCAGTCCAGAATACAATCCCTGAAGTTTCACTATAATAGCAGTCATTTATGTCACGGGTCGGGATCCAGGGTCGGGGAGGATAGCAAAACATTGTGACTGAATTGATAACTGAACAATTGACCGAGGCCCTAACCCTCGTCGGCACGACGGAGCCACGCTTCACATCGCACCGCCGAGGCAAGGATACTAGAGAGGCTAAGCCTTTTCTAAACACTCGATGATTTCATCTAGTGCATCAGCCCTGTTTATATAAGCTAAGGGCTAATCTAATCTAACAACCTTAATCTGATTCTAACAACCTTAATCTACTAGGACTCATTTAATATAACAACTCAATCCTAACTAAATTGGAATCTTAACCTAATTGAACTCTTAAACTAATCTAACCTCTAATTACTATTCACAGGCCTGATTGGGCTATGGGTTGGTCTGCAGGCCCCTTTTTGCATGGTGTGTGACATCTCTTCCCCCCTTGAAAACCAGCTCGTCCTCGAACTGGGCTGTCGGTGCCACCAAGGCCTTCCATGTTGATCCGCCAACCACCGGTCAAGCCGTCGTCCGTGCGCACGAGGATGCCACCAGGACACATCGGGTTGCACCCCCAACTTTGTCAGTCCTGCCATCGCTGTCGGGGTTCCTCACACCATTGTCGGCCACGCCCAACCGCTCATTGATCTGCACGGTCAGGGAGTAGTACTGGCCACCGCGACTCTGTTGATGTCGTCGACCAAGCCATTGAGAGTGCCCCTGCGGCCGCCTGACTTGGCCTTGCCGAGGCCACCCACACCGCTGCAAATCCATCGTGTCTTGAGTGCCCTCCTGCATGCTCATGCCCTTGAGGACACCGCCTCCATCATCGCGTTCCAGCCGCCCACGGCTCGACCACCGATGTTGTATGTGTTGCGGCTATCCACGCCTCTAGCGCCCGCGCTGCCAATCGCGTCGAGGACGCCACCTCTGCGCCCACTCGAGCCATCTCCAGCCACAGAAGTCGACCGCATCGCAATCTCCACTAAGTAACCGTGGGACGTCGATCCGTCGTCAGGGCCCTCCTGACCTAGGACGCACGGGCTCCTCTCGTCAGGGCTCCCTCCACCAAGGGTGGATGTGTCATAGCCGAAGCCCCCGTTGATGTTGTCATTCGTGGCTAGGTTGTTGCCTCTGCTGCCTTCGCCCGGGGTCCTGGTGCTGAGGGTGCGCGAGCCCATCGCGCCGCCAACAGGCCATTCGAAGCCTCCGTCCCTAAGTAGAACAACCTCGCCTCCATTGCTTGGGATGCTCTTGTGAGTTGTTGTGAGGATGTTGCCATGCGTGACTTGGCATGTTGCGACGGTGCCCATGCTTGTGAGTATGACAACCCGCGACGCCCGATGCCCGAATGACGTCCACGCATGTCTAGCACGGTGCTACCGACGTTATCGTCACTAGCGCCTATGCTGTCCCGCGCAACATCACCACCCATGTCGACGGTGCTGATGTCACCACCGACGCCCAAAACGACGACACCCCTACCGCCTCCGGTGCCGCCCAAGGCCTCCAATATGGAGTTGCAGCGCCTCAACACCTCGACGACTAGGGCCTGCACCTTCTCGTCAGCCTTCCACTTGGCCCAATCGGCACCGACTGAGGTGCTGAATCCGCCTCGGATCTTACGGCGTAGTCGCGGCCTAATCAAGATACGCGTGCTCTGACGGCTGGCAATCCGGGGACCGCCGCTCATACGCGCGATAACGGCGCCGCCGCTGCCGATTGCGATCTGCTGCTTCATCCCTGTCCTGTCACCCAATTGCACATTTATGGCGGAAGCCGAACCTGAGCCGTCTGATACCAAGTTGTCACGGGTCGGGATCCAGGGTCGGGGAGGATAGCAAAACATTGTGACTGAATTGATAACTGAAGAATTGACCCAGGCCCTAAGCCTCATCGGCGCGATGGAGCCACGCTCCATGTCGCACCGCTGAGGCAAGGATACTAGAGAGGCTAAGCCTTTTCTAAACACTCAATGATTTCCTCTAGTGCATCAGCCCTGTTTATATAGGCTAAGGGCTGATCTAATTTAACAACCTTAATCTAATTCTAACAACCTTAATCTGATTCTAACAACCTTAATCTACTAGGACTCATTTAATATAACAATTCAATTCTAACTAAATTGGAATCTTAACCTAATTGGACTCTTAAACTAATCTAACCTCTAATTACTAATCCGCTACAGTACAACGGATTGGGCTATGGGTTGGCCTGCAGGCCCCTTCTTGTGTGGCGTGTGACATTTATTTGTCACATAGACTGAATGCATATAGTGGTCAGACCTGACTGGTGAACAATATAGTATGACATAGTCAAGCATAGTAGCAGACAAACCACTAACCAGACTATCAATGAATGGCTAGCAAATAGAAAATTGTGACGTAGGCATAATCAAAATATGAACCAAGTAGAATGTATGGTATGTTGGGTCCATGAAATAAAGAAAAAAAGAGTAACCATTGGCCCAATTATGATGCAGGCCAGCCATCAAGAATGGATGTTTAGAAAGCTAAGGCATGTATCTCGAAATGAAGAGAAGCCAACTCTCGAATCGCCTAAGTGATGGATGGTACATTTCTCAGGATGTTAATTAATTTCCAAACACATATTAGAATGACTGTCTGTGGATGCTTAAATGATAATTTTGTTTTTCATCAATACTCGAATCAGTAAAAATTATCAGAGACTACAGTAAAATCAGCAGTCATAAAAAATATGATATAAATTTCGTAGTCAATCATTGCTCAATAAAACATTTTCTGCTACAATGACATTTGCACATGGAAGATTGAGCAGCAAAATTTAGTATTAGAAAAAATTGATTAAGTGAACCGAAGTGAACAAAAATATTCAGCCCACAACATCCATAATAATTTAGTTTGAGATGCAAAATTTAAAAACTGTGAGTTACTTTATTCAAAAGGCTAAAGTCTCATTGAAAAGATTTAGTACTGCTCAAAAGCTCCATATCCCATATGCACCCACGTCCTTCTTAACCAGAAACTAATTCTCTGCAGTAGAGATCTAGATGCAGAGGATGAGTAGGCTGAACCCAATTATTTAAATGTTTAAATCAGTTTTGATACTTACCAGGTACTAATTACCACATCACCATTGGTACCACCACATCATGCCGCAAAAATAATTATGACATTCTAGCAACAAAACTGCATCTGCATGTCATCAAGACCACTTCATGCGAATGGCACTGTTTACAGCCAGTCCATTCTAGTATCGACAACCTTGAAAAAAACCTATACAATCAACATCAAAAGAAGCCAAAAAAAACACAAATCGAAAATTAGATACGAGGTATCATCAACCGATCAGTTATTCAGTTCAGTATGTGAGAAAACTGGAAACGTGGTGGCTGAAAAAGCATGAAACGAGTCAGTTCACTGCCATTGGACGAGATTTACAGATAACATGATTTACGGCCTGGACAACAGCAGCTAAGCAACGATTCCCATCCAATGCACCTCGCTCACCATTCCCCGCCTAGCCCCGCAACTCGCATTTCCCAACCCGCTCATTCCAATCCAACCAAAACCCCCTAGAAACACACATCCACCGGTCGAAAACTATAAACCCCTAGCTAGGATGGAGGAACCCAAGCTGAGCGAAACCCTAGTTTTAGCGAGCGCAAACCATGGATGCATACGAATCGGAAGGCAATACCACCGCAGGAGGGCAGTAGTGGGGTTCCAGGGAGAGCACGCGGCGGATACCTTACACGACGCCACGAATCATCGACGAGCGAGCGGGAGGTGGAGCCCGACGGGAACGAGGGAGAATGGAGGCTATGGCGATGCCTCGGGAAGGAGAGGATGTCGTCCACGCCGTGCCTCCGGGACTGCTCGATGCTCGCCGGCCGCGCGCAAGCGCCGAGGTGGGCGAGCTGAGATGATCATGTACAAAGTGGGGAGAGAGTAGCGGCGGAGATGAAATCATTAGACACTCCTATAAAAATGAAATCAGTTATTGATTACCTCTTATTAATCACTAGTATGTGCCCGGGTTAGATAACATTAAAAATCAAAAAACAATTATGAAACAATATAATTATGAAACATACGTGCGGCGACGAGCGGGAGTTGCGAGGATGATTCATGATGAAGGCGGCGATGATGATCTGATGGTCGGAGACTTGATTGGAGCACTGACCGGGGACGGGGAGGGGATGGCGGACCCGACAAAGTCGACAATGAGGACAAATGTGGCTCCCAGCGATGAGGACGGGCAACAGCAGAGTAAAAACGTACGACGTGGGCTCGAGTTCATGAGACCAAGGCTAGAATTGATGGAAGGATTTAGCGATGGACTTCAGATTTTATAGGGAGGCACTGGAGAAGAAAATGGGGCGGGAATAGAAGGGAATTACGAGTCTTTGAAAAATAATATTGTGTCATTAATACATTTTCTGTTTATTTATTATTTTTATATAAAACTAATTAAATTTCTATACGTACGATCAACATTCTATATATTAATGGTTTCTATATAAAACAAGTTATCTTTCATATATTGATGATTTATTTCATATATTAATAATTGTCATATAAAACAGAAGACCAGCTTCCATATAAAATAGGTGGCGCCTAGCTGTAGAGAGAGGAAGGGAGGTCATAATGGGCTGGGACAACCCAAGAGAGAGGAAAAAGAAGATTTGATGGCTATGATTATGAGATGTGAATAAAAGGTTATGATAACAGATTAATGGTTAGGTGGATTACTCAGACTCACTAATTATATAGTATGATATATATACTTTTAATGCTACCCTTGCTCACCATAGCTAAGAATATATATATATATATATATATATATATATATATTAAAGTGGTTAATGGTGGTGGCACTGAAACTACTGCCATCGTAATCCTTCTCATTAATATTGTGAATTTTTTGGTTGCAATGCACACATACTCAGCTAGTATCATTATAAAGTTTGATCAAAGTATTCAAGAACACTGAAGTCATGAGCTTTATTTCCTATGCTATGAGTTCAAGGATCATAGTCACATATAAAAAGGTTTTAAGGTTATGAATCATAATTCCAATGCTTTAATTGTATATATACGTTAAGGTAGAGGAGAGAGAAGAAAAACATGGCGTAAGCTTATAGTCCGTTGATATACGTGTTTCTATAAACTTTGTGAGATGATGAGTTAGGTCATTTATTGTGTGTTTGGTTGCTTGTACAAAGCTCAGTCAGACTCATGCGATGTAAGTTCGTTTGTTTGGTTGCTTGCATGAGTGATTGAGTCTAGCTCATTGGGTGCAAAAGGTGCTCCTTGGCCTAGCTCCACAGAAATGAGAATAAAATTCTTTTCTGCCAGACCTAACTCGGTGGATACCAATAATGAAGTAACTAATGATATTGTTAATACATGATTTTTACATATTAAATTATAGTAATATATTTTAAATAATATTAAGTATTATAAGATGTACTAACAATTATAATAAAATAGTTGCACACAACAAATACAATGGTGATTCATTATTTATGATTTTTTATCCCACACAATGTATTCACATGTGAATAACTAAATACCATCTCACTTTGACTAGGTTAAACAAAGTGTGTGTAACCAAACAAGCATATATTACGTATAATACGAACTAGATCAATCAAATACATGCAACCAAACGTCGTCCTATTGAATACTCTCTCTGTCCCAAACTATAATTATTTCTTAACTTTAGAGCATTTATTAAAATGCAAAAAAAATGTGAACAGCCACTTAACTAGTATTCAAAGTAAGTAGTACTGTATACAACTAATACTTCATATAAAGGTAAAATGAAAAAAATAAAGAAAGAAATTATAGAAACCGTAATATTGAGAAAAAATTGAATAGTAAAAATAGTTATATTTTAAGATAGATGGAGTATATAATATATATATAAATAGTTAACTATTATCATGGAAAATACTGTTTTGCACGATATGCATGTAGCATGTAGATAAGTTGAGTACGGATGCGTGTAGAGCTCCAAACGTTAATCGGTCAAAATCACACGAGGGCTCAGTTTCAGAGCGTGTGATTATGTTTTTCAATACACGTGTAATTCCGTCCGCTTCACGTGTTGGGTCGATTCGAAAGTCGGGGCACGCCTTCCACGCACATGTGGACCATTTTTTCGCGCCGTCCGATGCAGCCGTCAGGAGTTCAGGACGCACCGTATGTGCCTAATCGCTGCGTCGTGACAGAATGACTGTCAATTAGGCTATTTACAATGGGGCGTTTCATAGTATTAATTATCATGCCGTATCAGATTTTTTGCTTACATGACATTTAATTAATGAAGAAAGAGAAGAAAGTAGTGTCATCACCATGACATGGTGCTAACCCGTTTCCAAGACGATGAAACGAAATGAAACAACCATTGAGAGCTAAATCGTTTCATCAGAGAGAGGGTATTTCATGAGAGCTAATTGCATTTAATTACACTGGTTAGCCTAGGAAACAATGAAATGAAACTCTCCACTGAGAGAGGGTATTTCATTCAGTTGTAAAGCTGACGTGACATTCTAGGAAACAGTGTTATGAAACTCACCATTGTGAATAGCCTTAGATGTATAGGCACATGCTTTCTTAACGTTGAATTATCATCGATCCTTACAAAGCCGGTTTTATCACGTGTGAAGTGATTCTACTAGTCTCTGGTTGTATTTGGAAAACAGATTAGAATTTGATTTTTTTTAATCGGAAAATCTTCGGTTTTCATAATATTTAACCTGACATACATATCATATCATAACGACATGTACTACCTCTTGAGTCATCTTTAAGCCGCATATTTTTTAAAAAATATCATTTCGTAGTAATAAATGATAAAAAAGATATAAGCTGTTTTTTTGTGAAGAGAAAATAAGTAAGAGCTCGTGCTCCCATATATATTTAAGGATCTATACGTTAGGGTTACATATAAATATTAAATATTTTGTAAACAGTTAAACAGACAACTACTATTTATGGATTGTACTTGTTAACTATTTAGTTGTCTGTGTTGTAAATTTTCATGAATCTATAAACCACATTTGTTTATGCATTGTAAGTGCCCTAATACTTTCAGACTTTATTTGATTTTTTATAATTAAAAAATCATTAAACTCCATGTTATCGATTGAGTGTCGCGGCGTAGATTTTTCAAAAATTATTTTCATTAAGTGGGTACAATCTACAAATGGACTCAAAAATACGAATATGATTTTCCTATAATTTTTTGTTTATTATTTCATGTACTCCTAATCCAAATTTAACATATTTCAATATAAATCATAAAAACACACTCAGTGGATTAAAAAATAGTAAATTGATCCAAAAAATACCAAATTTTTACATGAGATAACAATTATTTAACAATACAAAGGTAGAATTAAATATTAAAAGTTTGGAAATATAGTTTTTAAAAAGTTATATTGTATAGTTTGAAAGAAATTATATTGTTTAAAGTATGCACATGACAATTTATACTAATATAAGCTAGTGCATCACTTGATCAAAAAAAGTGAATCCTAGGCGGGAATCAAACCAGGTTGCCTCCTTCAATGCATGGTGCCTTCTCTACTTAACTAGAAGAATGCTTGCGAAGTACTTCCTCTATTCAAAAATCTTCTGCATATTATTTTTGCATCAAAACAAAAATACATTTAACAGTACTATTACTATTACATTAAATTTCTCATATATTTATCCTAATGCATTAAATAGTATTACTATTGTATACATAAAATCATATGGTTAGCACCATAAAAAAAAGCTTATTTAATACTTAAGTCTAGTCTAGGTAAACTATAAACAGGTAGAATTTTTTTGAAAAAAAAACTATAAATATAATACGTAAAATATTTTTGGATGGACGGAGTACCTTACAACGCTAACATTAGCACTTTAGCGGCTGAAGTTTACGGCTGTAATAAGTTTTTTAGAGGTTTATTTATGAAATAAATTTTTAAAAATGTCTAAATGGTAAACATTTCAGTCTCTTTCACCGCCCAGAAAAAACATCGTCGAATTCCGATCTTTCAACATAGCTTAGTCCAAATTCGTTGTTTTTGGTCGGATTTTCACCCATGGTAAATAAAATTTGGCATCAAACAATTAGACGTCTTTTATTTATTTATTTTTAAAAAAAACACGAGGCTGTAGCTGACTAGCTGTGCGTCAGCTACCGAACGGGCGCTCGGGTCCTCAGAATTTCGGGCGGTCAGAAAAACGTGGCTCGCTGGTTCTCCAAATTTTCGTCTCCCGACGCTGACCGCCGCCGCCTAGTCCGGAACATGCTTCGTCGTGATTCGTGCACAGAATTTCTCAATCCTACTGGCTAAGATAATTTTTAGCATTAATTATTTATAATATAAGGTGTATTTAGCTATTAAACACCAATAATAAATGGTGACTGATTTCAAAAAATTATATTATGAGATCATGCAGCTCATATTACAAATGTCTTCGTATATGTAAAAAAAATATAGGCCTTAGGTTATTCACCGTGGTCAGTTTTATAACACTGTTTCTTAGAAGTCCACGTTAGCTTTGTAACTAGGGCTGGACAAAAAACTCGTAGCTCGTTAACTCGCTCGGCTCGTGACTAGCTCGGCTCGACTCGGCTCGGCTCGTTCTATTTTCCTAACGAGCTGAGCTGCTGTTTTAGCTCGTTAGTATAACGAGCGAGTTCGAGCTGGCTCGCGAGCTGCTCGCGAGCTTAACGAGCTCAGCACAAGTAATCAAGTCAACCCATTAAAACAATAATAAAACACTATCTTACAATATAAGACTCATCATTTTATAATTTATTTGTTAATATCAAGTTATTACTTGCTAACTTGTTATTATAAATTTATTATTATGGCATATAGAATTTATCATATAAAAGTTATAGAATTTCTCATATAAAAGTATGAAACAAATAACATGTGTGATTAATTTGATGGAATCATAGAAATAATGATGGAACTATGGATGATTATTTTTTGAAACCTTATGTATTCTATTTATTTCATATTTTGATGTTTGATATGTGATTATTTAAATATTTATTATTTAATCATCTTTTAAATAATTGGCTCGCGAGCTAAACGAGCTAGCTCGCGAGTTGGACCGAGCCGAGCCGAGCTGGGTTTTCTGCTCGTTATGTTAACGAGCCGAGCCGAGCTAGCTCGTTAACATAACGAGCTATAACGAGCCGAGCTTAACGAGCCGAGCTGGCTCGTTATCCAGCCCTATTTGTAACTGAATGAAATACTCCCTCTCAGTGGAGAGTTTCATTTCACTATTTCCTAGGTTAACTAGTGTAATTAAATGCAACTAGCTCTCATGAAATATCCTCTCTGATGAAATGATTTGGCTCTCGTGAGCGTTTCATTTCGTTTCATCCATTTTGGAAACAGGTTACACCATGTCATGGTGATGACACTACTTCCTTCTCTTCCCTAATTAATTGAATGTCATGTCAGCAAAAAATTTGATGTGTGATGGTAATTAATATCATAAAACTCCTATTGTGAATAGCCTTATATTATGAGAAGAGGGAGTACCGAAGAAGATGTTTGAGAAATAAAAGAGATCATATATGATTAGATACACAAGTAATATAAAAAGGGGTAAGACGTCATTTATAAAAACATGAGCTGCGACTTTCATATTAGTCTAGAAAAGAAATTCAAGAGTAAAAAAGAGCATAAGTAAATCGTAATCCCTTCGGTATACAAATAATAGTCGTTTTGGTTTTTATTGAGAGTGTATAAATATTAGTCGTCACGTCAATCGAAACATTTGTCACTTTAATTATCCAAATGGGATGTGATTATCGAAAGTCTAGACTCCATAATCAATTAAAACAACTCTTATAACTTTGATATGTATAATTTTATCTAAATGACTAATATTTATACACTAGAGGGAGTACGCCATAAAATAAGAGCTAAAATTCAAGTTGTCCAGGCCGCTCTACTCTCCAGTGACTTGGGAGTACTTTTAAATCGATGGGTTGTGATGTGCTTTTGTAATATTGATAAAAATGGAGGGCGTTTGTGAAAGTTTGCGCAAAATGTGAGGCCGAGGGATAAGATGGCATAAAGAGTGGGGATCCCAGCTGCCTGCGAAGCCAACACAAACCCGCACGCACTCGTCGTCAACTCCACCCACCCATCCGCTCCGAGGGCGCCGGCCGGCAGGCACCCACTCCGCCTCCGTGCGAGAACGGCGATGGCGACCATCACCGCGCAGCTCCGCTCCGCGCTCCTCTCGCCGGCGGCCTCTCCGCGGCGCCGTGGTGGCCGGCGCGCGCCGTCGTCCGTGCGCTGCGACTCCTCCGCGTCCTCCTCGTCGGCGGCGGCGGCGTCGGCGTCCCTCGACGCTGAATTCGATAAGAAGGCCTTCCGCCACAACCTCACCCGCAGCGACAACTACAACCGCAAGGGGTTCGGGCACAAGAAGGAGACGCTCGAACTGATGAGCCAGGAGTACACCAGTAAGCGCGGATGTCCAGTTTCTTCTTCTTCTTCTCCTGTTTGTGCTTCTGCTTGGCACTCACCGGCGGCGGGGATGATGCGTCTACTCAGGCGACGTGATTAAGACGCTCAAGGGGAACGGCAACCAGTACACGTGGGGGCCCGTCACGGTGAAGCTGGCAGAGGCGTACGGCTTCTGCTGGGGCGTCGAGCGCGCCGTGCAGATCGCCTACGAGGCGCGCAAGCAGTTCCCCGAGGAGCGCATCTGGCTCACCAACGAGATCATCCACAACCCCACCGTCAACAAGGTACTGTTCCGCGATTGATTTCGTTTGATTTGGCGTCGTTCCCATGTGCAGCTCGTGGGGGAGAATTCTGTATCTTTTCATGGATGGCCGTATCCGTCCACGAATCTGAGCTTGTTGCGTGTGAGGGGATAGATTAATGCTCGAATGGTAGAATTGTGTGCTTTGGTACATCTAGGATATGGAGTAAAATTCTAGTTGAGATTGTTCACAGTGAAGATTTGCCACCAAAGTCTGAAGTATTTTAGACTTTTGCCCCCTCAATTACTCAACACACTAGTTTCTGTTTATATGAGGCTTAAGAGTATTCAATCATTTGTGTCCTGCAAGGCAATGAAATTTACTTGAATTCAATTTGTGTCATTGTCTGCCCGAGAGTTATAGAATTTACTTGAGTTCAATTTGTGTCATTGTGCGCACAGAGATTGGAGGACATGGGCGTCGAAAATATTCCTGTTGACGCAGGTATTAAGGATTTTGATGTTGTCGAACAAGGAGATGTTGTTGTGTTGCCTGCATTTGGAGCTGCTGTGGAGGAGATGTACACGCTGAATGAGAAGAAAGTGCAGATAGTCGATACAACGTGCCCTTGGGTTTCGAAGGTAGGTTTCCCTTTTGAAGATCACCTTGTCCTTTCTTACTATGTTACTTTCAGATTCTCAGAAACCAAAGTTAAATTTTTGTTGATGAACTCTGTAACTCTATATAGGTGTGGAACATGGTTGAAAAGCATAAGAAGGGTGACTACACTTCTATTATTCATGGGAAAATACTCCCATGAAGAGACTGTTGCCACTGCTTCGTTTGCAGGGACATACATCATTGCGAAGAACATTGCAGAGGTATATTTTCCTATTGTATTGAATTTCATGTTGAATGCATTCCATGGCTGAAATAATGAAATATTATCAATTGTAACAGGCTAATTATGTATGTGATTATATACTTGGTGGCCAACTTGATGGTTCTAGCTCCACCAAAGAGGAGTTCCTTGAGGTGAAGACTTTTCTGGAATTATCCTTTTTCTCACATGCTGGAAATAAATGCCAATGCCTAATCGAATGTTTGATCAACAATTGCAGAAATTCAAAAATGCAGTTTCTCCAGGATTTGATCCTGATGTTGACTTGGTTAAAGTAGGAATTGCAAATCAAACAACAATGCTTAAAGGAGAAACTGAAGAAATTGGTATGTATGCTAACAGAGTAACAGTTGCTATGAACTTTATGCTTGTTAGTCTGTGTGATTGTATACATTACAAATTTGCTCTTGCACCGATACTGAATTTGACTATAAATGCTGTATAATTAACAGGGAAACTTGTTGAGAAGACTATGATGCGCAAGTTTGGTGTTGAGAATGTCAATGACCACTTCGTTGCCTTCAACACTATCTGCGATGCCACACAGGTAAGCTTTGTGTTGCACCTGTTTGTTCTTTAGTTTTGCAGAAATCTTGTCTCTATGGAACCAATAAAAATCTCTCTGTTCAAAAGTTTTACATTTAAAAAACACTGTTCTCTATATATTAAAACATATGTTTTAGAAAAATTTAATCATTTCATTACTAAATAAAGGCACTTTTGAAAGATGTACCTAAAAGAACAATATTTGAAGAGGAATTTTTTTTGTCTAACTTGCAATTCGTCATTCTAATGCTTGCTGGAGTACATCATGATATTGTTCAATCGGGACGAATAATCACACTTCACTCGACCACCACTTATTCCATTAATACTAGCTGAGATAAATTCATTTTATCATGTCATTCTTAAATCTGTGAGTGGAGCTTATTATTTACTGACTATAGTAAAAGGGGAATATGGAGTAAGTAATTTACTGTGGCAATCATTTATGGTTCATTACAATCCACATAAATATGTAACCCTGTTTAATCATGTTGCTACAAATTTTGTAGCTATTTGGGATAGAATCTAAACATAGTCTATGCTTACATCATATTCCCCTTCATATAACAGGAAAGACAAGATGCAATGTACCAGTTAGTGAAGGAGAAAGTTGACCTTATTCTGGTTGTTGGAGGTTGGAACTCCAGTAACACCTCTCATTTGCAAGAAATTGGAGAGCTCAGTGGAATTCCGTCTTACTGGATTGACAGTGAACAAAGGATTGGACCAGGAAACAAGATCAGCTACAAGCTAAACGTACTCTCTAAGACCCTACTGTCTCATCAAGAATACATACTCTTTTTTTCTTCAGAAATAAAACAATGAAGTGTTCATGTTTTGACTGAGATTTGAATTGTTTAACAGCACGGTGAACTTGTCGAGAAAGAAAACTGGGTTACCAGAAGGGCCTATCACAATAGGAGTTACTTCTGGTGCCTCAACTCCGGATAAGGTAAGTGCAGCTGACTTGTATTCGGTGTTTCTTTTGTACGTAGCCTGCTTGTATTTTGCACGCATTTTGTGCACAGTGAATAAGAGTAGAGTAAAAAATGCATACCAACAATGCCTACATTCTTCTAATGCAGGTTGTTGAGGATGCGCTGCAGAAGATATTTGAGATCAAACGCCAAGAAGTTTTGCAGTCTGCGTAAATTTTCAGCAGGTTTGGCCAGTGTTAGCTGATGGCTTGGCGGAGGGTAATAGAACCCATTGCACAAGTGATGCTGGTACCGTAATGAAGAATGTGACGCTTTAGGAGCGCATACTACTGCATGTGCTGAGATCTACGTAGTCTGATGGGGGCAAATGTTGTAATCAACTGTTACGAAGAACATGTGTATATGCTGCTATTACTTTCTGGCCCATAAACGACGCTTCAGAATTATTTTCGTCCGTATTAATATCACGAAGTCTGGTAAGCTATTAGATTGAGATCAATTGCAGGAGCCCCTGTATATCCTGATATGCCACGTATGTTGTTAATAGTAGTATAAAATTCTACTTTTCTTCTTTGAACAACCCTTGAGGTCTGTATTAATATAAGGTGAATTTTACCGTGTTCCTAAATTTTGTGGGTTTTAGATCGGTGACCTATTACCTCTTAGAGGTAATAGATCATATAACTTTCTTTTAATAAATGTGAGCCTATATACATACAATAATTAATAAATTTCTTTATATTCTAACTTATAATAATTGCATGGATCACAAAAAGAAAATAATCAATAAATTTTTATGCGGGTTAGCCAATTATCTTTTTTTAATTACTAGTATCGTACTTGTGCTACGTAATGTTGAAAATCAAAAATAATTATGAAACAATACAATTATGAAATAGAGGTAACCGGCGGCGAGCGGAAGCTGCGATGACAGTTCATGAAGAAAGTGACGATGGAGATCTGATGGTCGGGGATCTGATTGGAGTGGCGGTCGAGGACAAGGGGATGACAGACCTGACAGAGTCGACAACAAGAACGGGTGCGGGTGCCAACGACGAGACGGGCGACTGGAGTTAGGCGGGCGGCGGCAAAGTGAAAACGCACGGTGCGGGGCTCGAGTTTACGAGGTTAGGGCTGAAATTGGTGGCGGGATTCGGTCATAAACTCTGGATTTTATAGACGAGGTTAGGGCTGAAATTGGTGACGTGATTCGGTCATAGACTCTGGATTTTATAGGGAGCGTCAAAGAAGAAAAATGGTGAGTATGGAAGGGGATTACGAGGTTTCCAAAAATAATATTGTGACATGAATATGTTTCATTTTTATTATTTCTATATAAAACTAATCAGATTTCCATAAATTTCCATATTATGAACATTCCATATATAATGATTTCCATATGAAACAGATTAGTTTCTATTCATTGATGTTTCCAATATAAAATAGATCAGCTTCCATATGTTGATGATTTTCATATAATAATAATTTCCATATAAAACACATGAACTTCCATATATTAATGAAATAACTTAGATTAGATGATTATATAGATTATAGGAACAAGTCCATTTTGGGCATCGAACTAAGGCTGAAGTTTCTTTTGGCCATCGAACTCCAAAACCAGGAATCTTCGGCCACTGAACTTTTACAAACCATGTATAATTGACCACAAGTCCTGTTTTGAATGGTTTCAGGTGGTTTTGACCGCCATGTTGGACTTCGTCGCCACATCACCCGCACATCAGCTTGCTGACTCAGCTGCAGTCCACACGTCAGGTCAGGGGCCCTCCTTATCTCTTCGTTAGGTCACTCGACAGCGGCGCTGGCTCATTCGAATCCTACGACGACGCTAGGGTTTGAGGAGGGGGCGGCGGAAGGGACGGGACGAGAGCCATGGCCAGGTCCGTCGAGCTTGTCTTCCTCGATGGTTACGCTTGGAAGTTTGGGTGAAGAGTTCTCCAATCCTATACAGCATGGTCCCCTAGATTACTCGCCGCCGATGATCTGCTATTGCGGGAACAAGGCAACACGGTGGATTTCTTAGAGCGAAGCGAACCTAGGGCGACGCTGCTTCACTTGCTACCGTTGACGTTATGCCACGCCGCCCTCTGCCTTGCGCACCGATAATTTGAGGAACGGGATGTCATCGGGTGACCTAACGAAGAGATAAGAAGGGCCCCTGACCTGACGTGTGGCCGCAAGCTGAGTCAGCAAGACGATGTGGCGGGTGATGTGGCGACGGAGTCCAACGTGGCAGTCAAAACTACCTGAAACCATTCAAAACAGGACTCGCTGGTCAATTATACATGGTTTGTAAAGTTCAGTGGCCGAAGATTCCTGGTTTTGGAGTTCGATGGCCAAAAGCAAACTTCGTCTTAGTTCGATGGCCAAAAATGGACTTGTTCCTAGATTATATGGTTGAGATTTGACGAAAGCGTTCGAACGATCTAGATCTTTTAGAGGGATAAGTAACCTTACACAATTATATTGTATGATAAATTATTTTAAACATACTTAATCACCGATCTATATTAGTTTTATCTATTACCTCTCTGTGAGATAACAGGGATACCGTAAATAGACCTTAATATAATCAAAGAAAATTATAAGATTATAACTCTCGGCGTCTGTAATAAGGAGAAAAACAAAAAAACACATCAAGGGTAAGTAGCATTAATCATGGCCTAAGGCAGCAAAGAGAGTAACAAGATGTCCAAGATGATGCTCTCAACAAGGTTGATGACGCCCTCAATAAAGTTATGACGTTAAACCTTAGACAAGGTTTTCACTGGAGAGTCTTGCTAGGGAGGGGGAGGCTGCTAGACAAAGATTCGAGAAAGAAACATGACGTCTCAACAAAGCTAGGCATGGCTTTCCTCCGTAGCTTCACTCCCAACTCTGAAGACACTCCTCAACTCCTCCAACAACCAACAAACATACGCTAGCAAGCGCCATACCCCATTGACGCCCCGAAACAAGAACAAGGTCTTGCACTCCTACTGCCCTCACCTAAGCTAATGCTCCACTATCAACACTACTACCATATGACGACAGCAACAACAAACAACAAACACAACTTCTAAGACCAATCCCTGTCTAACCAAAGAGCACCCCACAACTGAGAAGACGACTATAAAAGGGAAGGATCTTCAAGGAGGAGGGGATAAAACTAGTAGGGATGACCATTGCACTACTGAGGTACTGCCCGACGCATCAACCATGCTATCAGCCATCACCAGACATTGCACTGTAACGAGGTAGGAAAAAGATGGCCAATTGAAGGAGGAACTGACCGCCACCGACAACACATGATCATGGTCCTTAAACTATCACTGCAGCAGAACCACCATTAGCTCGGTCTCGTGAAGGCAAATTGGGCTTCCCACCACTACCAGGCAACTACACCCACCACCAGCCTTCCCCTGCGCCACTAGGTTGTCGACGCCTCTTCCCCGCGTTGCCTTACTATGCAGCAGGCCTACGTAATAGCCATTGGCTTCCTTTCTCGCTGACACAACCTCCTTCATGCCGACCTTGGCCTTTGTAGGCTCCTTCCCCGTGGGCTACTTCTCCGTGCCACAGGACCGACGCCAACCACTTCCCTATGTTGTCTTCTTTTTCCATCATCAACAACTTCTCTACGCCCTCGAACCCACACCAGTTATCTTCTTCGTTGTCGAATCCACCCTCACGCCACCTTCCTTCCCCATCGCTAGCTTCATCCCTATGTCATCGGCTCACACCAGGTATCTTCTTTGTCGCTATATCCACCCCAACACCGTTGACCGCACTCCACAAAATAGTAGTGACCACACGGCCGCACCGCTACCTTCTGGCCCGCACTAGCTATCTTCTCTGCCGCTAGATCCACCCCCACAACCGCACTCCACAAAATAGTAGTGGCCACATAACCCACCACTACCTTCCTCACGACCATGCAAGAGATCCAACAGAGAGCACTAATGATGGCGAGGAGTAACAGTGGGTGAGCGGCTAGTCCGTTCCATGCCGTTAAGCCATCGCAGGCTCGCAGCCCCTAGACGATGGCGGCAAGGACAGCCATGACCACACGACCCCACCGCCACCTTCCTCACAACCATGCAAGAGATCCGACAAAGAGCTCTAATGATAGCGAGGAGCAAGGATGAAGAAGTGACGGTGGGTGAGGGGCTAGTCTGTTCCATGCCGTTGAGCCGCCGCAGTCTAGGCCCCTAGACGACCGCGGCAAGGACAGCCATGGCCACAACTTATAAAACTCTACAGAAAACAATTTAATACTCACAGAGATAGCAAGGATGTATAAAATCTACCAAAGATACAGACGTAAAATAATCGCCACCAGCTTCCAAGAAACCATAAAACAATAGAAAACGCGGTAGTGATTAGCAACATTATCATGTACCCATCCAATCCACACCCACGGTATCATTCTGAAACTTCAATTCGATGCAAAGGGCAGCACCATTCTCCTTTTATGAATTTGACCTTGACAAGAAAAGCCTGGGCCGCCGAATTAATATCAGGAATGCAAGAACATGAACACCTGAGCAACAGCCGAACACACACGACACCATAGGGGCTCTCATTGGGATGCTCTGTTAATGATGGATCACAGATTACAACACGCATTGACCTTTACATTCCCTTCCCTAATTCTGATACGAAGAAAAGAAGAAAAAAAAACTACCACCTCCAGCTTCCCACTACGCCCATCTTCCAGTCAGACTAACCTTCTAGAAACGAAGAGCCCGCCCCCACGCTGCTTATACACCAGGCACCCATCTTCAGGTGCCCAGGTGAAATGGGCCACTACTTTCCGTATCCTACAATTGGAAAGCATTGGCCGAAGAAGAAAAAAAAAAGAAAACGAATATGGATAGGTCGTCGCCATTATACTTTACACAATCCCTGAGCTGCAGCCAGAGCTATCAGTGGGAAGAGATGCTCGGAGTGGTTATAGTCATCCGCCAGAAAGATTTCTTCTCGCCATACCCTGTGCATGGAACACCCTTTTCTTCTTCTTCCCTCTTGCTAAAGAGGGTCTGGTCAGAGCAATCAAGACCCGCCCCACATGCTGTATTGTACAACTCGCATGCAGAGTAGCATACCCGAAGCCTGTTGTCCCCATCTTCGTCGCACCTTTGAATTGAGATCTGAAGACATGAATTTAATCAGAACAAGTTATTTATGAACAAATTATTGCTATCAACAGTAAAGCCAGCAGAACAGTATGGATATAAGAATGAGGCATCACCAGACAGACAATTGGCTCAAAGAGCGCTAGTATTTTTTGACCAAATTTGAGCACACTTGCATGACGCTAGGTAGTCTAATCTGTACAAAGTAGAATTATCTTTGCTTTATATTGCCTTTTGGTTTGTTCCTAAAAAGTGCAATCATATTCCTTGTTGAAATTGTAGTAGAGCTTTAATATATATCCAATCAATCTAAACTGCTATAATATCGATCCACTCCAATTGGCAGTGTACATATCACTTATTCTAGAATCTAGATCATTGACGGCGAACATGGTGGATCCTTAATGCATTTGTGCTTGTTTAAAACAGTGCCGGCAGCAACAAAAATCTTATATCGTGTTAAGTATGCAAGTTAAAGTAGAACATCTAAAAGATCAGCAAAAGTTCATGATATAAATAATTAAATATTCGAGAAATGGTTCAAGGGAGCAGTACCCAGCAGGCCAGTCGCTTTGCAGCTGCTGCACAGTTGGCATTGTTAAAGAAGTTAAGGAATGTCCGCCCACTTGGCATCAACCTATTGTAGTTTGGCACAAGAACAACTGCTTCAAGCTGTTGTAGTATACTGAGTTCACTTGGTGCACAATGCTGCCCATCAGCATCTCTAACAAGTACATCACGACACATTGACAAGCTGGGCAGTATTGCAGAACCCTTCTGACAAGTGTAGCCTGCATAATCTGAACAGCGGAACTCACATTTACCATTATCACAAACTCCTCCATGCAAACTACACTGCTCATCGCAAACAGCTGCATAAAAAGAAAACATGGCATTACTTTTTGCAAATAAGAGCAGGGCAACAACTTTGAAGCATATACTAAATTGTAAGGGGTCCTATGCTCGTTAAAATGTATTAATCAAATGTGACAAAACAAAACCCTTCAAGCTTTCACCATGCTCCTAATACTTAGGAATCCAACTCATGTAATGGATGGGTCTATCTTTATCTTTGGCATAGAACTTCCGTACCCATTAAGACCCTGCTTGGTTGAGCTACTAAGCTCTAGTGTTAACAAAATTTGAATTTTAGAATCTTTGTTCTTTTTTGCAGTTTTTCTTTTGGACCATTAAGGATACAAATATAAAAGTTTATCTGAAAATTATTTTCCATTGCAAAGAAACAAAACGCTTGCTTTTTCTAGACCAGCATACCAAGCAGACCCTAAGTTTCACCTGTTGAGCAGTCAATCCCAGTCCATCCACTTTCACATTCACAGATCCCATTAGCTTTGCATACACCATGACCAGTGCACTTGGAAGGACAAGATCCTGTATAGCAAACCAATACAGGTCAGTGAAAATGTTAACTATATAACATAATGAATACTTAAACATGTCAGGAAAGCAATCCTGCCTATTTTGAACGAACAATGGCCAAGGGCCACAAAAAACATTATCCTCACACTTTGAAGCAGAATGTTCATAGTATATCTGTGTATATGAATCAGAACAACAATAAATCTAGCTTATCCCATATAAAATACCCACTTCAACATCTAGCTTATCCATATATCTTTTCAAGACACAAGATTTGAGAACCTGTGCTGAAAAGGTTGACAACTGAAGAACAAAATTCCACCTCCAAGGCAAGCACTGGTTCAATAAAAATGAAGGGTGGCATAAAGCTTTATACTCACTTCTGCTGCAGTCATGGCCGTGAAACCCAGGGAAACAGTGGCAGGTTCCATCAATACAGTCACCATTATAACTGCAAGACTTAGGACACTGGCCATTTACTGGAACTGGTACAGTGTTACACAGCTCATGATATGCCGGGCAAATCAACTCCCCTTCAGCACAAAATTAACTCATGTAAGAACTAAAAGAAGCGAGCTTTGATCTAATACCCCTTAAATAACAATTCTCACCATTAAACCCTGGGAACTGAACAGGCCCACCAGTTTCTGGACATGACTTCCAGATCCCATCAACAGCGACCTAAACAGTAAGAGTTTTTAGAACAGTGCAAGAGACGAATAACAATTTAACTAAAGCTGGCAACATTGCTGACTTGACAACATAAAATGATGCATGATTAGCCACTTGGACAGTTCTGATGCAAACACAACAGAAAACACTAACATATAAGAATGTAGTTCAAAAAGAATGTGAAAACATTTCCCACAGTTGAATATATCACCTTTATTATCTAATACATGTGGTTTGAAATATAATGCCTATAGTTTCAATGGTTTTGTTCAAAAATAATTAAATATAAAGGCTTGTATGTAGATTTTAGATTTATTGAGTTTTGATCTAGTATGCATCCATTTATTATCCCTGTTATATGTGTTTATTCATGATCACCCACAATAGGTATTTTTCTTTAATTTTTCAAGACTGTTTATTCATGACCACCTGCAATAGGTATTTTTCTTTCATTTTTCAAGACAATTACAAGGCTAATTAAGTCATTTTCTCCATGCCTTTCAATTTCACCCCATCTTAATCCTTATGAAAAGTGAAAATACACAAAATGCTTCTCAATGAAGAGGGTAATGACCCAAAAAATCAGAACATGTTCTTAATGCCCTATAAGTGTATTTATGGTGGTTATGATGAAAATCTATCATAAAATAGAAGTTGATGGTGCTTGGTTCAAAGCTCTTTAGATAAAAAGGGACAAATGGGTCAGAAATTTTCACAGAAACAAGAGATGCATCAACTCTCTGTTTGGTGGGTTGCTGGTCATGTATGTGTACTCTTGAGGAAAGAAAAGATACGCTAGAAATTCTCACCAAGAAAAAAGGGGGAAAAAGGAAATGCAGTGTCAACTGATAAATTAAGAAAGTAATACTAACCTCTAAGGAATTATTTGTGCAGCGATGCTGATAACAGCCATTTCCCTGCGTCATAGATCCACGAACAAACCCAGTTCGCACTAGTGTTGAGGCCATACACCTGCTCATTAGCAAAGCAAAGTTCCAGTAATAGTCAAAACTGAGAAATGGCATGCAGTAAAATGAGTACAATCCAACTTATTGTCGGCAGTCCCACCTTGAATTACTTCCCCGCACTTCACCTAACATTCTGTCAGGTGAGCGTGCACTATTTACATCAGTGCATGAACCATCTGAATAAGCAACATAATATGTACAGTAATCTGCTAACGAAGACTGACCACCTGCATGCATGGAATCCGGTTTCATATAGGGAGAACACTTAGTAAGAATTGCTGAAACATAGAAACCAATCAAGGGAACTTAAGAGGAGAATCAGAAAAGGTGAGGGACATATAGAATACGAAAGCTTTTAAGGGGGGCGTCCAAAAGACCCACTTGATTCATTAACCCCAGAGATAGTTCCAAAACCATTCCCTGCTGGAGATAATCAGATCATCTCTGATTAGGTAACCCAACCCGCTCTCTGACTAGGTAATCTTTTGGCAAACAGCAGGAAAAGCAAAGGAAACTTTGTAAGACATTGTCTGTTTATGTTTATTCCCTCTGTAGGTGTAATGAAGTCCATGAGTGTCCAGGGGATCCCATATATTACCAACGGGGCACTAAGCCACTAACTATGTCAAACAAATGATATTATCCCTTTAATCTTCCACAGCCTACACCCACATACCCACTCACCTTGATCTCCACAACCCAACTTCATCAGGATTAAATAGTGAAGGTCAAAGTCAAACAGAAATCTTGAAACACTTAAAAGTTTCCAAATAATATGTCAGCACTCAGTATAATGTTAAAAAATGATAAAATATGCTATGTCATCACATAACGTATGCCATACCTTTATTAGCTTGAGGGAAATATTGAGCCCATTTGGGCAAGTCCCCACTATAGCTTACTATAGGGCAATAACCTTCTGCTTCCCTATTATATGTGCATCCTGATAATTGTGTTGTGTTGCAGCGGTACGCTCCTTTCCACAAATTGCAGGGAGATATAACAAACTCTGTTCCCTGATTTTGACCCCAATCTAAGTGCTCAGCCATGCTATAATTAGCTTGATACCACCCGCTGTCCTCCAGTAATGCCAAAGTCATCTTTGAAACCACTGATCTTGTATCTACTGACCCTGTCATGATCTCATTCATTAAAGCCTTTTCTCCCAATGTGAACCTGTTTGTATGGAAAATCTCAGTAAAGATTGGGAATGAACATTGAACACAGCCACACAGGTATTCTCGAACTTGCATGATACCAACAAATGGTGGTAAATACAAATGTGAAATTATATCGATGTACCTGATGTGCCCCTGCCTCCACCATCTTCCAGTTCCAACCCAGTAAAGTTTTGGGAAAATGCCTAGCATTGACAAGAAATTGGTCAATTTAAATGAATAATTGTTTCTAAGGAGCATAAAATGGAGAGGTGCAAAATAACAGCAATTAGGGTTGACTTAAAAAATAACTAAGATCTTTATTAACAACTTACACCATAATGATGCCTAGAGTGCATGACAACCCGTGGAAGGACAACACGAGTGACCATTCTTCCAAGTTTTTCATCCAAAGCCTGAACAGTTACCTGAAGAGAGAGGTGTGAATATGCTGAGACTTGGTGTGGAAGGCCTTAGCTAGAGGAGGAAAGCATTCAAGCTACAAGTAATCAAAACCCGCTGAGCAGCTGAGCAGAGCTTGTCAGAATCCATCAATGCACATCCTCAATATCCTATGACTGTGGGTCACTGGGTCCACAAGCTATAGAGAATTAAAAACAGTTTATTTATTTCCGTTTCAGAGATATTACCTCATACAATTCGTGAGTGAGTTCTCTTTCAAGATTCATGCTCTAGTATGATGGTATCGCATATACTACTTGACCAATAAGTGACGCCACAAGGGCCTAGAGTTAGCAGTAGCAGGAAATCCAAGCATTTGCATATTAATACAAAATTGTATATTTGTATGTATGGTAGAAAATTTGCTCTTAAAGATTATGGGGATTGATTGGACTAGAACACATAGGATTCCCCTAGTTCATGCCCATCAATAATTCTATTGTCTGGGTTGTTTACCGACAACGCGACAAGTGATGGTGTGATTCATGACTGAGATTGATAGTCGATATACTGACTCTTTCTTCAAGTTTGGACTAAAATAACCTTTTGTCCAGCCCCACCAAGCATGGAGGCATCATTTATCATGCAACAAAATCCCACATAAATATTCATGCTGCCATAAATTGGAAAGCATCAAGAAATATCCCATTGCATCTTTGGAGTTCAGTCCACCACACATGCCAAGATTTTGATTGTCCAATATGGCAACAAGAGAAATTTACAAGGCCTTTCTGCCTTTGCTTAACATTATGTCACAACTCAGGCTACAGGGTTTGCAGTGTATACGCTTAAGTGGATCATTTCTTTAAAGGAGCTTTAAATGTTAAACATGACATAATTATCATAAAGGGATCAGCTTATGCTCTGAGCACTGAATCTCTGTTAAAAGGAAAGAAATTAATCCTGCCAGGACAGTGATGAAAGACATTGTTGATTACCTGACTACGCCTCCGTTTCCTTTCATCACGAAAATGTGTGAAGGCATGAGGATCGAAGCCTAGAACATGCATTACTTCATGTATCAAAGTGGCTGAAAGTAATGTTTCTGCTTCAGCTGTCAAATGACGAGGAGCCACATTGACGTGTCCTAAAGGCAAAATCACAATAATGTTGTTTCAAAGGAACCTTGCAAAATACTACATGTGTGATGTTGGTACACAAAGTGTGAGGACTTGCACAAACCTGCAATTGCACGACCCCATTGGTCACGTTCACAGGCCACAGCCCATGCAAGGGTGTTACCTGTTGTGGGTCTAGTTGTCACTAAGAGTACTAAATCAGCATTGGCAACACCATCTGCAATTTAAGAAAGATATATATATGACAAAAACTCAAAAAGAACAGGCAGAAACAACAAAATGCAGCTTTATAATAAGGGATGGCAGTGGGGCTATTCCCTACAGATAAAGCCTTCACATCCCCATTTCTCTGATCCTCATCCCCATCAGGAAATTTATGGGATTGGCTATTGATACCCCAATTAGAATGAAAATTGAAAATCAATGTGTTTAATAAGTTTACCACATGGTTAAGTATAAACAATACACATGATGATGGAATAGTATCAAACAAAGCAATATACTAAAAAGAACATGAAAATATGTAATCGCAGATGTACACCATACAAATTTTAGATGTGTAGTGCAGACACATCAATCTAAATATATATGAGCATATACATCATGATATGGCATGAAGCAAAGATGGAGAGAGACCCCGTGTCACATCCCCATATAATGTGGTGGGGACAACTCCCTATCGCCGCTACCTAATAGCAGAATTGCCATGGATTGGCAGGGAAAGGGCGTTGCCATCCCTAACCATAAATCCGTAATGGTAAATCACCTTCAATATATGCATGGGGGAGCTGTACACCTCCATCCTGGCCACAAGCAGAGTACCCACTGAGCCGAAGGTTCCCCTTGACAGGTTCAACAGCTAAGGCTTTGCTGAACCACTCTACTGTCTGTCCCAGTGCCTGTCCAATGATTCAAATTTCAATAATCAATTCAGCATACAAACCAAGATATCAAAAAACAAAGGACTAGCATTGTATCTTCTATCACAATTGAGATCTGTGATTATGTTTTTCAAATCATGATGCATGGCAAACTGAGGTGACAGACAGAAACCACCAAAAGCAGAAGAATGAACCTTCCGAAGCCGCTGCTTCTTGTCCTCCCCAGCTATATCCTCAAAGGTGCAATTGTACCAGCAATCTCCCACCAATGGTGGTTCTCCATGAGGATCACAGATAGGTATTCCTGGTGTTGATGGTGCAGGGGGTTCGCCAAGCTAACATAAACAAGCAACAGGCTTAACAAATATACCTAACCAATAAAGCAGATGCTAGAGCAAAGAATAGTTAACCTACCTTCACAATGTCACCAACAGTTTTACAGTCCCTGTCAGGTGAGTGCCCAACAGCATCATAGTTGAGATAAATCCGTATTGGCTTCATGACATTACTCTGATGAGCATGCCATGATGACACCCCCAGCAAATGCCTTCCTCTGAGCCGTTCCACTTTCTCTATGCGCTCATGGTAGACTTGTGGCATGACAGAGTACTCCTTCCGCCCAGTTCGTCTCCGCTGATGCAGTATTTCATCATGGATGCAGGAATGGCTAAGGTAAGCACCCTTCTCTCCAGCATCCACACCTTGCACAGGCAATGCTTTGCCATCATGGGATTCCGAGCTGGCTCCTCGAGTCAGGAATAGAATGAAAATAATCTGCAGCACGAGCAAACATGGAAGAGTCAATTCCATTACTGACAACTCCTTGTAATGGACAGGACCTTGGCGTGACCAAAGAGAGGTCAAATGTTAGCAAATTTTAAGAGCAAGCAGCACGCCACCCAAGCAGTCCAAATTTTGATCTATTTGCTTCATTTGTTTAATTTATACCCAAATACCCAAAAATGGTACGGCTAGAAGCATTCCCTCCCAAAAAAAATCGCAGCAAAACAGTAAAACCCTACACCAGAGCAAGCCGAATCTGTCGAATCGACATCCATAAACTGAAATGCGCACCAATTCATACCAAATGCGGCCATAGAAACCTCAAACCCCGCGAATTCCCCGACCATTTCGCCCCAAATCCACCAACCCGTGCTACTCATCCTATGCACCCACCAAACCCCGACCGGATCAAATCAGCTCACCTCAACGCTAGCAAGCCAAAGCACCCGCCCGCACACGCCGCCGGGCGACGCCCTGTCCTCCATGCACGCCCCCGCCCGCAGCCGCAGCAGCAGTAGCGCCGCCCCTCGCCGCTTCCATTCACCGCCCCGCGGGCGACTCCCCCGCGACAGCAGCCAACCTCCGCCTCATCGGCCGCCACGAATCCACCCCGCCTACGCGTGCGTCCTCCGGTCCTCCCTCACCGCCGCCGCCGCCGCCGTGACGCACCGGGCCGGCCGCGCTGGACCCACCCACGAGTGGACCTACCGCTCGCCGTCAGGCTCGGCGACCGCGACCGCGGCCGCAGATCGACGCAGGCGACGCGCCGATGGCTAGGGTTTGGTGCTGCCGACCAGGCGGCAGAGGAGGAGCCCAACCCGCAGAGGAGAGGAGAGAGAGAGTAGTAGGAGGAGACGCGGGGGGAGGGGAGGAGAGGAGGTGCGGCGTAGTGGTGGATTTAGTCGTGAAGGCCACTCGTACCACTCACTGAGGCGGAGAGATATATTAAAACGCGAATGGAGTTGTCCATTTCTTTTCCGGTTTACTCCCCGGCCTCTTTTATACCGGGAGGGGGTGGCGCGTAAAGGGGGCGCGGGGTTGGGTGAAATTTACGGGTGTATGCCATCGTTCGGTAGCCGCGCACGGGGTTTGGGGCGGAGACGCGGAGCTGTTCCGTATTTCGGTTTCTGCTTTTGTACCGTTGCGGACTAACCTCGAATTTAAAATTGAATCAGAGCATGTTTAGGGGGTTGTGCTTTAAGGTGGTAATGGTATTTGTAGATGTCAATGGAGGATTAATTGAAAAAAATACAAGAGACAGAAGAGTCCGTCTTTACATGATTTTCCATATATATTGTCTCTTAGCTGCATTTATGATTCAGGAGCTTAGGGTTGTATCATGCGGTTTCTTTGTTGTCTCTTGTACTTTAAAAATTGTTCCGTCGTTTCAGGGTTGTACATGCCCTAAGGCGTTCGGATATTTTAGGTTAAAGTTTAGATCTTATCATATCGGATGTTCGGACGTTAATTAGAAAATTAAACATAAGTTAATTATAAAACTAATTATAGAATCCCTAGACTAATCGCACGATACGAATTTATTAAACCTAATAATCCATCGTTAGCACTTTTTTTTCAGCGTCAAATTGTCAAATCATAATCTAATTAAGCTTAATAGATTCGTCTCATAAATTAGCCCAGGAATTCTATCATTAGTTTTATAATTAGATCATGTTTAATACTTCTAAATAGCATCCGAACATCCGATACGACGGGGCTAAAGTTTAGCATCGAGAGCCAAACATCCGATGCGACGGGGCTAAAGTTAGCATCGAGAACCAAACGGGCCCTAAAAACTCGTAAATTCGCGGGGGGTGTGGCTTAAGATAGAGAAGACTGTAGCAAAATGCCTGGTTGTCTAACGTGTTAATTATAGTTATAGAAAAGATGGGTTAAAAAGTAAAATATATAATATACATCTTGTTTGATTTACGGAAACATTAGCACACTCAACTTCTTCATGACATGCAGACACGCAAATGAGTAGGTGATATACGGTGATAGATTAGGAAATTAGAGACAAGGAAGAGGAACTCGGTAGAGCATGAGAGAGAAAGATAGTAGATTAATAAATATTATTTTATTGGTAAACAATTAATTATATATAACTCCACCAACAATGAAATACATATTATATTGTTCAACCGATTTATACTGTGAAATAATCTGATCCATAAAGCTGGCGGTTTCATGGAGCCGGCGTACGTGTACTTCATTAGAGCCGTACCTAATCACAGTTTCTATTAAAACTCATGGTATTCAAAACAAAAAAGGGGTTGCTCAGCTTTAGCCGATCATCCAACAAAACTAATCAATGGATTGATTAATCATCACTCAACCGATGATAATCGCGGCAGCTATTAGCTAGCTAGCGGTTGAGGTCGATGGAGAGATGGGAGAGGGGTGTATGTACTCGTGATGTACGTACGTACTACGTACCCGCGTGCTTTGCTTGGGGGCTTCCCCTTTCATGCACCGCACGATCCATTCCATTTACGTTGAGGTAGTTAACTAATCACTACCGAGTAGTGACGACGTCGTCGCCGGCTTTACATTTACATTACATTATCGCGCGGCGGCGACCTGCTTGCACGAACGAGTGACGCGAGGCGATCCGCGGCGCGGCTCAACCACTCCCAACTGCTCGTCGGCTCGCTCAACCACTCCAGCGATTTGTCGCCGCCGCGCGCTGCCTGCCGATGGTCGCCGGCGGGGAGGCCGAGCCGTCACCAGCGAAGCCAACCAAAGGCATTGTAATTAAGCCAGCTGACGGCGACGGCGACGGCGGCGCTGGTGGTGCGGGAGCATATTTTGTCAGGGTGACAGGTGATCCACGCATCTGACGCCGTACTTGGGTGGGTGGATGACTGGATGGATGGGGGGATCTAGATCTGTGCGGGTTTGATCTCACGTGGCTCGCTTCGTCGCCTTATCCAGCAGCAGGGCCAACAGATCGATGGACGAATCTATTATGCACAAGTCAAAAGCTGCAGGCAGCCAACCCCAGCTGAGACCTGACAGTGCAGCACTGTGATGTTGATAGACAGAAACAACACTAACACACTTGCAAAATGTCAAAAAAAAAATAACACACTTGCAATGTCAAAAAAAATTTATGTCTGAGCCCAGGTTCGAACTGGGGACCTTTAGTGTGTGAGACTAACGTGATAACCAACTACACCACCCAGACAATATATTCTTTCTAATTGAAAATTTATATTTAACCTCCATGTTGCGCGGGCCTCTTGAACATGCTCTAGCACCACTTGTCTTGTTTCTCGCAGAAGCTGGGCAAACTATCAGCACTAAACAAAGATCCATCGATGGAACAACTGATGGAGAGGAGATACATATATATGCTTCAGTCTGTGATGACCCATCTATGAAAACGGCTAAAGTTTTTGTAATCACTCTTCTACAACTATTAAACAAAGGAAGTGAATAACTGAATATGATGACATGAAGAAGATTAAGTAATATATGGAATAAATGTGAAAACTATGGAAAACAAAAGGTGAGATGAAGCACCAGCTAGCTATTGAAATTATATTAAATCTACGGAAGGAAAGCGTAGTCAGTTCTAGTTACAATAAAACGGTGGTGCTACTCACTGCAGTTTCTTGTTTCACCATTGGCAGTAGTTAAGAGTTTTTTGTGACCATGTAGTTAAGCAAACATACTATATCTGTAGGTTTACCAATCTCTGTATCCATTTAGGATGTTTTTCTGTTGTAGATTCATTACTGGTTAGAGTGCACCAAGAAACAAGCAGAAGAGCACAATGTAAGTTTTCAATCAATATATTAGGCCGGCTCTTATCACTTATCAGCTCACATGGGTTTATTGGACACGGAAGGCACAGAGCTGGTTCAAACGATGCATCAAGTTTACATGTTTGGCAAGACTGTCTCTGGTCCTGGAGTCTGGAGATCAGCAAATTACAATATGATGGAGAGATCATCCAGTAGCTGTCTATTGGTCACTTGTCATAATTCCTTCCTTTGTCCTATACACATGTAACACAGCATTACTGCCTGGCACTACACAGCCTTTGAGAATTCCTGACTATTTGTTCTTGTCAAGCCATTCCAGAATTCCTTTCTCCGACTCTGTGAGCTCATCCTCTTTCTTCTGTCTAGCAGGGCCTTCGATCAGACCAAAGTAATCCCTGTAATTCCTCTTGTAGTAGTCGTCTAGCCTCTGGAATATGAGAAAATGGTGGCATAGAATCAGTGGCAACATTGGCAACTATGGATACCAAGAAACACTTGACAGTCTCATACCTCTTTGTCATTTTTTTCTTTGTTTTCCTTCGACTTCTTCAGGTACTCTACACACACCAAGGAGGAAGCAGGATTACTGGTCTATCCAAGCTGGATACCAGTTACCAAACCAAGTAACCAACTGCAAATACTGATTACTCAAACGCAGTAAACTTAGACCAAATTCGCGCATACCTTGCAGCAGAGCCTTTCTTGATTCGCTAGCCTCAGGTATGGCTGCAGTGGAGGTCAGTATGGTGATGGTGAGAAGGCCCCTCCTGCTAATGCCGTTCGTCCGAGCCAAGGTGACCAGTGGTTGGAGATGTTTTGCAGCTGATTGATGGAACGCTGAAGCTGCTGTTATTGGTCTTCTGATTGTATCCACCAGTTTCCCTTCGGGCTGAGCCATGGGAATTGGTGTGCACTTGCTTGCCACCCAGTGCCTATTCTTCTTCCCATATGAAGTGCTGCTAGTGCTAGCTTGCTATGCTTGATATGTGGAATCCCTGAAAAGGATTAAGGCCACAGGTTTTTTTCTGGATGGGATCAGACAGGGATATATAAGATTAAGATACAACTGACCAACTCAACCACAACTTAAAGCTTTGGACCTGTTCCAGAATTCCAGGCTCAGCCTGTTTGGTACATGGTACAGTACATCAAATGCACATTCATTTTAGTTTACCTGTTCCAGCATCTGCATTTTGTTTTTTCCAAAGACTTGAACGTGTTGGACGCAAACTCTAATATTTGACTGGGTATTTTTATTATCAAAATTTCGCTGTAATGACGTCTAACAAACAAAAAATACAGGGCAGTGTTCTAAGATAGAGTGTCAGGTTACTATACAAAACAGTACAAGTTTGTGTATAACACAATGAAGCAGAGATGGGCAGTGGCCAGGCTTTTCATCCATCAAGATGCCACGTCTCTACACATGTAATCTCCTACCGTGATCTCGTATCAAAAATTACAGGGGGTGCACCTGTTCAACCATACATCAACCAAAACCAAGCACAGTGGGTGCTAACTCTAACAATGGCCCCAACGCACTTGGAGCAAACTTCCGAGCAAACAGGAAGCACATTGTGGAGTTCTGACTATTGTATGAACAAGTACGGCCCGATTGAACTTTTCTCAGAATTCCTCCGTGATATCACCCCTACCAAAAGTGGCTGGATGTGCGCCTCCTCTTGACCAATCCACCCAAGTAACACTTCTGTTAGCCAGGCTATGTGGCGCTTCAATTGTGAGCATCGTAGGGAAATAGTGCTCATCAACGTAACAATGAGGCCTGCAGAACTCTTTGAATTTAGGGTAATAGAGTGTGTCTCTCACAATTGCAATGGCAAGCTCTCTGTCTACTTCAAACCATTGTGAGCCTTTGCGCCATTGTGTGAGTTCAACCTCTGGGGTCATGTTCCAATTGTACCTGCCCCGTCCATATGGTCCAGGATCATCGAATGCCATGAGAAAGCTTTTACTTGAATTTTGGAGGTATTGGTATGTGGTGTTGAAATCAAATATAGGAATACATGACTCAGACACAAGGACAAACCACTCATTGGATATATCCAGCAGAGCGTTTGCCAGAAGGCGTCTCTCAGCATCACACATGGTCATCTGACCCCATTCTGCAACCTGTGATCAGCACACGAATAAAAAAAACCAGGTCATCTCAACACAAGAAGGTTATTTTTAGATAATGATCACAGAAGCTATATAAATTACTTTTCCAGTGGACCACTAATAATAAAATCTATGTTGGTCCATATGGTTAATCCAGCATAGAGTAAAATAATGTGGCCTGACTTAGCCTGAACCATATTTTTTTATTAGTACAATAACAGATAACAGTAACTATGCAAAGACAGTGGTTTTTGTGATTTAATCAAGATGATCCAACATTCAATGTGAAAACCAAGCATAACATAAACACCATGATCCAATACCAATGACCTACGTATCACCGATATGGCAGAACAGGTGTCGTATCAGTATCAGATACGGCCCGATACGCTAATACATCCCGATACGCCCCGATACACGTATCGGGAAGTATCAGATTAATTTGATTAAAAAATAAATAAATTCCCGATACACGCCCAATACTTCCCGATACATGTCCGATACTTCTCGATACCTATATTCCGATACGTTGGCCCAAGCCCATACTAAACCCTAGTTTTCTTTCCTTTTCACACCACTAGCTGAGTCAGTAGTGCTTCATGCATCCTCTTTAGCTTGCTAGCTTTGCTGCTGCCATAGCAGCCGTCGGTCACTGTCGTTCTTGGCTGCCACTAGCTTTGCCGCAATCATAGCAGCCACTAGCCACCGTTGTTCTTGGCTATCACCAGCTTTGTCACCGTCATAGTAGCCGCCAGAAGGAGGAAGGGGAAAATGAAAAACTCAAGCAGTCAGTCAATTTCCTATCCGTAAGTTTCTTTGATGTATGTTATATTGTTATTGTTTAGTAAATTAACATAGTTATATATATATCCGCCGTATCGACGTATCTTGTTTTTTTATTCAGTGTATCGTCGTATCGCTGTACCCGTATCGCGTATCGGTGATACATAGCCAATGACACAACCATGACCAATCTTTTTGGAAAGTAATTCACAACATTTCAGATTTCAAATGGATAAAAAAACATATTGTTGTTTCTGTCAGAACTTCTGAATTATCATGGTCAATGTCAACAGTTCAAATATTTCGGTATGGCTTGCTTGCCAATCTTACTATAAACAGTTTCAAACTCAAAATGAATGTTGTGAGAACAGAGGAGCATCCCAAGTCCCAACTTTTGAGCTTTCAGAACTAGAAACATGTCTCCGGCCAGTAAGTTGGCAATATAGTGATGTGGATCTGGTTTATTCCATTAGGCTAGGAATGCACCTCATAAAGATGCATAATTGCAGATACACAGAATCACAATTTTAGGCTAGGAATGCACCTCATAAAGATGCATAATTGCAGATACCCAGAATCACAATTCAAACCTATGAAAATAATAGGTTTCACAAACTTTTGCTGACAAGGTAAATGCACAGGTTAGATCAACAACCTACAGTCAGTGCAATCATCAAACCAAGCACCCAATGTTTGCAGCGTCTGACCATGGTACACAAAAGAAGAAAATTGTAGCTTTGGCACAAAATTGAGCAGTATGAAAGATATGCCACAAAAGTGAGTGATATTTGAAGTAATGTGGCAACATTGATGCAATATTAGATGATTTGACAACTTGCATAGGAAATGACACATCTATCACCCAACTTTGTGCTAAAGGAAACATTTTCCCAAACAAAATATACAAGAAAGGTCAATTATCCATTAGATTCATAAATGCATTACTTATAGGTTCGAACTTCTTAATATATGTATCACCATATTCAGTATATTGCCACCCCTTACATTTTAAATGTTAATAGGGAATTCACTGTAAAAGGACTGAAACACTGAGATTCACTAATCACTAACCAACATGCCAGATGACATGCAAATTGTCCTGGAATAGTACAGTGCAGGTCCATGTACATTCCTGGAGCTACAAGCCTACAGTGGAATATGCTTTTGCTATCAATCCGTATAGATCAGCATAAATACGGAGTACATATATCACATTATGGCTCTGGCATTGTTATACTAAGCATCAAACAGAGAGTAAGCAGAGCTAACCTTACTCGGGATTTGGCGGCGGTAGAAGACGGAGTCGGAGGTGAAGTTGGCGCGGTATGACGGCAGCGCATGGATGTAAATGGAGTACCGGTCCTCGTGGCCGCGGAAGAAGCGCTCCCAGAGCGGCGCCAGCGGTAGCGGGCCGCGGGTGAGGAACATGAAGGCCATCTTGGGCACGCGCCGGAACGGGTACTGGCGCACCCGCGGCGCGAAGGACGCGCGCCAGAGCAGCTCCTCGTCCGTCATGGCGTGCTCCACGCGGTCGGGGGGACGCGTCCACCGCTCAAGCCCCTCCGGCTCCTCCTCCGCGGCGGAGCCCCAGGCCCCCAGGCACGGCCGGAACAGCGCGGGCGCGGCCGCCGCCAGCGTGTGCCGCGCCATGTACATGCCGACCGCCGAGAGGGCCACGCCGAGCAGCAGGAATCCCAGGAACACCTTGAGCATCCCCGTGGGGAACACCCTCCCCTGCGCCCCCGCCGCCGCGGACTGCCTCGCCTCCTTCACGTCCTCCATGGACGCCACCCGCACCTGCATCGCCGCACCAACCAATCTCCTAGCTACGAGTAGACGACGAGGAAATCTCCCAGATTTGAGGCCGCGCGCGGCATCTCCGGCGCGAGGCCGGATCAGGAAGGCACCGAATCGAGGGTGGTGGGTCAGATACTCAGATGAGATCTGAGCCTGAGGCGGTGGTTGCGCTGGTGCGCACTGCGGAGCCGGACGAGTAGCGTCGCGGGTGCGCTCCCTGCTGTCGCACGGGCTGCAGTTGGTGGACTCCGTCTACGGAGCTGCGACGAGGGGAAGTGAGTCTATTTGGGCCTTTTGGGCACAAGAAGCGGTGTACGGGAAATAAAGAGTTTTTTTAAACGATACCATTTGTAGAAACAAAATTTAAATCTGTTATACGTTTTTAAAATTATAAAATTAATCTTCCATCGATATTTCAAGTACCGATTTAGGGATTTAAACTCTAAATCGATATGTTGGGGGAAATGCTTCATCCTCAACGTCATTCAAAATCTCTGCATCAACACTATCTGAAGATAAAAAGAAGTCAGAAGTCCTGATCTTCAAAGGTCTTAACAACCGTTGAGGCTCCGCTACCTTCGGAGTATTCCGAGATGGAGGCTTCCACTAAGGCTTCGGCATGAAAGAGAGTGCCGAAGCCTCTCCACTCGAATGGGTACTGCCAGCAAGGATAAAACGATTACTTCCTTACTGTTGATTAGGTCTTTTCCCCTTTTAAACCATACAAATAATATTAAATAGTATCCACTAGGTCAGTTGTAATTAGAAGGTAAAAATGTTTTTTCCTAATGTATCTTGTCTATAAATACCCCTCCTTGTTATGTAAGGGGTATCAGATATTCAGGTATTCAATACATATTTCGAACTGTCTCGAGCTATTATCCTATTCAGAGGCTTGGAACAGTCCGCAATAAACACTTCGTTTGTTAACCCTTCGAATTTACTAAAACCTGTTAGTGTGATCCTTTGTGCAAACACGATACTTAATCAACTGATCTAGACTAATTATACTGGTCGAGCGGCTCCAACATTCTATCGGCAAATAAAACGCCGACAAGACTCTAGATCCGCGTAGTACATATTATTGGAGGGTATAGAATCATAGTACAGTAAGATGAATCGATTCAAAATATTGAGCCGACACGTCATCCATGTGCCATAGAATCGTAGTACATTAAGGGGGTGTTTGGTTTTGAAGGACTAAATTTTAGTCTCTGTGACATCGAATGTTTAGATATTATTTTAGAGTATTAATATAGACTATTTACAAAACCCATTCATAATCGGTGTATTATTACCGGTGGATTATTTACGAGACGACTTTAACGAGACTAATTATGTCATGATTTGATAGTGTGATGATACATAAACATTAAATAATCATGGATTAATTAAGCTTAATAAATTTGTCTCACGAATTATCCTCTGATTCTATAATTGTTTTTATAATTAGTTTATTTTTAGTACTTCAATTTAATGTACAAACATCCGATGTGACACGGACTAAATTTTAGTCCATGTAACAAAAACCCTCTGAGATGAATCGATTCATGCCAATAAAACAACATATAAAAAATAACTGACATAATTTCTACCAAACATTCCACTCAAATAAAATAACACACATAAACAATACTATTATAGCAAGGTAATAATTTAGCTAGTTGTTGGCTTTATATTTGTGCCATATGTAACTAATCTAATAGACAACTCATATAATAGTTAGTTGGTTATATGTATCATGCATTTAATGTGTAACATATTAGGGCATTCCTAACCCTCCATGTAGGATAGTTTTTTAGATATTTATTGTGCTGTCACATAGGGAAAAAGATGATGTGACAAGTTATTTAATGAGGAGAGATACTAGAATATGAAGAAACAATGTCTTAAGTAAGACATCATGTCTTCACTATATCTAAGACATACATGGAAGTGATTGAATGAGAGGAAGAGAGAAAAAATAGTAGTATAAAATTTTATTATATATTCATACTAAGAAATTAGGGTTGGGAACATAGTTTCTAGATATAATGTCTTGCTAACATGATAAAATAAGGGGTTAATTTTTTCCGTGCCATTACAATTTTCACGGTTTGCCAATATGCCATCGGTGTGTCACTGACAGATGGGGGCCGCCACAGTCACTGACAGTGGCATATAGACAATTTCTGAAAATTATAATGGCATGTGAGTAATTTTTCCTAAAATAAGGTCTCACATAAGAAACTATAGGTTGAGACTGCCCTTACACCATCTCACAATATTCATTGGAATCTGTGTATGAGAGCATCTCAAAGAGACTTCCTAAATAAATTTTAGTCCCTAAATCACATATAAGGATCATCCTAAACTCTATTAATTCTTAAAAATTAATTAATCTACAACAGTTTCCCTATAATCTCAATTCCTATTTTTTAAAACCTACAAATATGGTCTATAATATGTAATAATTTTGTGTAAAACTATAATGCATTCAAATATGTGTATCATCCAACTTATAACAACATATAAGGGAAAAATAATGCACATGCAAGAAAATATATGTACAAATAAAAATAGAGATTTGCTAAACTAATTCTATATTTAAGAGAGATGAATGGTGATTTAGAGAATGAATTAGGAAATGGACTCATTTAGGGGAACTCTTGCAACTTCATTTTTATAAAAATACCTAAATTCAAATTTAAGTAGTCGTATGAGTAATCTTTTAAAGATGCTCTAATTGAATTGTTAACTAGTAACTCGTTTTTATTCTCTCTCCTTATTTTTTTCAGCTCACTACTAAATACGGCAAATCTCGTTGTTTTCTACCGTCTCCCCGGTGATGCTCTAACCTCTCGCAGTCTCGGACTTTTGAGCGGCTCCCGGCACCGATCCCGGTAGCTGCTGTGGTGGGAAGCAGCATCCACCACACAAGAGGGAGAGGTCGAACCACCAAATCCATAGCAGCAGCAAAGTGACAAAAAGGAACAGAAAAAAACGACGGAAGCAATTGTCATGGTGGGGAGGCCTTCATCGGTAGCTGCTGTGGTCGTCGTCGTGGTGTTGGTTGCGGCCATGGTGTCCACGCTGAGCTCGTGCTGCTGCGTGAGGGCGGGCGGCGGAGAGCGGCGGCGGCGCCAGGAGGCGGAGCGGCACCCGGTTGTTCTGATCCCGGGCTCCGGCGGGAACCAGCTGGAGGCGCGGCTGACGGAGGAGTACAGCCCGTCGAGCCTCGCGTGCCGGGTGTGGCCGGTGATGCGGGGGAAGGGAGGGTGGTTCCGGCTGTGGTTCGCCCCGTCCGTCGTGGTGGCGCCGCTCACTAATTGCTTCGCCGAGCGGATCAAGATCTACTACGACCCTGCCGCCGACGACTACCGCAACGCCGCCGGCGTCGAGACTAGGGTCCCCGACTTCGGCTCCACCTCTACCCTCCGCTACCTCGACCCCAATCTCAAGTACGTACACCAAGCTCCAATTTTTACTATGTATTTTGTAGCGATTCCATCTATTGGTAGTGATAGGACAAATGCAAATGATCCAAAATTCCAAATGTCCAATGGATGTGCAATTGTGCAGGTTATTGACGGGGTACATGAACGTGTTGGCGAGCACGCTGGAGAAGAAGGCAGGGTACGAGGAGGGGTTCGACCTGTTCGGCGCGCCGTACGACTTCCGGTACGGGCTGGCCGGGCCGGGTCACCCGTCGCGGGTGGGCAGCGCGTACCTGGAGCGGCTGACGAAGCTGGTGGAGTCGGCGTGCGCGGCCAACGGCGGCAAGCCGGCGATCCTCCTGGCGCACAGCCTGGGCGGGCTGTACGCGCTGCAGATGCTGGCGCGGAGCTCGCCTCCGTGGCGGGCGGCGCACGTGAAGCGGCTGGTGACGCTGTCCACGCCGTGGGGAGGGACGGTGCAGGAGATGCTCACCTTCGCCTCCGGCAACACGCTCGGCGTGCCGTTCGTCGACGCGTCGCTCATCCGCGACGAGCAGCGGAGCTCCGAGAGCAACCTGTGGCTGCTACCGGTGCCGCGGGTGTTCGGCAACACCACGCTGGTGGTGTCGCGCCACCACAACCGGTCCTACTCCGCCACGAACATGACGCAGTTCCTTCGGGACATCGGGTTCCCGGAGGGAGTGGAGCCGTACCGCGCGCGGATACGGCCGCTCGTCGAGCTCCTGCCGGAGCCGGGCGTGCCGGTGACGTGCCTCGTCGGCACCGGCGTCGACACCGTGGAGAGCCTCGTGTACGGGAACGACGGCTTCGAAGCCGCCCCCGAGAAGGTGGTGTACGGCGACGGCGACGGACGGTCAACCTCGCCAGCCTCATGGACCCGATCAAGGCGTGGCCCGACTCGCCGGCGCAGGCGGTGGAGGTGGTCGAGCTGCCCAAGGTGTCACACTCGGGCATCCTCAAGGACAAGAGCGCACTCGACCAGATCTTGAGGGTCCTCGACGCCATCAATCTGAACGCCACAACCTCCATCCATCGATCGTCTCTCTCAGTATAGTATCGATCACTGACTTGAAAAAAAATTGCGGTTTTAATCCTTGAGAATTTGCTACTGTAGCTAGTTAGTAGCTGGAGCTTGCATTCAGCTGCATGTTTTTTGGACGTTGACAAGCCATTTTAGCAGAAGCAAAAAAATCAGAGAAAATGTATTTCTTTAGTAATTACTCTCCTAGTGGTAGCAGCAGTATCACTGTATCAGCTCAGCAATATGAAATTCGAGGTCATTCTTTTCAGATGCTCCATGCTCCATAGAAGATTATCATTGCCAGGCAGTGCAGTCCTATGAATACCAATTGAAAAGGGTTCCTTAAGATTCAAGTATGAATTTAATGGATTCAGTGCTGGTACTGCAACTTATTCTGACTCTTGATTGATCTCTCGTGCAAATCAAATCTGGTATGTTTACTCCGTGCTTAATTGCTAATCAAGATCAGTACTTCTGCAAGCAAAGAGTTAACATGCCCGTGGAGATCTCGCAAAACGAGTAGATCCAGTTCCCTAACTCCAAACAGTACAGAAGACTGAAATTTTGTTGAGATGGATTCAAAATTTAAGCATTTTTTTACAGAGTGTATTAGTGGGCCTTGAAATTGATGAGCTGATCCACTGGATAGATATAGATCTCAGGTTACAAGGCTTGAAGCCCTAGTACAGCCCAACTAATCGCTTCCGGACACCGTCGATTTGAAATGAACGATCCGGATTCAAACAACTGCAGAGAATACGGTAGTATTTTCCGGATTCAAACCACCGTGGTGCGCCACGAGGGCCGGGCCCAGTTGCAGCTCAGCAAGTCACCTGTCTCTTTCTGTCTCTTCCCCCAAACGCGAACTCGAAAAAAAGCAAACGGATTAAAAATCGAACCGACCCAACCCAAACGCGACCAACCCTCCTCCATCCCGGCCGCCGGCGATCGCCGGAGATGTCGTGGCTGGCCCGCTCCCTCGCCACCTCCCTCAACATCCCCGAGGGTGACCAGGCGCCGACGACGAACCTGACGCCGCCGCCGTAGCCCTCTCCCCTTCCGCGCGCTTCCCGCCGCCCCCCCGCCTCCCCACCAGCTGCATTCGGCTGTGGCGGAGGGGGTCAAGGAGGACCTCACCGAGCTATCTAAAACCCTAACCCGCCAGTTTGGGGTGTCGCCAATTTCCTCGCTCCCCCGCCTGAGGAGACCTCTCCCTCTCCCTCGCCTCCGTCGGTGAGGCTCAACATGGCACCGCCAGGACGCCGCCTGAGATCGCAGGGATCCGCAACGATTTTGTGGAGATCGGCGGGAGGTTCAAGAGCGGGATCTCGCGGATCTCGAGGAACAAGGCCGTGTCCGGGTTCTCTAGGATTGCCTCCAATTTCTTCGCTCATGAAGACGATGAAGAGGAGGAATTGCTGGATGCGGCGAGGGACGAGGAGGAGGAGGAGGAGGAGCAGAGGGAGAGGTGAAGTTTCGAATGGAGGAGGCGGCGGCGGCGGACAGGGTGAGACATGAGGCAGAGGACTACGAGGTGAGTCATGATTGGGAAGTGAGTGTCCGGCATGTGGCGGAAGACGACGCGGCGAGCTATGAGTGGGAGGGGAGGCTAAGACATGAGGTGGATGACGGCGAGGTAAGGCATAAAGAGGACGATGTCCATGAGTTAGAGCAGGAGAATGTAAGACATGACGACGAGGAGGAGGTCGAGGAGGAGTGGGACGTGATAGGGATCACCGAGGAGGTGCTCGCATTTGCCACGAACATCGCCAGGCACCCGGAGACCCTGGCTTGACTTCCCGCTGCTCCCTGACGATGAGGACTCTGACGGACATTCTCATGTAATGTCTTTGCCCTCCCTCCGAGTTACTCATTTCGAATTTAGACATAGAATTGCTCTCCACTTAGGAATATATGTATTTGCTTTACCATGAAAGTCTGGACTTTAGGTGCATTATGCTCCTTCTGCAATTGAAGTTTCAAGTTTGCTGTTTGTATTAGGTAGATGTGCTAATAGACATTATGGAAGGCACATAGTTATTTCCTTTTGCGCATTGTAGTGCCACACATTGTTCTGTCATGTCTCTTATGCTATGCATTACTGGGATAACAAGTCCTCTCATTTATTGTGTTGATTTAATATTTTTCAAGTGTCTTCTGCAATGTTGGCATGATGATTGGTGGCGCCACTATATGTGTTTCTGTTTTGTTTTTTTGTTCATGAACTCACATGTTTGAAATGAAAACATGAAAAATATTATTCTGATGCATTTAATGTATCAATCTTACCTTATTTTTCTACCCAATTTGTCCATGTGAAAGTGTTTTATTAACATACAATAATCTGTTTGTTTCTTCAGATTTTGACATGTCTAATGCTCAGCAAGAGCATGCCTTGGCTATTGAACACCTTGCTCCTAGATTAGCTGCTTTGCGGATTGAACTATGCCCAATCCATATGTGCGAAGAATGCTTTTGAAAATTTATTTGTGCTCCTACATCCTAGACTGAAACAAGCATGGACGCAGAACTTCTGTCAACACCACAGGTATATTGATCTGCATTATTTTTCTCTATTTGTATTACAACTGTTCCCCAAAACCAAGTTAATTCAGCAGAAAGTATGAAGTCATAAGTGTTTTTTTGTATTATTCTTGCTCAGCAGTGTTAGGATTTAAACATTTAGTCGATGGGTACTGTTGCCTCACGTGATTGATGGTCCTAAGAAGCACACTTGCCGATCAAGTATCAACGACCCCACTCTCCTCTCCTCTCCCCTCCTCCACTCTTGCTACCTGAACAGTGTTAATTTTTTTCTTTGAACTCTGTATTGATACTATGGGGGGAAACAATCCCGTCAGCATATGTGGTGGAGCTAGGGATCCGAAGAAGACTTCGGAGTCCCTGCGTACGCGAAGCCTTTTCGGCGCTATCATGATACTTGAGGCGGGTGCTCTGTAGTATGCAGCACCCACCCCCCCCCCCCCCCCTCAGATGAAGACCCCTGTGAGGATTACGAAGCCTTCGCAAGTACTCTGAAGCTAGCCACGGCGGAGGTCTACCCAAGGCCCTCCGAATCCCCGCTCCTTCCGGAGGGCTGCCACTAAGCGGGGCATGATGGCTTATAGTACCAGGCGCTGTCCGTTGGACAAGACGTTAGCATTCTGTAGATGTCCTGTCGTGACGGGGCGCACGTTTAGTCAAGACGTGCGTGTCATCTGACTTGACTCTTGCTTTACTCAAGGAAGTAGATAAGCCGGTACCATCGTACTCTACGGGGTCCGGTGAATAGAGTCTCTAATGACGACTGTAATGCAAGGGTTTAAGGGTATTTTCCTTGTAGGTCCCCTCTTATAAATGCCCCCTCCTTGCATTGGATAAGGGGACAGAATTTTAGGCAATCACTGACTAGAAGTCCTGTCAGAGTTATTATCCCCATGGAGGCTCTGTTAGGACTCTAATCGATTCTCTTAGCTAAAGCTATTCTCCGAACTACTCAACCTGTCGCCGTAATCTTTACGCCAACAGATACTATCCTACTACTCCAGTCTGAATTACTGTTATTTTAGCTTCATTCACAGAGGAGGTTAATACTTTAGTAAAGTCCTTGTATGTATTTCAGTTACATTCTTCTTATGTGTTGGTAACTCAGTCTTCCTAGGGATGAATTAGAGAAAGCTGCCGTGCTTCATACCCAGCACTCTGTAAGATTCTAGATATGTTATTTTGTGCTCAGTGACAAAGGAACTGAACTAACTAGCCTTCATCCATTTTTTATTGAAGCTATCCAGTAGCTAGCTACTCCTGTTACATGAGGTAGCATAGTTAACCATACATGCAGATTTAGGAGTGTTCAGTTGTAGAAAATTACATCAGCAAATGATTGGAATTAAATGAGTGCTCAATGCTCATTGGTCCTTGAGTTGGAATCCAACCAATTCTACCTAGTATGCTACTATGCTCCATGAATGTGGAGTCTTACGCACATACTAGTACAATTTTGCTAAGACTTTTGAGAGACCTTCCTGGCTTCCTGAAATTGGTTGCTGCACAATAACACAGCAAGCATGTCTGTCCATGTGTGATTTGTGATAATTTCTCCAAAAAAAAATTCTCTTTCCCAATTAAGCACTGGTAATATACGCAGAAAGAAAACAGAAGTAAGCTGTATTAGCTTTAAGTTGATGTGCCTTTTCCACCTGCAACCTTATCCAGGTGATAATGAGTTATATAATTTGGCTGGTTGTGATTAGTTATCTATGGTTTTTGAGGAATATGTAGTCCAACTAGCTGATCTCTGTCTATCTCTACTTGGCTGGTAGTGGGTACATCCGTGCATATATAGCACATATCCAAGAATGCATATCTGGAATTATAGTCAGTTTCAGAAAGGACACAACAAAATAATGCATTAACAGGTAAGCTAAGGACTAAGGTTAAGCTCTGTTCTTGTTCTTGCAGATTGTGGAAGCTAGAGCAATGCTTATGCAATGTTTGCAGCACCAGTCAAAACTTGAAATAGAGCAACTATGTCATCGTAAAGATTTCGGAATGCATTCAGAAGAGGATACCTCTAAAGATATTACAGAGGTATTCCCATATATGCTACAACAGACTTCTTCTGTCATCCCCATAACAGATTTTGAGACAGAAAAGCATCCCATCCATGTAACTGAAGTTGCAGTAGTGGACAAATCAGTCATCAAAGAGCAGCTGACCAACGATTATAGCAAGACCTCAAATGTTTTGCAAGAAAGCTTTGATGACGAAACAGATGATTGGTTCGACGAGGAGGCTGAACTTGCCGGGCATACAATCATTCCCATAGGTGATGAGGAAGATGTGTCTTTTAGTGACTTGGAGGACGATGATGGGAAATGATTCTACTTCCAGGTCAACTTCAACCTGTATGTGGGAAAACTTCCCTTTGTACTGCACAAGCGAAGAAGTCGAAATCGTTTTGTCAATAGAAGGAAAGCTGTACAGTGAAAATGGAGCGGTTTTGTTTTGGCTCCAAGCTGCTGCCCTGTTGGAAGCACTGCGGTCACAAGCATTACGGTCTGTAATTTTATTTTTTAAGCTGTGTACATAAAGCATTCGTGATGTTACAAAGTTGACGACAATAAAGTTTCATTCGTTGGTTGGTTCTCCAAGGATTGCAGATAGATAATACATGGAGCAGAACGGTTTCAAGAATTGCATTTGCAATGGTAACATACTGTACTTTGTACTTGTGTATATACAAAATCGAACTGCTTCCGGACACTCTACTCTCTACACGTACCAATGGAAGAGGCCATGGCCATGCATGGCAACAGGTGAATTGACCTGGCTAAAAGTTTCTAAGACCCGATTTAGCCAAAGTTAGCGTAGAGATTCCCAAGATGTGACCACAGGAGGCTATCCAGGGACTACCTCGCCCTCTCATGGCCCCGCGCTGCAGTTTCCGGCGACGGAGCCGGCACGCTGGTCTTCCTCACCGGCGGATAGAGATGTTAGATGTAGGACTTGGAGATGACGAGGTCGAGATCAGTGAGCAGCTGCACCATCTCCAGCAGAACGCCGTCGCGGTTGACGCTATCAACCTATAGAAGAAGAAGAAACCAATCTAATCAAACCCACCACAAAACAAACACAATTCTTCACCCGCTCTGCTCCGCTCATGTGCGACCATGAACACACCTTAACGAGCGTGCAGTCTTCGCGCGTCTCATTGTCAACGACGACCCTGCAGCCATGGACAGCTGCCTGTCACAATCACAAAGCCTGAAAAAAAAGAATCGAGAGAATTCACCACGTACGAAAGCGTGTGCGTAATTGCGTACCCAGGGACACCGAAGCGATCGAACATCGGATCGAAATCCGGCTCGAAGTACGGCCCGGACACGTACGTACTTCATCGCCCAGAACGAAACGCAGAGAGCTCCCAAACCTTCCCCAATGGCGTCAATTCCTGTCCTTTCGCTTACCTCCCCCGGGACGGGAAATCTGCCGGGATGGAGAGACACACGGCGAAAAGTAATTGAAACAGCAGATCAAATATGAAACAGGGCCGAGGACGGGAGGTGAAGGCGAGGCGAGGAAACGACGACGAGGAAAGCGGCCCGTGGTACTCTCTGCTTTAAATTGAAAGTGGCGGGCAAATTATGCAGATGCAACGCAAGTTTCTAGCTCAGAAAATTCTCAGTACGTCCATAGGAACACTGGAACAGCTTCGTGTCCCTGCAAACGGAATATATAGATCTGGACAGCGCTGGTACATATATGACTCCATATCGACCAGTATGGAGTTGTTATGTCGTCAGAACGTGACAAGGATTGCTACTTGTCCCAATGCCATATTCAACCAACATATGCTGCGAGATCGACCGCATAATTTAACCATGATTTTGCCTATATTCGTCCATCTTGCAAAATAATAGAGAGGCTAGCTGCTGGTGTACTAAGTACTAACCAATACGATGCGAGGTCACATTCATGCACGCGAAACAAACGTACGATTGTTGAATAAATGGGTTTGGCCCAAGTTTATTTGAAGAATAATTCCTGAAAAAATCTCAAAGACCCACCATGTAGAGGGAGCATGTGAATCTTTAGTCCCACCTTGTTAGTTCTAGGATAGGAAGACCACCTTTATAAGGGATGATGCTTTCCTTGCAACTAGACCCATGTGGGTGAGAGAAGACTAAAGAAACACACTCGCTCGCTCGCCTCGTCGGGCCAGGCCGGACTGGGGCTCGGGCCGGGGGGCGCGAGCGCATGACATGTGCGTGAATGGTCTGCTGAAATCGGCTCCGATTGCTTGCGCAGACGCAGCTCCCTTTTGCAGTTTTGTTTTGCTGCGGGCATTTTTTTTAACGGTTCCGATTCATCTTCGGAGCAGTTACTAGTGGAGAACGTGGAGACGCCCTGATCACGCGTCTGTTTCTCCTCTACTAAAACCGAGCAACTGCCCCTTCGCAGAACAGAACAGTCTTGCCATCTTGTCGATCTTCTTCGTGTTGTGCCGCCACTCGTAGATTACTCGTTCTGCTCATCGACGTGTACCATTGAGCGAGAGAGCAGGTCTCCGGAACCCGTCGCCTTCGAGATCCTGCACCGGGAGAGGGCGAATAAGGTTTTTGGGAAGTGCTCTGCACGACTGCTCGCATTCGTCCACCACGGCTCGTCTTCCTCTTCGCTCGAGTGCCGCATGTCGTCGCCATCGTCCAGTGTCGTGCGTCATCGTCGTGGTACCAGTCCGATCTGTTATTGCTTCAATCGTGAACATCCGGTACGTTCTTACCACGTTCGGTACATTATTCCTGTTTATGTGTATAGTGTACTCGTATACCTTGGTTATGCGAATTCATCTATTTCATGTCGTGATTTATTTGTGAAATAAGTTAAACCTAAAAGTGTTGTTATTTCCAACACGATTAACCAACCAGATGCAACTATATATCAACTATGGCCTATAATATGAACAAACTGACGCCTTCTCTCTAAGTTCCACAACGGTGTGCCAGTCCATGATGATCCAGTGGAAAGATTCTGTGTGATTTTGCTCCTTGATAAGCCCAACTAGACTTTGTATAACATGTCAAGGCAAAAATCACCTAAAAGTTATATTTAAGAGGATATCACCTCAGAAGTTTTGGACATATGGAGCAGGAAGTAACACATCAGTGACAGCTCTACATCGACTACCTGCATTTCAGTGTTTCCTGGCGATGAGCATCTGACCATACATACTACATAGCATGAGCGCAGATAGTACTGAAATTGTGGCTGTCTCAACACGTAGCCTGCATGGACCAAGACCTACAGGTACTACACCTTTGTGATGTAAAATCTAGCATGGTTAAGGAAATGTAATGCAATCTCATTATGTATTTCAATACATGCATGAGTTTACTATTGTTCATCATGCTGCTGCCAGAACATTTCTTTCACAAAGCTGTGTTTATTTTGCCTTATAAAAATCATTCACTTCATGAAAATATTGTCAAGGGCGTATTTGACACAAGAAAGTAGTAAGCATCTTTGTGAATTTAATATATAATTAGGTTTACCTCCTTCTGGTCCAACAATCAAAATCCCGCTTTCTTCATGGCAGGACTTTGGCAAAGTGCTTAAAAGAGGAGGTGATTCTGCTGAAGCTAAGAAAGCAACTTTTGACTGTGATACCTGGTAGATAAAAGCAAAAGCTTAAAAATTGATGAAATGGGTACTTATTGTGGTGTAATAGAGGATCCAATGACGACCTGGTGGTCCTACATTCAAATTTCTTCCTATATTTATTCTTAACAAAAAAAAATATTCTCTATGGTGCAATATGATCATTCATGTCCTACTAACTACTACTAAGGACGATTGTTGTTTGACCTAGAACATTTACTCAACGAGGGTTCACGGTATGCATAAATCACGGTTGCCCAATTTATGAAATTAATGCAAATTACTGGATCCACATAAAACTCTTGATATCCAATGCATGAATTTGAGTTTGGTAACAAATTTACAATGTTATGTGAAAAGATAACAAAGAATAAGTTAATGCTTACAACAGGCTGAAGGTCTGATATCTGAATTGGGGGGTTCACCAACATTCCATGTATTCACTGGCCTAAAGAAGACAACGGTAATGCTGTCAGTTTATTTTAGTTCAATTTTCTCTGATATTTTGGTGCTAATACAGACCCATACATTGTTTAACTGCAGCTAATACAGACCCATGCATTGTTTAACTGCAGCTAATACAAGCCGTTGCAACCTGTCCACTCTATTTTCTGCTATTGTACGGCGTCTTTCTGTCAGAAGAGGTGTAACACTACAAGCTCCAAGTTCCTAAATAGGAAAAGGGAAAATAATGCTTAGTAGAAGTAGATTGTGAAGAAACAGGACACCCAAATTGTACATAACATACAGTACATTTCTCTACAAGCCAATCTGTGCGTCCACCATTCAATGTCCCTAGGGAATGGAATTATAAATGGTATGGGTATGGAGAAGAAAACATTCATGGTATGCAAATAAGCCTGGATAATTCACGGGACTCACCAAATGCAGCAAAGACATACCATTGAATGCCTCGAAGAGCCATGACTCCATGAGTCTAGCATCCTCTAACAACTCCACATCTGAACCACCTTTGTCAACTTTCTGTATAGATCCTTCAACCAAACCACCCGCACCATCAAATAGTTCAACCCTTCGAAATTTTGATATGAAGTTTCAGTACGTGCACAAATACTTATCAGAAGCATAAAAAAATGTTAATAACTTGTTAGAGTGACAGTAGGATCCCCATGAAAACATCGCACTGAGCAATAGACAGATAATTCATTACTTGCATCAGTTGCATGATCACATTCATAATCGGATAGTAATAAATCATTTCTACAATGATCATTAACTCATTCTGTGGATGTGGTTAGTGCCTTAAAGTAAAAAAAAAGTTTACACAGCGAGATAGTTTTGTCATATGAATGTCCAAAACGTTGTAGTGCAGCACTAGCTAATCAAGGGGATGCATATGCAGCCATCAACTTATTTGCAGTATTTGACGAATTGAAGCTGGAACTCACTACATCAAATTCACACGATCACACTCATCCATGCAATGAGACAGACCTGTCATTCATGCCAAGGCGCAAGACCCCTGCCATGTGCCAGAACTCGTCTCCATGGATTCGAACCACTTCACCCTGAAAGGCAATATGAATGTCAATCGATATGAATGCATGGATAACCCACGCGCACCACCTAATCGACAAAAAAATGCCTATTGGAAAAGTTAAGGAACACCGCTGAACATGGCAGAAAATGCCTTCCGACAACATCAGACGATTTTTTCTGTAATGGTCAGATAGGCTACCAACGAACTACCAATGAAAGCTTACGACATGATGAACCAAATCGAGCGCGTAGCGTTCGACGAAATGCCGACGCCGACTTGGACGGACGAGCGGAAGAAGAGGCAATAAGCGCGCTTGCCTTAGACGAGGCAGGCCGCCGCGCGCGCGGTTCCCGCCGGCCATGCTGTGCGCTCTCGCGGCGGCGGCGACGAGGATGCACCGGGCCCGCGGAGCAGCACCGAGAAGGTGACGGCGGGCGACATCGCCGCCGCCCTGCAGCGCGCTGTCGATGCGGGCCTAGACGGGAGCGGCGGCGACGACCGCCGCGTCGTAGCCGAGCCGTCGAGCCATCGCCCCGCAGTGCAGATGAGCGGCGCGGCACTTTGGGCCGTACGCAATCTGCACCAATGAATCATGGGTAACGGCCACTGGGCCTCCCGTGATGAAAAAATTGTAGTTTTTTCATTTTTTTATAAATAATTTTTTTTAATTGTAAATCTATATATTGACGTCCAAAAATTATAAAACTACATATCTATCGACATTAAAAACAAAGCCCTCTAGAAGTAATTTTTCCAGTCGACAATTGACAGAGAGCTTCGATGTTCCAAATGTAGAGGATTTGTAATTTCAATAAATAAATATTATTTATAAAAAATTCTAGTTTTTTCGAATAGTTTATAGTTGTAATATTTGATCATATATCCTTTTTATATCAAAATTAAAGATTGGTACTTTAAGAATGTTACACATATGTTATGATAGTTGTAATAATTCTCAAATTTTGTACATATGATTTGTTTTTTTTCTTTGTAGTTTGTACACACCGATACAGGGTCACGTGGCAGTATCACAGTATTCACTCGCCGCGTACGCCGTACGACACGATACATCAGTGCAGCGCCCGTCTCCTCCCCGGCAGAACCGCCGGCGGGCGGGACAGGTCCAGCCTGGGGTGGGCGGGCGATCCCGCCGGAGCATCCACGGCAGGATGAGGAGCGGTGCCGTGCAGAACGGTGACGGCGCCGACGTGCCTGCACGATATCATCCCGGCGTACCTCGCGCCCACCGCCCACCCGTTCCATATGCTGCACCCGCCGCGCATGCCCGCCGCCTCGCCTCTCTTCTTCTTCGTCGTCGTCGTCTTCCTCTTCGGCTGCGGCTGTTGCTTTCTCGTCGGCGCGGCGTTCTTGCCCTTGGTGCACGCCACGTAGGCGGCCAGGAACGGGTCCGGGCCGTCCGGCTGCCGCGCCGGCGCCACCATCCTCATCAGTACCCTGCCGTGCGGGCCCACCACGATCGTCGGCCCAACGTGCCACGCTGGAAGGCCGGTCCCACCTCGCCCCTCCCGGTGGGCCCTACTCGGCGGCAGCGGCAGCGGCAGCAGACGCTTGCCACCGTCGTCGTCGCCGGCGCCGGCCGGCACGTCTCCCCGCACGAGCGCGTGAAGCGAGCCCGGCCGGTATCGCGGTCTGAGCAGATCCCCCGAACCATCCTCACACAGAAAGATAGGATTCGAAGATACAAACGCCAGCGGCAACGTCGGCTGCTGCTTCTCGGCCCGTCTGGTCCGGCGGCTCGTCGCTGCCGCCGCAACCTTGCTGCTCATACTACGGCTCATCCCGCCTCCCGTGTCCACGTCGGCGACGAGGTAAATAAATCTCCTCATCGCCGTCGACGCCTTTATAGCCGCCGATCGAGCTCGATCAGCTCGTGTGATGTGGTCGAGCGTGGCACGTAATCTTTACCTTGGCATGTGAGCAAGGAGGCGTGGACGTGTCGCCGTTGCCATTCCTTTCGCGCCTTATTACTCCCACGCACACTGCTCCGCCCGTGAGATCGCTGCGCCGCGCACGTACGTACCGCACACGCGCGCACGTCTCGGTGATCAAACGCACACGTCGCAGGACGCCGTCACACACGCCGCCACGGCGAGCTCACGCTGCACCACCGCTGCATTAGTGAGGCCAAGCTCGCACTAATGCTGGGCTAGCACGAAAAAAACAGACATGAACACAGAAGCTTTACCTGTACTGTGCAGTACAGGAGTGTGTTACTTTTCAGTAATGTATTGCACACGCGCGACTTTATCCGCACACAAGCTCTTCCAAGTTCCAACTCAGGCACACTTGGCAGGCAGGAAAACACAAAATGATCTGGAGGGAGCCAGGAAAAACAGAGCAAAACAAGCAGATTTCAACAAAAAGATTGACATCTCCAGAAGTCACCCCCTTCCTGGAGAAAGAACAGTATCCAATATCCATGCATGTCTGTGGCATGCATGAGGCACTTTCTAGTCTTTTGGGTGCATAAAAAGCAGGTGGCAAATGGGATCAGGGCTCTCATCACACACCAGTGCAAGACTGCAAGCAAGTTAGCTAGCTGCTGCTGCTGAATCATTCTACTGTATGCTCCTCTGTAGCAGCATATCATCAAAAGAGAGAAAAGCAGTATAGATGTTGGATGCATCCATGCTCATGCAGTGAACATTGGGTAGTCACACTAGCTGGGTGGTTGGTCTCTTTTGCAGGTTTTGCAGCTGTTAAAAGAGGGAGAAAAAAATCTGGGGAATGGTCCTGAAAATCTGAAATTGTATCATTGTATTCTGGTGAGGCTGTTGCATGCTACAATGGAAACAGGATTACTCCACTAGTCCAAACTCAAACAGTAATACTGGGAAAAATAGTGGGCATCTATTTGGTCAGAATTTTGCACAGATTTAGACACTGCTTCAGTCAAGGACCCCTCATGGCCTAATCCCAATTGACCAAACTGTAGCTGTGATTTATCCATGTCCAGCTTACTTGTTGGTTGCAAACAAAACAGAGATGTTTAAGGTCAACAAATTGGGAGATGGCACCCTCTATGACAAGAAAATACAAGTCAAAATGTGGATCAAGCACTGTATATATGACACAAGGACCAACAAAGAACCAAGAAGCATCATGAGATAGCCGGTTCACAAACCTTTAAATACCATCAACAAGAAAGACAGGAATCAGATTCAGATCGAATTCATCCACGATTATGACATCGCACATTGGATGTTTCAAGGTGACATGCCACAATGGAGCACCAAATCCATCCACACACATCACACAACGTCACGATCGAAGGTTACAAAGCAAAGGAAAAAAAACTGAAGAGCAGAAATGGCAAAAATACAACATTAGTTTGAATGACAACCTAGGAGGTAAATGCTCACACTTATGGATGTCATATTGATATGTAACAAGGTGAAGACTGATCAAATCGTTTCCGTGTGCCTGCCATCTTGTTGCATTTTCTTGGTCAAGAAGCTCACACCAGGCGGATGCTCGGATGATTTACAACAATGGAGCCGAGATCATCCCTCAGGTTACTGATACCATCATAAACACTATGATTGTCCACCCTAGGGCTGCTTCCAGTGCTACTGGAGACTGATCCAAAAGTGGTCTTCTGCAGAACACCAACAGGGGATGACTCAAACCCTGAGCTTGAATCCCAACCATCAGTTAAAAGATTTAGAGACGACGATAGGTAGTTCCTTGCTTCCATGTTATTGTTCTTGGTTAAAACCTCCCCTAATGGGCCGCCCATCGAAGAATCACGGAACATATGTGCCCAGTTTGCTTCTCCCTGATTAACCTCATCTCTATTTGCTGCAATGCCAAGACCGACAGGACGATATTCACTTCTCAGCTTAAGAGGTGATAACATCAGTTTCTCATGAATGGGAGATGTGGAGGCCGACGATAAGTCAGAAGATGCCATTGGAGCAGAGATTGAGAGCTGGATTCTCTGAGCTTGCATGTCTTCAGCATCAGGCCATGCAAGAGGTCCCTGTGCAGGTGTCCTGGGCCAGTCCACAAAGTGTTGCAGGGAGACTGAACTCTGCTGTTCATTCAGACTCTGTGAAGTGAGCAAATTGACGTTCTCCAAGGAGCTATGAGGAGGACTCATCAGTGAATCAGGTGAAACCAGGCCAAAATCTGGCCTTGAGCTAGACACTTCAAAAGGATTATGTTGTTTTGAGAATGGAAACAGGCTGCCTGTATTTCTCGAGCTCATGGAAGTCAGCATTGAGAGGCTGTCAGAGTCCTGCACTTGCTCAGTCTCATTATGCTTATTTACCAGTTCCCTGTAGAAGTTTCATCAACAAATTATTAGTTAATGAAATAGTTACTAGTTAGTGCAGCATACAGGGGCTGGTCTTTCAGTATAGCAGATTAGCAGTATTGAACAGGCCTTCTACTCACAAAACAACAAGCATCTTAATTTGGGGCTACCAAAAATCAATATTAGATAGGCAACAGACAGAATAGAATAGTCTAATATATATCAAATTTTAGCATAAGTATGTTAAAATAATATAAATGAGTATGATCTTTTGACCTTATCATATCCTAATTCCTATCACTAACTAATGATGTGTGGTCTATGATAGCTACAGAAACTAGTCTACAATACACAAGCAAATTAGAAAAAGCAAAAGTTGACATGCTTGAGCTGAAGCATTGGCTACAATGCTACATGCTTGGAAAAAAATGCATGAAGCTTGTGAAATGCTGCCAATATTCCTTTTTAAGGTAATAGAAATGTTTACATCACCAACCTCTGCCATTAAGCACACCAACAGATGAGTAATGAGTTCTAATATGGGAAAAAGAATGCTGCTGAGATTCTACCTGTTATATTGCAGAGAGCAAGGATCAGCAGTGTTTGCAGCATAGTTCTTCACTTGCTGCTGCTGATGGTTGACTGCAAGGCTAGCGGCAGCTCCGCCACCATGGGCAGCCAGAGCACTTGGCTGGGTAGCAGCTGCCACTGCCGCAGGCATCGCTTTCGCGGCATGGCCAGGCTGGCCTTCCACATGCTTTCTTGAACGGTGGCGTCCCCGGTTCATGTGTCGCTCACAGTACTTCTGGTCGGCGACTGCATCCCTCGAGCACCGCCATTTCTTGCCGTCTGTCCGGCGGCACCGTCCGGGCTCTGGATCCGCGCTGCCAGAGTAACCAAGCTGGAATGATCCCCATCCCACTGTAAAGCAAAACCCCAACCAATGGCAATGCAATCAAGATCAGGAAAGGGGGCAGCTTTTATCATATCAATGTGCATGATGAATGTAACTAACGCCAAGAAAACACTCAGTTCATCTGCTTCCTTTCCCATTTCTTGGCTTACATGTGTTTGAGCCAAAGTAGGCTGGTGAGTAAGGTGATGTGAGGCTCCTCCTGATGGGGATGAGGAGGCTGTGTGGTACAGGGCTATTGGCAGCCAAGTACTTGTAGATCAGCGCCTGGTGCTCCAGCTCGATCCACTGAGACGGCGTGAAGGGCCCCCTCACCCTGGCCATTGCCCCCTGCATGCTGCTGCTCAAGCTCACTGAGCTCAATCCTGCAAGCAGATACACCAACGAGATGAGCAACAAGGCAGTGCAAGCCAAGGAGGCGCAGCCAAAAAAACATGTACTCCATAGAGACGAGACGACGACTACCACCCAGATAAATGTGTTTCCTAAATACGATTCTTGTGCAAGATACACATAGGGGCAAGCAAAAGACACAAAATCTGAAGCAAAATGGCTGCAAGGATCAGAAGCAGCACAGATTTGTATGTGGCGTGTGCATAAAAAGCCACCAACAACCACATCTTCGATTCGTTGCAGCAAAGCTTGATTCGCGTATGCTGCTGCATTATTTACTTGAAACCTTTCTTGCAAGTTTTTCTGATTTAACCTTTTTTTCTTTATTTCTTTCTGGGCGAGGAAAATGTAGAAGCAGTAGTGGTATAGTGCTAAAGATCACAGCTTTTCTCATCCAGATTTGTGTTTTCTCCTTTAGCTTCAGCAAAGTCGTGACAAAAGAGAATACGCAAGATCACACCGTCGAGGACAGAGAGCGTTTGTAGAGGTCGCCGAAAAAGAACATGAAACTTTTATATCCAAAAAGATCAAGAATAATCCGATTACAGCTTATACATGGTAAACAAATGAACTCGTTTGTTTTAGAGAGCGACTGAGATCTTCGCAATCACTGATCTATGTAAGGAAGCCAAAAATGAAAAAGAGGAAGAAACAATAGTAGCTCAAAAAGATGCCAATCCGAATCTAAATCACAATACTAAATGAACCAAGTGAAAAAAAAAAGTTCATTCCGGTGTGACCAAAGATCAAGCATGCTGCATACAAAAAAGGCAAAATAGTATAAAGAACTGAAAATATATCTATATGAAAGCGAGATGAATCAACCACCAATAATACTTCAAAAGAAGCAGGAAGCTTTTCATCAATCCAGTAGAAAGGAAAAAAGGAGAGGTTTTTGCACCACCGCCATGGCGCCTTTCCTACCTGAGCAAGAAGCAGGGGTGCCATAGTACAACGGCACCGCCCCGCCACCCGCGGCAGCCGCGGCAGCGCCGGAGGGGCACGACGACGCGGAGGACGAGAAGCTGAGCATCTGCCCCCCGCCATGCCCCGAGCTGCAGGAGGCGCCGAGCAAGTACGGCGCCGCCACCTTGACAGCCTCGGACACCGCCGCCGCCGCCGCCGCAGCGGCGGCGTCGTCACCCCCCGCCCCCGCCCTGGCCTGCTTCGCCGGCGGCCTCCAACCGTGCTCCTGATCCCCCGCATTTCCCCTCCCGTGCTTCACCAACCTAGATCCGAGCAGGCCCCCGAGCTCCGCCCCGCCGCCCCCGCCTCCAACCCCGGCGGCCTCCACCGCTGCCATCACCACCCCGCCCAGGTCCATGTCTCCGCCGCCGCCGCCGCCGCCGAGCTCCTACTCCTACCACTGCCGGTGTCTGCTCCCGCGGTCATAGGGCGGGGGGAAGGGGAGCAAGCTGGCGCACCACGACGGGAAGGGGAAGCAGCAAAGGCATCCCCTTTCACTCCTCTCCTCCCTTCTCCTGTGCTGTCGGGTCGCCTCTCGCGCGTGGACCTGGTTCGCCGCCTCGCCTCGCCTTGGGCTTTACGGCCGCGCGGTGGCGGAGGCGGAGGCGGAGCGGGTGGTGGCGGCTCGCGCTCGGGAAACCAGGCTGGTTTTCCTTTGGGGGGCAGAGTGGTGGGAGAGACAAGACTAGGGTCAGTACTAGTAGTCCTACAAGAGTGTTAAATTGTAAAAGCTTGGGACTTGGGAGGAGTAAACACCCAAACTTTATTGGTTTTTACTACTCTACTGAAGAAATTGATGGTGGGTACAGTAGACGGTACCCCTCGTCACACACATATAAATTTCTATATTTTTTCCAATTTCGGTACTGCCTCGTCACACAAATATAAATTTCTATAAATTTTGTCCAATGCTGGAATTTCCATCCATTTTTTACCGAAATTTTATCCGGTTTTTACCACCGACACCGGTATTTTCATCCGTTTTCACCTTTTTAGTTCCTGTTTCGGAGCACATTTTTTTATAGTTTTGAAATCAATTCTGTAGTATTGAGCAATACTACAGTATTATATATTGAAATGTGTTTGGCAACTCCATCTGAAATCTCTGTAAAGTAAACTGCAGTATTAGAAATATTTTATTCAATCCACAGTATTGAAAACTTTGGTACGAAATATTTTTTTTCAAAGATGTGGTATTGTCATGGATGTAGTATCCTGTAGTTTTTGAAATACCGTAGTTTTCAAAAACTGTGTTCCCAAATAGAACCTTAGTTGTCGCAGATGTGTAAAACTATATTGGTACAATTATACAAATATTGTATCCTTCCATTAGTGGAAATTTGACGAATGACAATATTGTGCATTAATAGCAGGCATCTATTTTAGCTTGTACATGATTTTCCATTATTAATCGATATTAATTTTAACTAATGCGTGATTTGTAAGTACTAAATGTTATATTGATTGTTTTGCGGTTAGTAGATCTTGTGGTGTTCCTGGTGTTGGGAAAATATAAATAATTTATTTTCTCATCGCGATAGATTTTTATTAGTGAAATATTCATCTTAATATTATTTTTATTTTCCTCTCTTACATATATAACTGATTGGATAAAGTACGGTGGACAGTGACTGAGAAACACCATCACTAAAAGTAGAGATAACCCAGTGACATTTTTAGAGCTCTAGAAATTATAGACTAGATAAATAGTTATTAGAGATACATTTTATATCTGAAACCTCGAAAAATATTATAGTTCAAGAATTATATTGTACTATCAGAGATGCTGTTAGAATGTGCCATAGAGTGGTGTGTTTACCACTAGCAACCATGTATGCCCATATTAAAATTGAATTTTTTTTTGTTAGACGTACATCAAAACACAATGAAGGAGTACACCTGTTATGGAACTGATGATACACCACTTTATGTATATATTGTATTGAGCTCAAACGAGCGTACAAAGAGTAAAAATTTGCTACTAATAGCTAAATTTTTTTTGAGACCTGAGTTTCTAGGAACCCGCATCCAACACTTTGGCTCCGCCCTGCAACGGCAATGAGATCTCATAGTTTTCTATTATTACCAAAATTGCTATGAAATCATATAAAAATATTTATTTTTTTAAAATAATTAGCTAAAATAGTTGCATCAGCTATATACATGATATATTATATATGCATGATATATTATTGATTCCATCACTCTATCAACACAACACTAAGTAGGTTTGTACTAGTAAAGTTGAGGGAGAAGTTCACCTTCCATGTAGTGACCGAAGAGCATGACAGGGTAGAGACCTTATCAGTGCCAGTTTTTACAGTTTTTTTATACCAGATTTATCGGTGCCAGATTTATATATACATCCCTGGCGATTGATAGTCTAAGCCTGAAAAGGGTCAGCATTTCTGGTTTCAAAGCAGAATCGATTCAAAAAATCGACGCAGATCAACGACAGTGTAGTGCTCTTTTCACCCTGACGAGGAGTAAAATGGAAGTCACCGTAAAAATGAGCAAGCTTCCCACCCGTTAGCTTGCTCGAGTTGAGGTAATTAATCCGGTTATTACTTGGAGTTGGTGATCTAGTCAGCACTAGCTAGATCTACGCCAGATTAAGCCCTATCTCTCGAGAAATTACTGCGCTTTAGCCCTGTCATATCGAATGTTCAGATATTATTTGGGAGTATTAAATATAGATTATTTATAAAACTCATTCATAATCGGTTGATTGTTCGTGAGACAAATCTAATTAGCCTAATTACGCCATAATTTGACAATGTGATGCTACAGTAAACATTTGCTAATTATGGATTAATTAGGCTTAATAAAATTGTCTCGTGAATTATCCTCCGATTCTGCGATTATTTTATAATTAGTTCATGTTTAATCCTTCGAATTGATATTCAAACATCTGATGTGACACGTGCTAAAATCTAGCTCATTGATCCAAACACCCACTAAGTATGTAATTAGAATGTCCTGTACTCCTGTGTAAAAAAAATCCCCCCGTTATTTAGATTTTGAGTACCTTTTGTCGTATATTCCAGCTCGCGTTGGTCTAACATTACGCTCGGTTAATTCTCTATAACCATAAAAGAGAAACATTTCCCCTAAATTGTAACACAAATCTCATCAATGAACTCTTAATTCGAGTCGTCCCACGAAATCCCTGCCAAATTAACCGAGCTTAATTAATACATAAACACAGCCGATTGATCGTTCGCGCGCTCGCTTGACACAATCATATCATCACATTCACACTTGCGTTAAAAAACGCAGGCAACAACGCGCTATGCTCCAAGCTAAATACTCGTGCAAACATATGGCAGTTGAGAGGGCGCCTACTTTCGCCCATCCTAATTAATCTAATTTTAATCCGCCCATTTGTCTCACCCTCCTCGATCTACACTTCACGTCATTACAAAAACGTCAAGTAGCAGCATGCATGCATATGCATTCCAACGCCTCACGTGCCGTCCCCGAGCCATCACGAGCGGCTTACTTTCTTAATGCCACAAATGCTACTAATTAATTAAACGTTAACCTCGCCTAATCGAGCTTAGTTTGTCCGAGAGAGGCGGCGAGAGCTGAGCTGAGCTGAGCTGAGCTAGCTAGCTCTCTTCTTTGGGCGCCGGCCGGCCGGCCGGCCGGTCGTGATCTTGGTCAAAGAAATGGTAAGATTCTATGGGAGCAAGGTAGGGGCCTCACCTCGTGATATAATTGTTGTTTTTGCAATGAGATCGATCGATCGATCGATGGGTACTGTGGGCCGGCCGGGGCAGATGTACGTACTTGTTTAGAGTTAACTTTAAGGTTACGCATAAATTAATTGGACAGGGCGTGTTAGGAGAGAATAAAATGATCCTAGTTGTAGGCGTGGAACAAAAAATATTTCGCACATAATAAAAAAGGGCTATTTTACAGTCTATGAGGAAGTACCAAGAGGTACCACATTTTTCAGTGTTAATTTTGGTACCTCGTATGTCAGGAGATACCAAAATTAACACTAAAAATGTGGTACCTCCTCATAGACTGTAAAATTTCTCAATAAAAAAAGTTATTTTACGGTTCTTGAGAAGGTATCAAGAGGTACCATATTTTTAGTGTTAATTTTGGTATCTTTTGGTACCTCATGTGTTAGGAGGTACTAAAATTAACACTAAAAAATGTAATACCTCCTAGTATCTCTTCAAAAACCGTAAAATTTCTCTAAAAAAATAAAAGTAACGAGCAAGGCATGACGTACGCTTGCTTGATCGAGTCGATCTTAGCCGTCCCACGCACGCTTGTATCATATCGGTCACTCTCGATCTGTTCGCTTGTGTTGTTTTGCAAATCTAGAGTATGTTAAAGCGGGAAATGCCACCGGCTAGCTGCTCTTCAATTCACCGGTGTTTAGGCTCGAGTCAACATCATTCGGCCGGGACGATGTCAATTGTCAACTGCTACCAGCTACGTACTAACATCTCTCGTGAGACCCAGTTTATAAATTTCTTAGTGGCTGGCTCGTCATCAAAAGGAAAAAAAAAGGTCAGTAAAAAACAGATCTAGCTTAGCTTGTTGCTTGCATCGATCGATCATCTGAGGGGAGAAAGGGCGGCCAAGGATAGCAGAGAGAGAGAGAGAGAAGCAATAGAACTGTAGCACTCTCACGCGCATGCATGCATGCTTGCATGCATGGATGCAGCTAGCTAGCAAGAGGGGGTAGCAACTGGGCAAGTGTGTGACACGGATGGACCCCTGAACGTACACATATCAACACAGATAGAGACCTCTATTTGATGGTCTTTACTCTTTTGGGCTGGCCGGCCAATTATGCGCCACAAAACTCGCTTTTTTCCCCCTCGCGCGCGCGCGGTCCCTGCAAGCTAGCTAGCTTTTCACCGAGTGTGCAACAACCACTTCGATATGATCTCATTCGCTCTCGATCTCGATCTCGATCTCGATCTCGAGGTAGATATCTGGAGAGGATGTATATGTGAATGTGATATGCTTCGACGATAAAATCGAAGCAAAGCGATCGATCGATCGATCATTATTTCCATGCATTATTGTTCCTCGCTCTCTCCTCCATCTACTTGATCGATCGTTTACCGTAAAGTATGCTCTAGCTTCTCCTAGCCAGATGTATCTGACCTGTAGCAGGTGACTTTAGCAAGAGCCAAGAGCAGACTCGATCGACCTCTCCGTTAATTTCTTTTAGAGTACTCCATTAATTCGTTTGTGATGAACAGACGAGATAGTCAGCGGCACAGAAAACACGGTGAATCCTTAGCGCACGATTAATTAAGTAGTAATTATTATATTTTAAAAATAGATTTATCTTGGTTTTTAAGGAAATTTTATTTTATATAATTTTGTTTTAATTATCGTGCCATTGAAATGTTTTAAAAACGTGCTATAATATGGAAGGAATAAACCCACCGGCAATTTTTGTGTGATTTAGTTCAGGTACTCTTTTTTTTAATGGAGTTCGGGATCTTTAGTCCCGAATTTTAGTCCGGTCACATCAGATGTTTGAATGCTATTTTAAAGTATTAAATGTAGACTATTTATAAAACTCATTTATAATTGGTGGGTTATTCGCGAGACGAATCTAATGAGCTTAATTGCACCATGATTTGACAATGTGATGCTACAGTAAACATTTGCTAATCATGGATTAATTAGGCTTAAAAATTGTCTCATAAATAATCCTCCAATTATGTAATTATTTATATAATCAGTTCAAATTTAATCTTTCAAATTGATGTACAAACTTCTAATGTGACATGGACTAAACTTTAGCCCGTGAAACCAAACATCCCCTAAATTACCAAGAGCTAGTAACATTGTAAAACACGAGGCATATATATGTAGAACCTCACAGTACTAAAAATATATCATCGTCGTATTCACTCCAGAAAAAAACACACACCCAATTTGGCCACGAACCAAACATCCGTATTGGTTGTTTGCACTCCACTCGAAAATCATGGGAGTGCAGTACGTGCCGTGCACGAGCGTGCGTGCGTGCACGCGCGCGCCACGGCGCATGTACCGTGTAGAAGCGGCAAAGCTGGCCGCGCGAGAGGAGGATGATACATAGTTGTTGCCGGTACAAAAATTCATATGCGCATGTCCCCGATCCGGCAACACGCACGTTAGCTAGCCATCCGGTGAAGTAGTGAAGCCCCGTGTAACGATTCAGTGCCTCACTGGACTACCGATCGATCGATCCCGATGGTTGCATGCGTGCATGGATCAGTTAGTTCAGTTCACGTAGACCGCGATCGTGACCAGAGACGAACGAATTGAACCACAAGACGCGCATAATTATTTTATCAACACGCGTACGAGCTAGCGCCACCGGCACGAGCTGAGTACGTACGTCGATCGTTTACCATCCAACTAACAGTGCCGGCTCCTTTTGGGGAGAGCTCAAAAACCTCGTTGCTCTTGTCGAGAATCATCGCATCACGTACGTGGACGACGAAAGGGTAGTTACGGCGTGTAGGGCCTGGGCGCGAGTTGGGTTGGGGTGGAGCCGTGGAGGCCGGAGGGCGGCGGGGGAGGATCCGAGGATGTATCCGGTCTCCGGTCGGTTAGCCGGCGAGCGAGCGAACGAGCGAAAGAGGTTCCCCCACTTGATTGGAGGGAGGACAGGGATCGAGCAGGTAGGCGACGCGTGCGCCACCACGTACCAGACGCCGCGGGGACATCACGGCGCGCCGCGCCGGCGTCTCCCGGAGGCAGGGGCACACGCACGTACGGTGGCGGCTAAAAAATCATTTTAGAAATGATTTAGTATAAATGATTTTATATGGTAATGAACAATTAATTAGTGTATATTTTTTATATTTGTTTCTATTAAATATAACATACGGCTAAACATAATAAGAGAAATGAGAAATAAGTAGTATTGCATCAGAGATATACAAAACAATTTATTTTAAACTATTCTTAGATGTTGTTTGGTTGCATGGACTAAAGTTTAGTCTGTGTCACATCATATGTTTAGAAATTAATTTGAAAGACTAAACGTGAACTGAATTACAGAATCGGAGGATTTGCGAGACAAATTTATTAAGCTTAATTAATCCATAATTAGCAAATGTTATTGTAGTATCACATTGTCAAATTATGGTGTAATTAGACTCATTAGATTCGTATTAGTCATTTTGTATTAGTCTTTTGGATCCAAACACGCCCTTAGTTGGTGTGCCCTAAACATGGTGCATGACGGCGTGATAGCCCTCGCCGCTCGCCTCGCCGGCTCACTATGCGGCTGGCCGGCCGGGTTGTCGGCAGCAGCGTGATCACGACGTGTCGCCTCCCCTAGCTCAGAGCAACCACGCTTGCCGCTTGCACGCACACGCGCTCAGGGTTCATAATTTAATTCCTTTGAATCTGGTCGATTTTTTTTCGCCCAAATGTAGAGCTTCTTCAACTCGCTCACTCGCTCATCAGTGTGTCAAAAGTCGAATAAAATTTGATAGAACTTACTAAATTCGAGTGAAATCTGCTTTGATGTGCTGGGTGCAAAAGGTATCGTCGAACAAAAAAACAAAACCTTGCACGCGCATCCGACGCAAACTTGCATGTTTTTCGTTTTCATTACAATTTACAAACGCAAAGGCGTCTATCCACATCTGCATCTTCCACGTTTTTTTAAATAATATTTTTTTAAAAAACAAATCTACATGGCCATTTGAAAAATTTACAAAAGTAGTATGCGAAAATGCCGACTGAATGTCATGTCAACTTCAATTAGTATTTCAAGTGTCGATTGAAATTGACGTGACATAATTTGATGGCATCCAGTGTTGTGCCGATTTAAGTTGACGTGCCATCAGTGCTACTTTTGCAAATTATTGAACGTCTACCGATTTTATTTTTTTAAAAAAATATTACTATTTTTTAAAAAAAAAACATCTTCCACTGTACCGTGACACCGAGCTGGCTACTACTACTCTGTAGCTGTACATTTGCTATGCTACTTTGACTAGAGTGGTGTAGAGTACTCCGTAGTAGTACTACCTGGCTATCTGCGTTTCTTCTGTTTTTTCTTTCTTTTTTGGACAAAGCATCTGAATATCTGACACGTCTGGTGTGATCCGTAATAACTGCACGTACGATGCGGTCTCGTACGTCCTGTCACGTTAGTGCGAGCAGCTGACGGTGTGCGTGGTAGCTAGACTAGTAGGCCGGCTTTGTCAATACGCTGTCGACGTTGCACACACCCGGGACCGGGAGCCCGGGACAGCTTCAGATGAATAAATTAATGAATCACATCCTACGGTAGGCGTGTCTGACTCTGACGGTTGCTACACCTCTCTTCAAATATACTTTTACGTAATTTTTAGATACGAAATTAGATGAGAAATAGTTATATTTAGAAGTGATTGTGTTTTGAGAAAAATCTTGAACACTAAAAATAGCTTTTGTTTTGAGAGAGATGAACTAGAACTTTAGAAGGTAGCTCAACAACCCATTGAAAAATATAACAAGTTTTAAGATTGTATATTTGTGTTAAGGAGGTAAGTAAGAAGAACGTGCTACTGTCCTCGAGTGTAAAAAACAATTTTATAAAATTCCGATAATTTTATATGAAAGTTTTTTCGGAAACTACATTAGAAAGTTTTTTTCAGGAAAAGATCAGAAACAAGAGGCACGTACAGTCGTACGGGTGGCATCGTCGATCAGTCACCGATGAGGAATGGAGGATGAACGGATGAACTCATGAACATATCACATGTGTTGGTTCTCTAGTATTGTACTCCATTAAAATATGCTCCTACATCACTGCATCGACGTGACGGGAAAATTTAGTGGACGGAGAGATTCTCGTAATATTCCATACATGTGTACGTGGGACGAACATGTGGGCAAATGTTTGCGTTGTTCTTGTTTTATCTGATTTGATGCCTCCAACGAGACATATATATACATACTGCACAGCATATATACCATCACTACAACAAAATAGGGAACTTCCGTCGGCCAAAGCCGACGGAAGTTAGCCCTTTCCCGACGGAAAAAGCTAACTTCCGTCGGCAAAAGGCTAACTTTCGTCGGCTTTTGGCCGACGGAAGCGGGTCGACGGAAGTTAGCTAACTTCCGTCGGCCAAACCTAGCCGACGGAAGTTACCAGAAAATCTAGTAACTTCCGTCGGCCAAATCTAGCCGACGAAAATTACTTTTTTTCTTTTTTCTGTCGGCTGGCTAATAACTTCCGTCGGCTAATGTTGGCCGACGGAAGTTAACTAAAAATACGAAAAAAAAGAAAATTTGCAACTTTGCTGCTCCGATTGCTTCCAAAGTGGCATTCTGCTCATACTCCATCCATAGTGATGTATGAGCATATCAAATGATACAACATAAAATGAGAGGAGTTTATTCACTTTACATCAAATGATAAGCTAAGGGAAAGCATGAGAAGCATTAGAAAATATATGTATACATAAGGATGCTTGTCCACAGGAACATCTAGCCTCACAACTTTCTTAACAACTGGGGTGCCATAAATTGATGGAGTACTGTTCCATACCCTAGATGATGCTTGTAGTACCCCCATATTCTGAAAAAGAAAGAAAATTTTGCAATGATATGATGAAGAGAAGCTTAGAGGCATGTAAACAGCCAAGCATTATGGATGTGATTCAAGCAGTCCATGACAGGAAGAGAGTATAAAAGGGACATTTATTCATGCAATGACTCCTCTGCATTAACTATTGGGAAACATATAGAAACAAAATAACCAACATGGAGAAAGAATAATCATGCTCATTCAGTGATATAATTAACTCAGGATATTTAAACACATGCTCATCATTTAATTTTCATTGGTAGATGAAATTGGTGAAAACCGACGTAGGTAACATCTGATAAAGTCGACAAAAGCTATGTTTTTATCCTACTGGGGCACATATACTATTAAAATGCAGTGATGAGACAAGCAGAAAAAACTTCACAAATCACAATAATCAAAGATTGCTAGAATGTGCATTACCTCTTTTTGCATCCCTGACCATTTCTCCAGATCCATTGGCTGACCATTCACTGCTGGGTGGCCAGGTAACCTTAATGGGTTAGGACTACCATTCTGGATTCTCTCAGGATCAACAAAATTATGGTTAGGTTGCATATAAGATGCCCGTAGAATCTCTGCATTAAATAAAACATGACATGATGAGAAAATGCTGATAATGCAACTGCTCGTAATGTTATAGTTGTAACAAAGGAAACAACAGTATGGCTGATGTCCAAATTAGGGAAAAGGGGGTCTGGATTAAATTTCAATATTTGTACAATTATATGAACGATGGTAGATAGGACTCAGTTAATGATCTGAATACGCTTCGATCACAGTGAGCTCTTTTAGATAAAATTTGTGGTTGACATAAATAATAGTAGTATCTATTCTAGATAATGAAGCCAATTACATGCATTGTCAGTGCGGCCTCTACTAGAAAAATCAACTTGATATGAATTATATCAGGAATAGACAACAGTACATGTGGTATGTGAATTGACAAAAAAAATATAGCCAAAAAATATCCCTTGTAATACACTCTTTTGATCTACTAACACAGTACGATACGAACAATCTTAGAATGGACAAACATCTTGCGTACAAAAAAGATGCAGCAGAAGTGATCATCGAAACATCAGAGCTATATACTACACCATTGAGACATTACAGTTTATGAAATTAAAGCAAAGGAAATTAACAACCTTGGTTCAAGAGCCTAGTGCAGAAGGGAAGAACTTGTACAAATGGGGCTAATTTCTGCTTCTCGTCAAGCAACTCAGCTAGATATCTGTCACACAAACAACCTCATCAGTATAACATTAGTCACTCTGGCTTTACTAGCCCCGCGGCGGAGGCGGCGGGAGGTCGGGAGGCGGCGGAGGCCGGGGAGGCCGGGGAGGAGGCCGGGGAGGCCGCGGAGGCGGCGGGAGGTCGGGGAGGCGGCGGAGGCCGGGGAGGAGGCCGGGGAGGCCGGGGAGGAGGCCGGGGAGGCCGGGGAGGCGGCGGGAGGTCGGGGAGGCGGCGGGAGGTCGGGGAGGCGGCGGAGGCCGGGGAGGAGGCCGGGGAGGCCGGGGAGGCGGCGGAGGCGGCGGGAGGTCAGGGAGGCGGCGGAGGCCGGGGAGGCGGGCGGAGGAGACGGGCGTAGTCGCGTGGAGGCGGCGGCGGGGAAGAGGAGAATGAAGGAGAAAAACCTAGGGCTGGGAAAAAGAGTGCGGGGGCTAGAAAAAAAACGTGTTGCTGAAAACTTAACTTCCGTCGGCCACATCTAAAGCCGACGGAAGTTAATTTTAACTTTCGTCGGCTTTAATGCTGGCCGACGGAAGTTCTCTATCTTTCGTCGGCCATTTCGAAAAGCCGACGAAAGTTAAATAACTTCCGTCGGCCTAGAGGAGCCGACGGAAGTTATTTAACTTTCGTCGGCTTTTCGAAATGCCGACGGAAGATAAAATAGCCGACGGAAATTTTCCGTTTTCTTGTTGTGCATGTCAATTCACTTTCAAGCTGATTACCACCTTCCCCTCCAGCTCGTCAACTTTTTCTTGGACAGTATATATATACCAGTCTATTGATACCTTTTACTAGATTCTTTTGCCAAATATAAATGGCATATGATTTAGTTTGAATCCTCTATAACTTGTTTAAAATACGCTATTTCAAATAGTACATTATAAATATGTATTACAATTTACAAGCTTACAAGTTACACCTTACCAAAGCTATCTGATTCGACGTGAAGCTCGTGACTTGTGTTTAGCTACGTGAAGCTGGGATCTACCTGAGAAATTCGGACACGTTTGATCCAAACCATCTCCACAAAATGCTACACGGCTACGCCTTAGACATGTGGAGTAAAAGAGAAGAGGATACAGACAGCACGGACAGCACAGGCCAATGATTTAGGCAGCCACGTACGTACGGTCCAAGCATGGCGACGAGTCCCCACCCGGCCGGATAGAACACTACGAAATCGGTCCAATGATCCAATCGCCCGGCCGGGTGGACTCACGCATGCATGACGAATTGACGAGGAGATGGGATGCGACGGAGACGGACGGGGTCGGCTTCCTCGTGGCCGACACGAATAAAGCCGCGCGCGGCCAGCCGGCCACGTACCTGCCCCCCGCCCGTCGCGTCGATCGATCGCCTCTCGCCGGCATGCCGTCCCGTCCCGTCCCGTCGGCTGGCAGTGGCACGTCTCCACCAGCACGCCCACGCCGCGTCGCAGCAGCCGGCCGGCCGGCGAGGTGTGGGTACGTGGGTGGATCGATTCGAGAGGAGCCGAGAGCTAGCCCGAGACCGATGGATGCATGGACCAGCTACCAGCTCACCGGCAGCCAAATGACACCTCTGCCCCCCCTGGGCCGGGTCACTATCTCGTCAACACGTCACGCTGTCCTCCGGGACCCTCTTGCGGTCTCTCCAGCAACTTGCCACTCTGCCCTGTCTAGTGTCTACTCTTTTCAAACTCCTACTCCGATCCGTAGCTAGTCGAAGCCACGAGGTTGAAGTGGCGTTCAGCTTGGTTTGCTGGGCAAACAGCAAACTTTCTCGTTGTGTACATTTGCACTGTATTATTGTATAGCCCGGTTTGGGCATGCGTACGTAGGACGGTATGAGCTAGGATGGATGGGCGTGAGACGGGCGAGTTCCGATGCGGGGTCCAGGGCCGGCCGGCTGGACCCCGTCGTCCCTGTCGTTTTCTCGGTGATCATATCGATGTGGGCGGTGCGAATTATGGTACGGCTGGTTGGTTGGTTGGCAACTTCTGCCCATTTTCGTTACGCGCGCGGGACCCGGCGCCTCTCGTCTCGTTTCGATCGATCTCCGGCGCCTCTTGGACATGGACATAACATGCTCGCAAAAAAGGTCACTAATGAGTTGGCCATGGCTTGGCACGTACGTGTTGGTGTCGATGATTCTAGCAGATCGAGGTCAATGCTGCGGCTGGGAGCAAGAGACGACTCGGAACGGCTTCGGTTTTGTGTACAACCGTGGCCGTGGACTGCCGTGCGTATGAAATCAGCTAGCGACATGTTCTATACGAAGACATATGCTCGAGATGATCCGGTAAGTACGTACGCTGTGATTCATGATCTATCTCCGTCGGTTCGTTGGATTCCTACCCGAGATTTCCAAAAGGCCAAACTACGTACGTACGCCCAAGTGCCCAACCACCATGAGCTGATGTTTCCTATTCATACGACGCAGCAGCAGCAGCTAGATAAATAGACTCGTCTTGAAGCGACCACTCACTCGTTCACATCTCGACGTGGTCAAATCTGCGTGACGACTCGGATAAAATATATGCTTGGATAAAGGACAGTAGTTGCCATGCTCGCCAACCCTGACTCCCTGAGCGGCCCAGTGATCTGTAGAAATTACTTACAGGGGCTACAGCAGTTACAACCATGCATGCATGTCCTCTTTTCACCTGTTCCCAGCTAGCTAGGCTCCCAGCCGGAGTTCACTCACACACGTAGGGGGCAACGCTGATCTATTAGCAATTTAGGGAAACAGACAGTGTATGCCTGGATGGTAAATAATGGTGCAAATAATTTAATTAACTCTTTCATTAAAAAATCTGAGAGTTCAAACATATTTTTTCAATATAAAATGTTTTTAAGAGAAACTGTAATGTTTTGAGTTTAGCATGATGCTGCGTCGAACGGTGTCTTAGCATTAGTTATTTACAGGTTACCGAGCGGTAGACGGCCGGGGCCAGTTTGCATGCACCTGGGTTTTCGCGGCGGCCGTCGTGGCTTAGACGTTGTCCTTGTCGTCCACACCCACCGCGCCGGCCGGGCGGCCAGCGCCGCGCGCGAGACGTTCGTGCTCGGCGTGTCGTTTGGACGCACGCACGCACGCTAGCTCTCGCCACCAAAATCTCCGCGCCGCCGCCTGCCGCCGAGCTAGCTCCATCGTTCCGATGGCGCCGCGCTGCCCCATGCACATGCTCGTACGTACGTGCATTTTGTCCCGCGCTTGCCTGCACGTTCCGGTCCCCGGCGTACGAGCTAGCTAGTTTTCTAGCGCGTTGTGCCCGGTGCTCCTGTCCCGTGCGATCTCGCGCGGCTCGCTCGGCTCTTACGCACGGAGAAATCTCACTGGTTTTGTTGCGAGTTCATCTCTCCTTGTTCGCTGGTGGAGGGCCGCAGTGGTAAGAGACCGGTCAGCTAGCTGCAGCCAGCCAACAACAATTCAACGTTCGAAACTACAAACAGCTTATAGATTATATTATCGTGTACATACTCCCCAATTTTCCTAATGGCATATTTTTTTAAAAAAACTATATTTTTTAATAACATATTAACTTTTTAGTATTAAATTCGTTTATGTAAATACTTACGAGCAATAAGCTGACACTGTCTGTCGTATCGTGGCGAAAGACTGTCACTGTCTTATTGCAGAAGAGGCAGCAGCTGCAGCTAGCGTCCAGGGGTGTGTGTAATTTGGAGCTTAATTGACTGGGGAGTGGCGGCCTCAGGCATAATTAAACGGTGCTTCTCTGCCGTGTTAAACTGAATCTGTTCGTCCCAAGGTTCAGATAGAGGCCTTGATCAGTCTCCCCATGACTACTTTTTACCGTACGGATCCAAACATTTTACAGCTCCAAATATTACAAACTACACTACCACGAAAGGCCGTAGTCGTCCTAGTAGCCTCCATTGGCCACAGCCCACAGGACATTATCTGCATATAGTACAATTCTGCAGGTCTCGAGTAAGTGTACGTAGGCTGTTAATTTTCACCAACAGCTTGATTCTTTCCATACTTTATGGTTAGTTTTGAGAGGTTTCACGCGAAAACATATATACTTTACACCAAATATATACTCATCTCAACACGATGGTACTATCGTAACATATTAAATTTGCAAGAATGACAAACGAGCCGGGGTTCATGATGTCAAGGCTCGATGAGAAGAGAACGAAAGAGAAGTCCTAGCTAGCAGCCCGCGTGTGAGATTGGGTGGAACACAACGATTCTCGGGCTCGTTTAGTTTACTCCCTCCGAGGGCATCAAGATGCATGCCAACTGCAGCTAATCTGATCCTAATCCAGAGGGATATATAATCCCATCATGCATACAGTTAACACCAATTTACTATTGTATAACACTTAGTAGATAGAGTTTCTCTCTAATAGCACTCACAGTACGTGCTTCTCTAAAATAGCACTTTGAAGAGTGATCGGTTGCTAAAATAACATTTTCGGAGTTTTTTCAATTTGAGAGTAAAAACTGACATTTTTACCCTCCACAACAGTCATCCCGCTGTCCCGCACAAGCCTCTGTAGCCGCCGTGCGCAACCCGAAGCCATCGTCGCCGCGTGCGGCCCTTCTGAAGCTGCCGCCGCCCCGCGTGCCCGTCTCCATCGCCATTGCGTGGTCCGAATCGAAGCCACCGCCGTAGCGCCCTCCGAAGTTGTCGCCGCTACCCGCGGGGGCTCGGGCTCGGCGGTTCCGCGCGAGGCCGGGCTCGTAGGGTCTCAGAGTTGGCGAGATCGGGCAGCGGCAGGGGACAACAGCGGCGGCTGAGGAGGGCTGCACAGCGGTGTCGACTGAGGAGGACGCGTTCGGCGGCAGCGGCGATGGAGGCCTTGCGGAGCGTTGTGCGGAGGTGGGAGGACGGTGGATATACAGGGGTAAAAATGTCAATTGTTTGTCTAAAAAACTGAAAAACCCTCAAAATACTATTTTAGCAATTGATCACTTTTTAAAGTGCTATTTCAGAGAAGCCCATATTGTAAGTAATATTAGAGAGAAGCTCTATATATCTACTAAATGCTATATATCTTTGCATGCAGCCGCGTAAAAATTTTCAGTTAAAGACCAGTAGAATCAACTTTTTTTCGAGGTTACACACAGTAAAAATGTGGTCTTCGTGCACTGTGTGCAACTACTGCATGCGGACGTCCACAGTTGAAACTGTAGGTATATAATATGGGCTATTTTACAGTACTTGAGGAGGTACCACATTTTTTAGTGTTAATTTTGGTACCTCCTGGTACCTCATGTGTCAAGAGGTACCAAAATTAACACTGAAAATGTAGTACCTCTCGGTACCTCCTCAAGGACTGTAAAATTTCTCATATAATATAGAACACAGAAAATAACTGTGAGCCCGCGCAGTACATTGATTCCACGCAGTCTTACGTAAACGAACGCAAAAATGCAGTGTCGAGGTGAACCATATTAAACGGCTCCACCAGAAACGCAGCTCTGTTGTGATGCAGTGTAGGAGTACGTGTTTACTCTAGTTAACCGAGGCCATGCCCTCGTTAACCGAGGAATGATGCATGCATGCCTGCCGCATGGGCCACGCATGCATGGGAATCTCGGTTTGTTTACACGGGGCCGCGTGCCGCACAGCCTCCTTCCTCCCGCATGCTCCCCACGGGGCCAATGCAAAGTGACATTGACTACGCCGCTCTCCGTCACAGCGTCCCCACGTACTGATGCAGTAGCGTTACCAATTAAGAATGGTACGAGTTGCTGCTGGGAGTGCTGCTGGCTTGATTAATTCGGGCAAACGAATGGTATTTAGATCTGCAGCGGCGGCAGGGGGATCTGGTTCGTTGGTTCCTAATCGGATGGCCTGGCCTCTCAATGATGATTGATATGATGCATGGTAGAGTTCTGCCAGTTACCACATTCGCCCATCTCAGAAGATAGGCATAAAACTTAGGTAGATGTGCTGTTATATATATATATATATATATATATATATATATAGAATCAGAGGGGCAGGGAGACATCTTCCTAGGTAAAAGCATCATGCATGCACTCAACGTGGACTAGTTTACGCCATCGCCTACCTTGAGAAGGCAACACTAAACTGCTCCTAAGTTAACGTCTTTCCTTTTGGGGTGATGTCCTAAGCTAAGCTAACAATGGCAGGCAAAAAAAGTGCACTAACCGGGACAAGTTTCGTTTGGACGCTCGTGTATATGGGCCGGATGTTCTGGCTTTGCTTGTGTGTGGGCTCAGGCTTGCGGCCCGGTTTCACGTCAAAAAGGCCAACTCCGTGTGAATTCTCGGAGAAATCAGAGAAAAACTCCCCGCCGCCGCCGAACGGCCCATGACAAAATTTGACGCCGAGGATTCTCCACGCCGCGCACCAGCGCCGGCCACACGCAAATAAATAAATAAATAAATACTACGGAATATAGAGCACATGAATTTTAAAAACTACATGCTTAGAGGTTCGTAGAAAATAAATAAAGGAAATTATAGTGGGATAAGAGAAAATAAAATAAACGTTTGAGCTCGTGTGCTAGTTTTTTAGAGCATCTCCGAGAAAGCTTTTATATAGATTTTTAAATTTAAAATTTAAGATTTTAATAAAATATTAGACTCCAACAACACTCTAAACAAATTTTCATTCTTTATTTACAAAATAGGGATTCTAACATATAATAAAACTGTTGTACATCAAATTAGTATTTTATGGAATAAAATTTAAGATATCTACTGGAGATGCTAGAAATGGAGGGAATCAATAAAAAAATTTCAAGGTTCAATCTAATGTTTCAAATAACCATTTAGATTTTTTTCAAAAGATTCAAATACTTCAAATTACAAAGAAATACTTCATATATGTGTTGTCTATAAGCTTGTGGCCTTGTCTACTCCTGCGTCTCCTCCTACGTCTAGGGTTTCGCCACGTCCACGCAGCCATGGCCGTAGCCACGGCCGCCTCGCTCCTCAGCGTGTCCCTCCCACCGACCGCTCGCCCAACCGCCGCCCCTGGTCGAGGTCTCCCCTTCCCTCGTCTACGCGGGCACCTCCGTCTCCGCGGTTCATCAGCGGCGCCAACTGCCGCCGCGGGGTCCCCTTCCGTGCCGTCGCCTTCTCCGGAGGCTGGGTCGGGCATCGGCGATGCCCTTGGTGGCGTCGCCATATTCTCCGCGGCCACTGGCGAGCCCGTCTTGTTCAGGGACCTGTGGGATCAGAACGAGGTAGAGATGCTTGTCAGTTTCATCTACTTTCTGGTTATTATTACTGCGAGATCCAAACTACGAAAATTTCTCTACTCATTTGGGTCAGAGCTCTGAAATCTGAACACATGATTTCTCAGAATACTAAGATGCGATGACTTTCTGCTTGAGAAAATCAGAGTCCTTTTATAGATAGAAAAACTAGTCAAACAATGGAGTATTGTATTTCACCATGACAGTTTTGCACGATGTAGTACATAAATGAATTGGAGAATTTTGCTTCTTGTGCAGGGAATGGCCGTCGTTGCTCTGCTGAGGCACTTTGGGTGCCCTTGCTGGTGAGAGATAACTCATTTCCTGAAACTTATCACCTTGTTCATAAGAATTTGTTTCTGGCTGGTTTAATGCCCTTTTCTGAGCTAACCATGAACTCTACTTGTGTTTCATGTAGTTGGGAGTTGGCCTCTGTGTTGCGGGATACAAAAGAGAGATTTGATTTAGCTGGTGTGAAACTAATAGCTGTTGGTGTTGGAACTCCAGATAAAGCTCGCATTCTTGCTGAGCGTGTAAGTTGTGTGCTTCAATTTATACCTTAGGTTTTAACACACACATCATGAATTGTTTCTTCATCATGAAAATCCTGATCTTACTCGTTCAAACTATTGAATTTGACCTTCTAAACCTCCTCTATGCTATAAGATGGGAATAATATTCGGTTACCAATTATTGCAATAGATCATTACAGCCATATGCTGATCATGTCTATATTTTTAATCAAGTCTGTCCCTGTAATCTCACAGCTTGCTGCAACAAAGGATTTATAGAGAAAAACAATTTTACATTGTTTATTGTACCCCTAAACTTTTTTCATACCTAATGAGCTTTCTCCGTGCTCACTGCAGTTGCCATTTCCATTGGAGTGCCTCTACACAGATCCTGAGCGCAAGGTGCATATTCCTGTACCCACCTATTTATGATTTATATCTTCAAACTTTCTTATTTATATCCTAAAAAGTAACCATGTGCAAAGTATCTCCTTGCCTTTCTATTGTCTGAACAGATTTTTTAATATTGTTTCTGTTGTGCCCGATCAGATGAAGTCAGAATTTGCAAAGTGCGTGTATTTATGTCAAACTGACATTGGGAGAACTTTCGTGTCAGCTTACATTTATGAATGGACGGTTTCGATAGCTATAAAAGATGTAGTAATACTATGTTTGTTCCATGACCATAAGTAAACATTCAATTACAAAGGGTCTTTGCAGCTACTGAAATTCTCCTGGATAGTGTAGGATGCATCTCTTTTTGCCCCCTTTCCAGACATAGATGTGAGATCCAAATTAGGCAGACTGCAGACACATGGTCAGTTTGGAGATATATTATCTGTGGATTGAGCATTTTGTTGTTGATCAAAAGCATTTTTTTCCTGTTGTTACTCAGTCACAACATACATCTAACCTTTTCACCTTCAGGCCTATGATCTGTTGGGTTTGTATTTTGGTGTTGGTCGCACATTCTTCAACCCAGCCAGTGTAAGCATCATTAAATTTCAACAACCTAAATTTTGTGGGACAGTGTTTTTAACTTGCATAGTTTTTTTCATGAAAAATGCTTAGGCATTCTCTTAAACATATTTCCTTGAAGGTAAAAGTGTTTTCACGTTTGACTCCCTCAAGGAAGCAGTGAAGAACTATACAATTGAAGCCACCCCAGATGATAGGGCAAGTGTTCTACAGCAGGTTGGATCATATACCTACACACCTCTTTCATCATCATCTGAACTTATCTTTCGGATTTTACAAAAGATCTTGATTGGTTTCACTACTTATTTCTTGTGTGTGCTAGGGTGGAATGTTTGTGTTCGAAGGAAAAGATTTAATATATGCAAGAAAAGATGAGGGTACTGGTGATCATGCACCTCTGGATGACGTCCTCAACATCTGTTGTAAAATTCCTGTTACATGAGAATTTCCACAACCTGGTAGGACAATTTTTTCCTTTTGCATCCTAATGTATAGTAGCTTGATCTTTCTTTTGCTAATAGAAATTTCAGCTTCATGTTAACTTAGGGCAGCCTATTTAGAAGGGACAAAAAAAGTAAATAATAGTATACTTCTACCATGCTCATTGTTTTCATCATGCACTTTCCTTTGTTCACAAGCTGCACGTGTTAATATATGCTTTTCCTTGTTCAGGTTCCGTTCATACCCCATAGTTCATAGTTGTATGTAGAAAACCATTGATTGATATTGGAAGTCTAGCTTGTGCAAGGATAACATCTCCTTGTCTATACGTCTGATTCTGATGTACCATGCTGTTGATGTGTATATAAGTTGTAAACTTGAGTTTTTATGACCAAAAGATTGGTTTATGGTAGAAATGTACTAAGTATGAATCTAACACTGTACAGTATTCAAGTTATATTTGGTGAGGAGTGCCCAGTGCCGTAGATCTAGAGGGTATATACTACTCCTTCCATCCCATAATATTGCAATTTAGGAACAAATTTGTTATTTTATAGTATAATGAATCTGAAAATATCAAATCCTATTCTAAGTTGAAATATTATGAGACGGAGGAAGTATCACAGTAAGGGAAAAACTAATAAATCGTCTGGTGCAACAACCAACAAGTGCATTGGAGATCAAATGATCAAACACCCAGGTTATGACCCAGGGTTAGCCCGAATGGACTGTTACTAATACTATGATAACCGGTTCCTAATTTGGTTAAAATTAAGTTAACTGACTTATAGTATTGTTTTGGTATTATAGGTTTAACACAAAGAAATTGTATAATTTTGGGAATTATGATTTTTCTCTTTATGAGAGTTAACTGACTGGAACCCATTCTTTTGTTACAATGAATCTATATGTTGCTTGCTTAACAATTGGTTGATGCTACCTTTACCAGTACCCAAACCATTCCCATTCTATTCTTCATGTGCTACACTATAGCACAAAATACATGATAACTTACTGTTGAGCATTGGATTCAAATAGGTCCTTAGCATTTTGTGTATTTGCCCTCAAGATGAAGTATTTGCTTTTGTGTTTAATCCATGGGTTATACAACATATGTTTCATATGGCTAATACACTTTTGCTGGATTTTCTCATTAGCACTAATGATATTTCTGACTAAGCAAGCATGTAGCTCTCTGTGGCACGTGAATTAGTTGGGCATAACTTAAGAACAACACAACTTTTTACCACTACATACCTTTGATCATTTATTCATTTATGATTTATGAATATGATTATAGTACATGACTTCATGGACCAATCTTATTCAAGTGTAGGATGTAATGTGGAGACAGTTTCATTCATGGAGTGCCAAGCCATTATGATATTATTTGATTATCATATACCACTTTTTTCAATTTAGGCTCTCTATAGAATCTTATGTAAAACACACCATGTTCACTCAAACATTTTTTCACTGGAAGTCTAATGCTCGAGCCTCGAAGTTGATCACTGTTTTCTGAATCTAAAGTCAAGAGTATGCCTTAACTCAGGATATGGATCTATTTGTCTTGAACTCTACAAAACTATCCATATATGGTATGCCTTATCATGCCATTGCTTCATGATGTTCATTTACATAGGAGTATCTAATTAATGTTGATGTATTTTGGTGTTTTATACCTGATGTTTATTCTTGTTTTTCTTGCTCCTCTTAGTTGGGACTTGCCATTCGAGCACTGTCATCTGGCCATATCCCACCAACTCCTTTTATCCTGCTAGTCATGGGAAGTACTGGAGTCATGTTGACTGGATGGCGTGCCCTTGTTTCCCTACTATTTTCCACTGGACAGAGCCAACAGGATGATGTCTACAGGAGGGGAAGCCCCTTGATCTTTTTGAGGTTTCAAAGTTCTCAAAACTTCTTGGTGCAATAACATTGACTTAATTAAAATGTTTGCATGGAAGTCCATATTAGTTCTTCACTTCTTTGAGAACTTTCCATAGCTTAGAATGTTAGCATGCTAGCATGACCAAACATATACCTCTTACACAGTTTTTTTTACACCTGTAACTAATTTGGTCAAAGAATGATGTTCTAGTCCCATACTTTTGGTAATATGAAAATAGTTCCACTTGGAGCTGTAAGGAAAGAATGTGTGCAATTGCACATCTAACCATTTTAAGTTTTATACCTTATTTTCTGATGATTGCATGCTACATCCTGGTGATTGGGAACTGTTTTTTTTTAATTTTGATTAATATACTCTCTAGGGCGTTAATCTAACAACCGACCAGTACTATCAGTCGTCACACATCAGTACAATTACAACTTCGACAAAATCTAAAAAATCAGTTGAAAATTTACAGCGATAATATATCATGGGAGTTTGTTTTGGGCATTAGGTTAGTTGTCTGTATATTAACATTGTGAACAGGAGAAGCTCATCATGGTAGGAAGAGCTCTTAAGCTAGTAAGATGGCTAAGGCTGAATTATATTGCCTTCTTTGAAATGGAGCAGCTCATATCATATTGTTTCACATCTGCTGGTTGGGAGGTGGTGATATGATATCTGCAAGTAAAGGAGATGATTGCCACCCACCGCTAGGTTATACTATCTACTGGGTAAGTACAATTTTGAAGGTGAAGATGTGCAAGCTAGATGATAGTTGGGCCCGTTTGTTTCAGCTGATAGCCGTTTTAGAATTTGATGTGGAAACAAACGATTTAGATTCTAGATCCAGATTGTAAAAATTAGTAGCCGTAGAATTTAGAAATAAACTAGAATTCAGAAGTTGGAAAACACCCTCTAGCTAGTCACATTCGTAATCGTGTTATGTGGCGATTGCACGAGGCAGTGTCACATATGTATTTTTTTCAGTTTCTCTAGGGGGGTGTTTGGTTCCCCTAATCTAAATTTTAGTCTTGTCACATTGAATAATTAGATATTATTTTGAAGTATTAAATATAGATTATTTATAAAACTCATTTATAATCGTTGGATTATTCGTGAGACGAATCTAATTAGCTTAATTACGATATGATTGGACAATGTGATGCTATAGTAAACATTTACTAATCATGGATTAATTAGGTTTAAAAATTTTGTCAGTGGATTATTTTTCGATTCTATAATTATTTTTATAATTAGTTTAAGTTTAGTTTTTCAAATTGATGTCCCGAACTCATGTAGTCAGTACACCATTGTGAAAGCCTTTCGAGGCGGGGTCCACATGAGAGAGGCTCCAAGGCAGCAAGCCCAACTGCCCAACTGCTGCCAAGTGTGCACTTCTGCTGGTGAGTTGGATAAACCGGGCCTCAACTGGTCTCAGCTCCGTCGTCGCCACTCGCCGCGGCTTGTTTGATCGCTCGGAGGCTTCTCCTCGCCGTCGCGGTCTTCACGACTCCTCCCCGTGCTTTCTCAAACCATCTAGAACTCTCTCCTTCCTCCTCCTCCGATCCTCCCCTCCATTACCGACTCCTCCCTTTAAGTTAGTGAGTTAGTGAGTACACCAAGCTTGACAGTTCGATCGTCGCCAATGGCGTCTTCTTCTCTCGTTGCCACTCTCTTGTGCAGCGGCAACGCTGCAACTGGTAGAAGCACAAGAAGCTTCCGTCTTTCCTCCAAGAACCCGTGCAAGCCTCCTCTTAGGCCTCTCAGAGGTAGCGGTCTCCTGGTCAGGTGCTCTTTAGAGCAGCAGGAGGAGAAGGCGAGCCAGGGCTCCTCCCCTCCCGTCTCTCCTGGCGAGCAGAAGGAAGTGGCGGCGACGCACCAGGCTGGAGAGGGAGAGGACGGCGTGGTGCAGGCGTCTCATGACCACGCCGACGGAGGGGAGGAAGGCGATGGCAGGAAGAAGAGCACGGAGGAGCAGCAGGAGGTGGACTGGAAGTCGGACGAGGAGTTCAAGAGGTTCATGGGCAACCCGTCCATCGAGGCCGCCATCAAGCTGGAGAAGAAGCGCACCGACCGGAAGCTCCGCGAGCTCGACTGCGAGCCCGACGGCCGACGCCAACCCGGTCGCCGGCGTGCTGCGCGGGTTAGCCAGGGACCAGGTCGCCCGCGAGAAGGAGAGGCTCGAGCTGGCCGAGAAGACCTTCAGGGCGCTTGACCTCAACAAGGTAATGGCGTTTCCTTAGTTGATCATTTGGGTTAGACCATTAATTAGACGAGGGAAAAAAGATTTGATCTCTTTGTCGATTGGTGAACGCAGCTCAAGAGCTGCTTCAGGTATGACACGTTCTTCGCCGTTGATGTCCGGCGTTTCGGTGACGGTGGTATCTTCATCGGGAACCTGAGGAAGCCCATGGAGGAGGTGAGGCCGAAGCTGGAGAAGAAGATCGCCGAGGCAGCAGGGACAGAGGTCACCCTCTGGTTCATGGAGGAGAAGAACGACGACATCACAAAGCAGGTGTTACCACTTACCATTTACCATCCTGTCGCCTCATGTCACCGATTGCATTAGATCACTTGTGATGTTCTTGCTGCCTTGATCGCTGGATCGTTGAAAGAAACTAAGAAAGTACGAATTATCTTGGCGTTTTTGTGATTTAATTCAGGTCTGCATGGTCCAGCCGAAAGCAGAGATCGACCTGCAGCTGGAGATCACCAAGCTGAGCACGCCGTGGGGCTACCTGAGCGCCGTGGCGTTGGCCGTCACAACGTTTGGGACGATCGCCATCATGAGCGGCTTCTTCGTCAAGCCCGGCGCGACCTTCGACGACTACGTCTCCGACGTGCTCCCGCTGTTCGCCGGTTTCCTCTCCATCCTCGGGGTATCTGAGGTACAGTACATGCTTCCTTCGTATGATCTGCTGAACTTTGTAATTCCTTTTTGGCTTTTTGCGCCATGCTGATCGGTGATGTTCTTGGACCATGCAATCCATGGCAGATCGCGACGAGGTTGACGGCGACGAAGTACGGCGTGAAGCTGAGCCCGTCGTTCCTCGTGCCGTCCAACTGGACGGGGTGCCTCGGCGTGATAAACAACTATGCTGCCGAACAAGAAGTCCCTGTTCGACATCCCGGTCGCCCGCACGGCCAGCGCGTACCTGACGTCGCTGGTGTTGGCCGTCTCCGCTTTCGTCACCGACGGCAGCTTCAACGGCGGCGAGAACGCTCTGTAAGTCCTCAGATTGATCTCTTACCGTTCGCCGCCATGTCCCCGGTGACCGTGATGGCGTTATCTGAGAGTCGTCTGGCTGCTCCGCCGTGCATTGTAGCTTCGTCAGGCCGGAGTTCTTCTACAACAACCCGCTGCTGTCGTTCGTGCAGCTGGTGATCGGGCCGTACGCCGACGAGCTCGGGAACGTGCTGCCGAACGCGGTGGAGGGGGTGGGCGTGCCGGTGGACCCGCTGGCGTTCGCGGGGCTGCTCGGGATCGTGGTGACGTCGCTGAACCTGCTGCCGTGCGGGCGGCTGGAGGGCGGCCGGATCGCGCAGGCGCTGTTCGGGCGGGGCACAGCGGCGCTGCTGTCGTTCGCCACGTCGGTTCTGCTCGGCGCCGGCGCCATCAGCGGCAGCGTGCTCTGCCTCGCCTGGGGCCTCTTCGCCACCTTCATCCGCGGCGGGGAGGAGATCCCTGCGCAGGACGAGATCACGCCGCTCGGCAGCGATCGCTACGCGTGGGGGTTCGTGCTCGCCGTCGCCTGCCTCCTCACGCTCTTCCCCAACGGTGGCGGCACCTACTCCAGCGAGTTCCTCGGCGGCGAGCCCTTCTTCCGAGGCGGCATCTAGCCTCTCCCTCCATGGCGGACGCGAGTAGGCTTACTACTTACTAGTGAGCTAGGTAACGGTTAGTGGACGTTTACGTCCATGGACTAAAAAAACTAGTGCATGTCACATTTATCTTTTATCAATTTAAAAGATTAGATATCAATTTAAAAGATTGCATGTGAATTAATTATAAAATAAAGATTATTTGTGAGATGAATTTATTAAACTTAATTAATCCATAATTAGCAAATGTTTACTGTAGCATCTAAACATTGACATGACAAACTTTTGGACTATGAAAGTGTTTGAGTTTCGTGACTAAAGTTTAATACATATCTCATTGGAAGGATTAAACGTGAGCTAGTTATAAAATAATTACATAATTGGAGGATTATTTACGAGACAAATTTGTTAAGCCTAATTAATTTATGATTAATAAATGTTTACTGTAGCATCATGTTGTCAAATCATGACGTAATTAGGTTCATTAAATTCGTCTCTTAATAATCCGCCGATTATGAATGAGTTTTATAAATAATTGATATTTATGACTAAATTGAAGTAAAGAACCGAATGAGGCATCATGTTGTCAAATCATGACGTAATTAGGTTCATTAAATTCGTCTCTTGAATAATCCGCCGATTATGAATGATTTATAAATAATTGATATTTAAAGTAAAGAATCGAATGGGTACTAAATAATCAAACGGCACCGGATTGCTAGATCTGTTTTAATGCTTATTTAAGCGGTCTTTTTTAAAAAAATGATATTTTTTAGGCGAAATTAATTTTTTTAAAATATATTTTTAACGAAATTACAAGTGTAGTGTCTTTTTAAAAAATTACGTAGGTATATTTCTGTAATTTCATAAAAATATCATTTAAAAAAAAGACATGTCAATTTGATGGGGAGCTCGAAGTGGATCGCTACCAATAATAGCGAGCGATCCAACCTAGAAATTATTGTGGACCTAAATGGACTTATAAGGCAGGTACGGCCCAATCAAACAGGCTGTCACATAGTTGGGTCACTGTTTCTTCGAAGAAGACCGTGAGTGATCGGTTTCGTTTGAAAGCGGGAGCTCAAGATAACCCCTCTATCAGATCATTTAATTCTGCATCTGATCTTAATTCTTATTGAAAGCTCAGTAATTTTATTTTAGACAAGATGGAGCAGTAATTATGTCAACTTGTAAGCTAGTTTGTGAAAGAGATATGAGTTAGCTGACACCAAATTTGTTATAACTCCAATTTTAAGTATGTTCGGAGTACCAATATGAGTGACCTACTGAGAAATCCTCGTATCACATCCCTAACACACATATAACCTTCAAATAAGATCGAACCTATGTGTGGCCTATTTAAAAAAAAAATCTTAAAGCTAGTTGCTTGACTAGAGCCATGCATCAAAATAAAATCCTCCATCCATCGTCGGCCATGGACGGCGACGTCTCTTCATCATGGAAGCATTCATGCATCTGCAAGCTCGACGCGATCCCACACTTGATTAGCGAGCTCACACCGGCCGATCCATCCATCTCTCGGAGCGGCAGCGATCATTGTGCCCCGTGTTCGCGTGCCTGCCTTGCCGTATCATACAATTCGCCGTACTTGGTTATATTTGTATTCTGCTATTTTAGTTTAGAATTATAGTAATCTCATTTATATATAAAAAAGTTAGGTTTGTTATAATTTACACTCTGAATTATAATAAACTAGCATGTTTATTTCTATTTATAAAAATATCCCAAACTGAAATAAATATACCCTCAACTGCGTGTTCAATTGCTGATATCTCACTGTCTCTCCTGGAAATAGCTTCAGCCTTGTTTCAAAACATCAAAATTTCCAAACTTAAGTTTACCTAGCTAGCAATCGACATGGATGTGACTCGGTTTCTTTTGTAACGCAAATCCAACAAAGAGCTCGAGACTCAAGAGCTTGGAGCTGGATGTTTCAGCTGAAAGCCTGAAACCGAACATGTCTTTGGAACGAACAATAGATTTCGTTGGAGGCAGTGTACACCGTACACCGTCGGAGCAGGAGGACGATTAAAGAAGTTAACTCGTGAGCTCTACGCCTCTACCCAGTACATGGGTGATGTCACTAGGCCTAGTGCCCTAGCACACTTGGTAAGCGTGAAGCTAGACTGTGACCACTCGTTCCAGTTCCAGGCTTCCAGCTCTCAAATCTTGACGAAAGTCGGGCTGTATATTTGGCACGAGCGATCAATTCTCAGGGTCACGTCAAAACATACTCATAATCCAATGGAGTAGTTCTTTGCACGATTCTGTTAATGCACTTGCAGCAACAACGAACGAACGGGCAAGCATGAGGAACAGCTAATGTTTCCGATATTAGAGCAACCAGTTTCGACTGAACCGTTTGATTCGGTTTAGTAGCTGATTATTGATCTGGTTCATCACGCCAACACATGTTAAACAGTGTAATTTCAAAATTTTCTATATAAAAATAAAAAATATATTAGAATCGTTTACCTACTTTTTAACATCGAACTTAGTTGTTTGGACACACCAAATATTTTGTTAGACTCAAATCATATATCATCTACTGGACACAGCCAATCACATAATAAAAGCCCCAGATTCTCTTAATGGGATGCAAATTAGGCGTCCAGGTGAGTGTAACATACAAGTTTCCATCTGCTACCGCATGATCGATGAAACTTTTTTTTGCAGAGCTATGCTGATTTTTTGCTAAGTCATTCAATCTCCATGTTAATTTTTGGGCTCCATTAGATTTCTTGGGTTTGTGTAATTCAACCTAAAATATTAATATTTCCAATATTTAAAATTTATCTTAAACTGTAGCTATTTCTTCACATCCTCTTTTATCTGAACTAACCTCAACCATTTTCTATTTAATTTCTTCTCGTACTAACCCATCACAGCTATCCCATACTCTATTTAATCTCCACAAAAACTTTAGAAGTGCTTAAAAAAACTCTGAAAACACCTATATAATTTTCGTACGAGGATTAACGAAAGTAAGAAAATAAAGATCTCGAGGAGATGGAGGCACCTCAGCAAGCAAGGCAGCAGCATGATGCCTTACAGTATTTGCTTTGACCATATCCCCCCAATCCAGCTAGCCCTGCATTTCAAACTGTAGAGGACAAGGTGAAAAGATTACAAGATTCCTTATGTCTTGCTTACAGTCTCCTTCGTCCATATTCTTCTTACTTTTCTCCCCTGTAGAGAGAGAGGATGGAACAAATATCAGTATGTCAGTTAGAAAGAGATCTCCCTCGTTCAAAGCTTGGTGTGGAAGAGAAGCACCTTCCCTGCCCCACCTTATAAACAAAGCCAACATAGTTTAATCTTAAAGTACTGTGACAACAATGCTGCTACACCTACACCAACACCAACAGATATAAACTCACTATAAAGTGTAGATTAAAACGAGCGTGAGAAATCTCATGGCTGGAACAAAGCATTAGGGACATGAGAATATGAGATGATTATGTTCAGAGGAAAAACATGATGACATATTGGGGAGCTGATGTACTGTGTATATGACCACACAATGAGCTAACATAGTGTAAAATCTTCTTGACTGGAACATGGTTGAAGCATTGCTGCTTTAGTTTATCTAAAGCACCTAACCTACTGTTGCTACTTGGTCACAGTTTTCTCTTATTTCAGACTTGCAGTTGTGCCTAGTTTATGTACGGCTACAGAACCAATAAACAACAATGGGAAAGAGATCGCAGTAGGGCACCTCCTCTTCAACACTTATCTACACTCTACAGGCATATGGGGCCCACTGGACATTGAGGGTAAGCAAGGTTGGGCTGGTGAGAACTGTATGCTATTTTTTACTCCCTAGTTTAGTTCCCCCTCGGCTCCTCGCTACAACTAGTGTTCTAAAATCTAAAGTAGAGCAAGCAGTAAACTACACCTACTGGTGCACTAGTCTGTTGTAACTTTTGATTAGATGTTAGCTTGCGCTAAGGTTTTGGAAATATTAGTGAGAGGAGAGAGAAAGAGGGACAGTTGCAGTGGTTAACAACCCTTCGCCAGAGAGCAAGAAGGAATCATTTCACCTCAGTGGCAGGTAACAAACACCACTTAGCTGCAGCTCTCTTATTGCCCTTTTGCTCCCTCTTGTCCATAAATCCTTTCACCACTCCCTCCCCTCCAGTCAAATTGCGGCCAAGAAACTGTCAAATTGCGGCCAAGAAACTGAAGCTGCCCCAGGTAAGATTCTGCAAAGCAAAGAAGATCATCAAGCTGCTATTGCGTTCTTGAGTTTGTTTCAGCACACATGTCTCCATTTGCAGGTGAATTGGTGAGCTCTTGCAGGGTTCATATGATCTCAGTCAGGTATTTTTCAAACAGTTATTGTCTTGAACTTTTTTGCGTATGTTCCTTTCAAGATCTTTATACCAACCCTGTTATATGGTGGCCTTGGTAGGTTAGTCAAAGGTTGTTGCTTTCCTTCATTCTGCTATGGGAAAGCTTCAAAACTGCCCTATTTATCTCTCAGATCCTAGTCCAGCTATCTATCCATTCAAATAGGCTCACGTCCTCACTAGTTTAGTTTGAACTTCTGTCTTGTCCACTCCCTTCCTTTTACAAGCTTTGGTAATTCAGTATTCTTTCTTTAGCTTCACATTTGCGATTTCCTACATAATATACATTTATAGGGTGATAAATCCTTTATGAAGGGAGGCTCATCTTTCTGTGTGCTCCTGAATATGCTAGTTTATGATTTCATCATCCAAATCGGTCTTTTAGTTTAATTTTGAGCATTTAGGTGCTCTTTGTAGCTTCTTGGATGTAACTGTCTAGCCATATCCAGGAGACGCATTTCTTGGTTAGTTCCTAACTTGTTTGGAACTTCTACATGCAGTGAAGAATCTGTCTTTTCTTTAAAGTTTAACGGTGGTGGTATGGTACATGGCTATTTCTTGAAGATTTGGTAGGCTTTTGCTGTTGCCAATTAGCTTTGGTATTTTTGAGTCTTTTAGGAAGTGCAGGCTCTCCTCCAGTCTCATCACTTTGCTCCAAAAGACTTAAGTGAGTGCTGTTTGCTTAATGATGGGGTCATTCCTCCTGTGTCTCCCCTCCCTCTGAGTGCTCTGGGTTTAAAGTTTCACTTTTGGACTGTGTGCTTCTTTAATCTATGGCAGATTTGGTTTGTTCCTTAAGGCTCTGAACCATATCTCCAGCTATAATACAGTTACAGCAGACCTTTTCCTGGATGTTGATCCTTCTTTTATCTTTAGATAGGGAAAGTGGCGTAGCTAAGAAATTTTCGCTAGGTGTGCCTAATCACTATACACTCTGGATTTTTATTGTATTGTAAATTCAGTATACTTATATAAAATCTGGTAAGTTGGTAAAACTGTTATATCAATAATTCAATATAGCAATAATATGTCACAATATTTAAGTTCGAAATTTGCAAAAAAAAACAAGTATAATGGAAATGTTTAAATAGGAAAGTAGGACTCATATTGTGTTCATAATGGAAAATTCTTACATGAACTGAAGTATGATACCTCTAATCTCTTTTATGGATCAAGACACTGCCAAGTTGATATCTCTATTCCCTTTTATGGACTTCGGATCCTTATTCTCCTTGGCAATCCTACAAACATCAAAGCAAAAGTCTGCCATAGATGTTGAAAACCTGCAACAGTGCAACATCAAATACTTTGTATCTAACACACAATTACAGACTTAGCCAAACAGAAGTGTATATGTCATAACAACTAGTTCCCCTACAATATTACAGTGCAACCTAGCTTCGACGAGAGTGCAAACTTGCCGTGCCAATCCGTTCTGCACGAAAGTACAATGTTCCAGTGCAGTGATGGAAGGCGTTGGGGGGCGGTAGTTGCGCGGGAGGCCGCAGCTGAGGGGGTCGGTCGGCTGGGGACAAAGGGCACTCACCGAGGGGGCAGGGACCTGCGGACGACGAGGTGCGGCGCAGCCTCGCACGGCCAACGGGCCAAGGGGCATCGCCGAGGCATCGAACCCAGCAGCGGGCACTGGGGACAGGCTCGGGCGCGCAGCGGCGTCGCCGAGACGAAGCAGCCGGGAAGGAGGCCGGTGCGGCGGTGCACGAGAGGAACTGGGCCAATTAGTCAGTTGGGCTATTGGGCCTGCGATATGGGCCAAAATCGGGGTAGTCCCGGGCCCATATAACTACCCTAATTACGCCGAAAGATTTGATACTCTCAAAACTGATTTAATTATTTGCCATTTTAGCTGACTGTTATAGTCTGAAAAATTGATCATATACTCTCTATTTAAATAGAAATTGATGATTTACTCTCCTGGTTCACATGTCATTGACCTATATAGACCCCGCATGTCATTGAGATGTAGTGGGTAAATCCTAAATTTCTATAGTATAGATATATGATCAAATTTCCCGTTATAGTCTCAGATGATCCCACTAGTTACCCACACAAGTGGTAAATAATCAAACTTTTTAGTGGCATATCCTCAAATCTCCGGGCTACACCTAGTATGGCTGTGGTTCTTGAAGAGTTGAAGGGTGGTTGCTTTTAAATTTGAAATTTCACCTCCCTTTATTTATCAATTTTTTTCGTTGAGTTGTCCATGTGAATAGAAGGGTTTTCTGGTGTGATAAAATTTTTCTGCGTGTAATTTAGCTTTCAATGTGCTGTTCTCATGTATCTTCATCAATTTGCCACGGAACAGGGAAGAAGGAATGCTTGGTGTTTCTGGACAGTTGGAGATGTATTTAGGCCAGCAATCGGATCAAGGTCCTGGTGCAAACAGTGGCAGAGAATTCTTGGAGGGAAACTGGGATTCTGTCACAATGCATCAAAAGATGGGGCATAACAGTGGCCCATTTGGATTTCAAGCTTACTCCATGGAGTGTGAAGAAAGACAGGGACTGTATAGATCTTCCAACGGTCAGTAGTTCATGAATCATAACTTGGTATCATGCAGCTGGCTAGATCTTTTTAAAGGTGCAGTTCTGTAGATCAATCCTAACGGCGACAAATATATTCTCACAGGCACATTCTGTCAAAACATCCAAATGAGTGATGATCATTGTAGTGGTGTGAGGAAAAGGAAAGGAATTGATGACAGCATTGCCTTGTTGAACCCATCTGCAAGTAGTAGCAGGATGCAAGTAAGCTTTCTTTCTGGATATTGTTGTTTTAGAATGTGGATGGTTTCTTCTCTTATGGCAATAGCTAACTGCAATACTCATACTGAATATTGTTGTTTTAGAATGTGGGTGATCAACAGACAGAGGTTTCATCTCAGCCAGAGAGGATATCAGTTGAGGAGGGCAACCAGAATAGTTCATCCAAAATGCAAAGCAAGGAAGGTTCCTCTGATGGTGATGGTACTAAAGAAGATTATGTTCATGTTCATGTCCAGGCAAAACAAGGCCAAGCCACTAATAGCCATAGCCTTGCAGAAAGAGTAAGCTTCTTCTGATTAGTACTCTTGAACTCCTAATTCAGTTTGCTCTATGCTCTTCCTTTACTCATCCTTGAGTTGATGGAACTCTTTGCAGCTAAGGAGAAAAAAGATAAGCGAGAGGATGAAGCTGCTTCAAGATCTTGTCCCAGGTTGCAGCAAGGTAAATTTCTTCTTTTTCGCTACAGGAAACATTGCTGGGACTATCTCGTGTGATGCAACTTACCATCACACCCTTATAGATCACTGGCAAGGCAGTCATGCTTGATGAGATAATCAATTATGTGCAGTCACTACAACGACAAGTTGAGGTACTGTTAGGATGGGCCACAGTTAAATCGTTTCTTGATTTTTGTATGGACAGTTTGAAAACTACCCTGCAATCTAACACAATCTAGAACTTGCAGTTCTTGTCGATGAAACTCGCAACTGTCAACCCTGAACTCGGCTTCGATATCGAACAGATTCTATCCAAACAAGTAATGAACTCCGCAGATCATTCTAGCTTTATGAAGTTGTTGATTTTATATCCCACTTTGTTCACAGAAATTCCTGTTTGTAGATGATGCTTTCACAACATAGACACCTTGCTTTGTATGGAGTCGACCCAGAATCAAGGACTCTTGCTCATTTTAGCCAAGGAATCATGCCGCCAGAAATGATGTGCAATGTCTCCAATCATGTAGATGTTTTGCAGGGAACTGCAGCTCATGACATCTCCACAGTTAACCAGGTAACTTCAGGTCATTTAAGACAATGAAATCACTCATAGCTAATCAAATCATAGCAATGGACGTATTTGGACCTTGAATCTAGATACCTGCTATGTGGGAAGGATTTCAGAACATTCATCATATGAACTTCAACCCTGGTGCAACAACAGATAGCGGCACCAACAATGCTGGTATATATGATCCTCTCTTCTGTCAAATAGTATTTGTAGTAGGATTTTTTCGCTCCCACATCACATAGCTAAGTGACGTTTGCTCTTTTATTACACTACATGTGTATGACGCAGGGGCCCATGTCATACACACATAGTGTCGCAAAAGAGTAAACACCACTTAGGTGACATGAGAGCTAACCACCCTCTATAGTACTAGTGATCTGTCCAACTCACTGAGATCCTTCTTTTTCACACAACAGTTTCCATGAAAATTGAATAGTGAGCAACTGGTATAGCTTCTGGAGTTGCTTGGTGAATCGTAAAGCACCTGAAGTGTCAGTTTTTTTTGTATAGCTGGAGGCCTAACCATTCGTTGCCAGTTTGCTTATCTTGGCTCGGCTCCCCATAGGGTATGGTCGATCGTATGTCATCTGAAGATTCTGTACAGTTGAGCTCACAAAAACTAGAAAAAGTTGTGTTTTAGATGGTGTCAAGTGGGAACCTTGTATTACCAAGTATTGATGAGGGGCTTGAGCGTGCAAACGAGTAGGATGGACTTGTGCCAAATTTTATGGAGGTGTATCTGGTAAAAGTTCATGTGTGATGACACAATATAAAATGTGAATCAGCCCGGTTATGTACATCTTTGTAAGAACTAAAGAACGGCATCGTTCTGATCGACACTAATCAAGGTTGGCATCAGTTGTACTAGGATCTTAATTTCATTTCGAAAAAGGAATAGTATGTGACTGCCCATGCAGGATGCAATATTTATGAAAAACCATAGCCAGTAACTTTTTGCTCCTTTGAATGTTCATTCAAGTTATCCAGTATCTATCCCAGTAGCATCTGGCCGTGGAATGATCGGCAGAGTTAGCTGTAAACAAATTCACCTTTTATCACTTGAATATACCTATGGCCTTTGATTTGGATGCTTTTACTGTACCTTGTACTACCGGGCTATAGTGCAGTAGTAAAATCAACCATTGATTTTTATCCGTATTAAAAAAATTTTGTCCAGATTTGGCAACATGCGAAATACTAGATCAAATCACTTGGTTTCTCCTAGTTTTTATGGTTTTATCACATGGATTACACACATGACAGCGGTATAGTTGGTGCCGGTCACATCACGCGCCAAATATCTAACCGCGAGCAATTGATGCAATCAACAGTTGCATGAGCATCTCGGTGGACTTGCATGGAAAAAGGATGATGGGGGTCCAAGAAGTTATAGCAGTGTCTACTAAATTTGGTTCCATATAATAAATAATTTTTTATACAAATGAAATCTTGAAGGAAGCTTTAATTTTCAAACAAGCGTTTTTCCTCGAATACATAGAGGATCCTCCAGAAACTAAACAGATTAGGCTGACTCGCTGCGATACCAGGAACCTACAAAACTGTGCGAGCTTAACAGCGAACTGGCAAAAAGGATTAGCTTTCCACCTTCTTCCTCTTTCGCCTATCCTGCTCTCCGTCTCTTTCCTTCCACCCTCGCCTCCGTGTTCTCCCCTGGACGCAAACAGGAGATCAGAGCAAGGTGAAACGATATCGTGGGAGCATTATATTGAAGTCGAAGGAGAGGACTGATCACAGAAGAACAATCATGAATACATTGTTTGTTAATAGCTTAATATATTTAATCAACAGCAGCTCGCTTGAAATAATGGTGATAAATATATCGTGTATATATCTAAAGTTGCCATGGAAAAGAGATGCAATTTATGTAAATATTTGAAGTTTTATTCAAAAAAAATATTTGAAGTAAATTTCACAAATTCATGCTACTCTTATCAAAATTATAACAAAAATACACTTTCAAGCAACAGAGAACCATGATTCCATTTTCATATTTCACAAAATCACTACATTTAAGAACTACCACGTTTCGACCTGAAGGCCAGACCCACACAATGATATCACAAGATTATTCCATTTTTCCTTGCTTACGTTGAAGTAATACCATGGCAGACAAAGAGTTAAAAAGCCAGCATGACTACATGGTAGGGTGACTGAATGGAAGAGTCCATTATACACTCAAGTAAAAACACAATTATTAATATGACCTTGTAGGCTGCAAACTTGCAAAATCCATTGTGTAAATTTTGATGAGTTGTTGAATGAACAAACGTACCTCAGCAGAGAAAGTCTTAAGGGGATCACTACTTTTGCCAGATCCTCCCTTGAATCCCATTCTTTTCCTCCTGCGTGGATTATCAATACCCATGGCAGCCCTTGAAAGTTTGACTGCGTTGCTTGCTTCTTTGTTGTGGGGTCAATTAGATACTCAGGGACATCACGCAGGTGTGCAGGTATTTCTTTGTTGCTCAGTAACTTATCATGTTTGAGCAAATCTGGAAAGAAGAAATAGATTCAGAACACATTAATTTAGGCAAGTTAAAATACTAGCAAAGCTCTTCAAAAAAAATGAATCTAACCAAGGTCTCTTGGATTCTCTTCAAAATGAGCCTTCAACCTAAGATGACAGGAGATCGTCCCACTATTAGTATTAGGAGAAAAGCATGGTGCAGAAATGACTGGTAAATGAAGCAAATAAAAAATATCTTGTGTGTTTCCTTCTATAAAAGAGGATTTCATTCTTTATGTCATGTTTTTAAAGTAATTTTAAAGGATTTTCAGAGGAAGTGATTCAATTATTGTAAAAATCCTGCATTCCAAAGGAGCCAGAAATATTTGCTTTCGATTTCAGAAACAGATGATGCAGCACATAATCTGGTAAAAAAGTTGCTATGAAGCTCTGCACGAGCAAGGTTATGTTCATGACTTCATGTTTCTTTTTTGCAAGAGGTTCGGTTATCACCATGACATGTGCATTTTCTTTAACGATCAACTACTTTCTTACTTGTCAGAGTTGAGGATTTCATTCTTTATGTCTTGACGACGTGCTTCTTTTATATCACGGGTTGTCACACTCCTAGCAACATCCTGTAAAAGAAATGTCAATCAACATTAGCTACCAGATTAAACGATTTATCAACAATCAAGAAACAAATTAATTCAATAACCATATCAGCTGAAAGATGAACAGTAGTTGATGTAACAATGTAACATTGAAAAATGGATGTTAACAATAATATGGTTAATGCATAATCTGATTACTGTTAGCCTAAGAGCCTTGATCATCAAAACCCTCTCGCAGCAGGAGCCACAGAAGGCATTACATTACTGGAGAAACAGATGGACTAGCTTAGAGGGTAGGGTCCAAGACTCTCATACTAGCACTACTAAGTGTTAGAAATAAACACAGCGCGCGCAGTGATCGTATGGCGATCGTAGCGTGTGCGTCGGTGTGGCGTTCTGAAGCTAGCTGCGTGTGTTTAGCATAGTAGGGGGCTGCATGCAGTAGAAGGTTGCTGATGCAATTCTGTTGGAGGCAGTTGCGTGCAGTGTGCATGTGTGGAGTTCCTGTTAGCATGTCGTCCGCGTACGAGCGCGTCATCCGCTCCGCCACGTCGGGCATGCAGGACGATGGAGTACGTGCTCCTGGAAAGCATGCATGCATGGTCTGGGGTCTTTAAAAACTGCAGCTGTTGATTCGTGTTCTTATGCGAAGTGAACAGGAGCAATAAAAGGCTCAGCGTGTGTGAGGCGCGCTGCAAGGTGTTTGAGTGCCATTGTTGTTTTTTTTGTGCTTGCTATTGTTCACTTGTCTTCCACCTCTCGCTTTCTCTCTCAGCTCTTTGTGTTTGAGGTGTTTGTGCGCTCCGAGTTCCAACACTAAGTACTAACAAAAAGAGATGTTCCATGCTAACTTCTCTTTTAAATTTTTAATGACATGCTCTACTCTAGCACAATGTTGAATACAGACAGAAATATAAATTGAATGTATATTTTACTAAGAAAAGAATATACAATCCATGATAATACACACCATACCTGAGCTCTGTATCGTAAGGACTCAACAGCATTTTTTGTAAGTAACGGGAAAGGTGAAATGCAGCTGGTGTCTTTCTTTTCAACATCTTTCAACATATTTTCAATCTCTTGAAAAATACCATTCTCCTCTGGTGAAACCTGAAAAGGAGATACCAAACAAAGAATGAAAGAAATAAATAACTGAAGAAATAGCGTCTGCAAAACATGTTCAACATCAATGCGATGATTTTGAACCATGTAAAAAGTTGAACTTACAAGCGATATGGATGCACCAGTTTTATTTGCTCTCCCTGTTCTTCCTATTCTGTGAACATACCCAGTTGTATCTGGAGGCATATCATAATTGACTACCTAAAGAAAGGCCAGATATTAAAGAATGTAAATCCTACAATATGATTCAGAAACCACAGGTCGGATAGAAATTAGAAACAATTAACTATAACAATAAAAAAATGCTTTATCATGAATTGAACAAACAAGAAAGTCCAGCCATTTAATTCAATGCTTCTGGTATTCAGATGACTAATTCATTTCCTATCCAATATATTTTTGTTCAGCAAATAATAAGTTGATTAAAAAGTGGTATATTCCCAAAATTTGTCATATAGCTTTCTTAAAGTGTGACAAAAACACACCACATGAATGTCGCAAACTATAACCTTAACATAATTAAAATTGTATGACACCATCACATTCAAGAAAAAATAGTAGTCTTCAGAAAAAATAAATATCGATTTATGTCAACCAATTCTTAGCTATGCGCAATCACCATCTTAGCTGGATCCAAAGTATGTAACAGTCAATCAGGCAGCATCTTTAGTCATTATGAGGTATGGTGATATGCTTGAGTAATGAGAACATCAATATATTAACTTACCGTGAATACATTTTTGAAGTCAATTCCTCTGACAACACCGAATTCAGCATCTAAAGTTTGCTGCAACTGTTTGCGAGAGACCCTAGAATCTTTTTTGTTCCCCTTATTGGCTTGTTTTGCCTCTTTGATTTATTGTCATCTGTTGCTATCAGATAATCAAATAGCCTAGCATTGAATGCCTAGAAGAAATAAAGAGAGTTCAAATCATAATATCATATCCAGAGCCAAGTTGTCAATGCAACTAACTAAAGTAAGCAGACTTTGCAAGCTTATCGTGAAAATTTGCAGAAGTTATGTAAGTGTGTAGTAATAATTGAAACATTAATGATTGGTTGAATTCCATGATATTTTACCTTACAACTGCAAGTGTCAGGCTGAGCTTTATGTGATTAAACTTCTCATGATCAATTAAAGAAAAATAAGGTTCACATGATTCAGCAACACGAAAGAAGATATTTTTATTCATCAGAATTCTTTAAAACACTTGCACTTAACATTTTCTGGAACCTAGTCACACTTCTCTCTAGAAATCTAGAATGCTTTGGTGCATTAAGATTAGAACATAAAGGTCATTGACTCAATTTCCCTAAAGATTATTATAGTTCAAAATAAGCTACAAACTACTCAAAACTAGGCAAGTGTTTCAGTTAGTTGACAAACATTGAAAGAGAGATATAAACTATTGAAATTATCATCAATTGTGTATATAAAGCACAACAGCATAAGCAATAAAACTGCACATTGTGGATATGCTACCTGAATGATATGCAGCCGCGAATTTTGTGGTAACTCGGCATTTAACACCGAAGATCTTATCCCAAACTGTAAAAGTACAACACATGTGTTAAATGGGTAGATATTTATAATTTTGCCAGAAGGTATGTCTATTTTTTTTAAAAAAATGATGCTGTAATCAAGGAAAGGCAATGATGTACAGTATTCTGTCAGAAAAAAGGCAATGATGTAAAGAACATAACAATTAAAATATGATGCCAATGTATTATGCCCCCCAAAGGCAATGATGTAAAGAACACACTCGTTCAAATATCATAGAGCAAGCCAGCAAGGAACCAATAAATGTTCCAAGATAGCAATCAAAGACAAGGCATTGGTTTGTTATTAGTTCAGACCACAGTACTTTACACACTTGAATACTCTAGCACATGCAAGTAAATGTTCTAAATTCAGGATCCTGTGTAAGTATTTTGGGTGTCCAATAAACAAGCATTGAGCTTCATTCCACAAACTTGATAAGAACTTATCCTGACTTGTGGTTCTATAACTATCTCTTTACCATGGTCCATGGAAGTATGGAACAACTCATTTTTCAAAAGCGCAACACTTTTGTACCAACAAGTATTGTAGACTAGCATAAAATTTTAATTTTGATTTATATTCAGACCGTAATTAGACCACATCCTGAAAACTAAGGTTTCGACAACATAACTTAGTATACTGAAACAGAGGAATGAAAGATCAATCGCAGATAGCGAATTAAGAAACCAAATCGTCAATCTTATTTAATTCTAGACTACTGTAAGAAGATAGTGATTCCATTTTACCTTTTCCAGAAACAGCCTTAGTTTGAATGCTGAGTCAATTGAATTGACAAATATTAGAACTTTCTTCTGAATAAGCTCCAACTTCAGGAGTGCAAGGATATAAAGAATCTTATCCTTAGCATCACATGAAATCTGTTGGCAAAATTGAATGGGAGATGTGATATACAAGTTGCTACAAGAAAGCTAGGGGAAAATCAGGACAGAAAAATCAACATTAACAAATGGTCCCCAAAAAAAGATTAGGCAGGAACATGAACCATAGGTTATTTAAATATTTGTTGGGAACCTATGGAAGTATGGATATACAGGAGGAATTTTGAGATGTTTAAGTGGTATGATATGAAAAAAGAAGGATCGTATGAAAGACAGGAAAAGGTACTTGCCAAAAATTGTTGCACATTTCTAGGGATAACTTCATCCTTCGCATGACCAACCTCCGTAAGAGTTAGAACAAAAGGATTGTGCAGAAGAAGCTTTGTCAGTTTCTCAATATCAGAGCTGTAACAAAGTCAAAGTTGGTATCAGACCAAAAATATGAAACCCAAATGGAACAAAGGCAGAAGGCACATGAGAAATCAAACAGCTTATGTTGTATCAAGCAGTGTTGGAAAAATCAGTGATCGGTAGCTGATCGGTCAACGGATTAATTGGTCAATCAGGGATTAACTGAATTAATCGGTCAATCAATTAATCGGTTTACTAAATAGTTAAATAATATATTAGACTACTTCATAACATATACTCTAATAAATCTTTGTCTGCCTTTTTTTAATATTTTTTCTCTTCATCTCTTATTTTCCTACCCGTGCTGCCTACCATCCAGTCAACTACTGGCCTACTGCCCTGCTGTCTGTTTCTTTCTATCTGCCATGCTCTCTTTCTTCTCTCTCCTGCAGGCCATGCCCATGCCCTGCTGCTCTCTTTCTTCTCTCTCCCACAGGCCATGCCCATGCCCTGCTCTCTTTCTTCTCTCTCCACTGAACAGCAGGCCCTGGCAGTAGCTTGGTGGCTCCAACTACGCGAGGATGGCACAGGCGCTGAGGCACACTGCTCGGCACGGATCCGGCGGCGACAGCGCAATACTAGCGTCGGGCGGGCGGATCTGGTGCCGGCCAAGCGGATCCAGCAGCGGCCGCACAGATCTGGCACCGAGCGGGCAGATCCGGCGCCGACGGGGCGCGGATCAGATGGCAGTGGTGTGCGGCGATTAATCAGCTTGACCAGACGATTATCGCCCCTCTGATTAATGGGCCGATTATGCAGTAAATTAACTGTAGAGACGCCGAGCACCGATTAATCGGCTAATCGGCCGATTTTTTTATCATTGGTATCAAGTCAAGGGCAGCAATATTGTGGATTCTACTGCTAGGCTACATATGTTAAATACACGTTGAACTGCTAACAAAATCTCATCAATGGATGCAATGGCACGTGTTGAAATAGTAAATATCCACCAAGAGATATCATGGTAAAATTCAAAAACAGCAAGAAATCCATAATTTGGTTATTCTCCAACCAGTTGATTCAAATATTGACGCTTAGGACAATCATAAATGTAGGTGTGGAATTGAAACAAACTGAATAATTGCAGAAAATGAAGAAAGAGGAATAAAATGTCACCTTGAGGTTGCAGACATCAGAATGGATTGACAGCTTCTTGGGATATGTGGAACAAGAGCTTTTAAATCATCTTCACAGCGATAGGATAGGAGGAGGTCAGCCTGAGAACTAACCATTAATAGATTAGTAACTTAAAAATAAACTTGCTGGGCAATACAGTATGCTATAGAAAAGGTGTCAAATTTGGATATATGACACTGGGCATATGATAATGCAACATTGGAAAAATCCTATGCAAATAAAAATTTAAATAGGACACCCAAAGAATGGTATAGTCTCAAAAATTATGATGCAACATCAAATATCATGCTGTTGCGGCGGCACATGTCAATATCAGCATCATTTAATTATAGAAAAAAGAACTCTATACTCAACTAAAAGAATCAAAGAATTGTCACCACAGCCAAATATTATATTGCACAAAAGAATGTAGAAACACAACTTATCCACAGTTCCAACAGCTGTATTTTTTTGTGTCAAGTTAAGATATATACAGACATTATAAAATTATCATCCCTTATAGAAACAAATCTTTTCAAATTATCCACTCCAACAAAGGATAATGTATATGTCAAAACTAAAATAAAATAAATAGTGAAAAGACGAATAAACTGCACCTCATCTAAAATCATCATCGATAGTGATTCTTTGATAGATGGTCCACGAATAATGCCCTTTGATATGCATGACGCAACACAAGCCGGAGTTGTAACAAGGATATTAGGAGGGCCAGACAATGCAACAGTCTGCAGACAACAGGCAGAAACAAGTTAATGTGCCAGCATACATATAGAAAAAACACAAATACTGTCTAGAGAAAATAACAATTAAGATAAGATAGACTTCTCACAATATCCTTATCTGACATGCTCGCATTGACTTGCACAACCTTCAATTTGGATGTACAGAACTCAAGAAGAGATGACGCCTCATTGTAAACCTACCACAAACAATTTGAATAAACAACAAAGGCATTAAGAACTATAACCTTATAATGCAGTGCATCAAAATAAACTAATGAACTACTATAACTACTATGAAGAGCTAACGTCCAATAAAAAGATACATCCATATATCCATTCTCAAGTATCCTATCAATTTGCATATGAATCATCAATTTGACATGGACCATTGAACTACTCATAAGTCATAGCTAACATTAAAAATCAAGCAGTTCATACAAAATGTCTCACAAAACGTAGAGGCCTGATACCTGCTGGCACAACTCACGGGTTGGCACCAGGATAAAGGCATTTGGTGCAGATTTTCGGATACGCCCTTCTGAAGACAGCTTCAATAGCTCATGCAGCATTGGGAGAAGGTAAGCGAGGGTCTTTCCAGAGCCAGTTTTGGCCTTTGCGACCACATCCTTCCCTTCCTGGAATCACAGCATTAGGCTGTTGATTAGTGCCACAGATTACTGAAAACCTAAATGTATTCACATGATTTAGATAAGGGATTGACAAAACTAGGAAGAGCTATTGACTAAATGGATACTGTAACTTATGTCCCATATCCTTCATATGGTGAATTTTCCTGAAACTGATTTAATTTTAGCAGGTCTGCACTGACAAACAGTAGAAAGGTAGCAAAACAACTCGAAAAGCTTCACCAGACAAAAGCAGGCAATCCAAATAGCATAGCAGCTTGCACATTGCCATCACACTAAGCATGCTTAATCTTCTCACGAAGGAGAGAGAGGCTTACATCAGAAAATGAAATACAGTAATCATTCATTGAAACGCCAACCGGATACCAAAGAATATTTCCAGTAATTTCAACAAAGCAAACATTAGGAAAATAAACAAAGCATGGACGCCCGAAATTGCGCACCAGGATGAGTGGAATAGCCTCCCTCTGGATCGGGGTTGCCTTGATCAAGCCCTTCTTCCTCAGAGCCCTCTTCAACTGCTCATCCAGGCCAAGCTCGTCAAAGCTCACCTCCTTCTCCTCTTCTTCCTTGCACTCTTCGTCTCCCCCGGTTGCAGCCTCCGGTGCCTCCTCCTCCTCCTCCTTATCCTCGCCGCCCATAGCTCCTGATTCCAGTTGGACCTCATCCTCAGCCGCGGCGCCCCCTTCGGCGTCGCGCGCCGCCGCCGCCTCTAGTTGCTCATCCTCCTTCGCCTCCGCCTCCTCCTCCTCAGCTACAGTGGGCTCGTGGTGGTCCTCTTCCTCCTGCTCCGTCGCCTTGCGGTGCTTGCGCGAGCCCCGTTGTTTCGCCATGGAAGAGGCGGCCGCAGCTAGGGTTTAAGCGGGACGTCCAGCCGCCGGCGATTGGGTGGCTCGGTTATAGCGGCCGAGAGTGCGGCGGGTGCAATCTCTGCCGTCCGATATAAATCGACGTGCAGGATTACACCGTCAAGAAAACAAGGCACGATGGCGTATTTTATCGCAGTAAAAAAAGTTGATTATTTCTTTCATTGGCAGCGAGCCAACATAAACTTTGCAAAAAAAATAATCGTTTTCAGGGAATACGTTTTACAATATTGGTCAACATTATTAGTAACTAAGAATAACTTTAATGGTTTTTATTTTTGAGAAAACTTCTTATATACATTATTATTTGCAAAAGTTTAGCAGTTTTATTATATCTCACTCAAAGTTTGCCGTTTTGTATATATCACTGCTATAATTATCACACCCTGCGTGTGTTTTACCGGATGTTCCGTGTGAAACACTTGTTGAGGAAGGCGTTTGATGTGTTGTCTGTATGAAGTTGATATCAGCTTTCCAATAGAAGCTGGGGTTACTTCCCCTTTTTTTCAAGAGAAAAGGTTATATGTGATGTTCTTTGTTAGATAAATGCATCTGGTCCTTTCATTTCAACTTGACAGTAAACGTTGCACTGGTCAAAATGCATTGTGCGATACTGCGATTCAAATGGCTGAAAATAATGTTACAAATGAACGGTTGTTCATTTTCATCTCATGTTTACGTACCTGAAGGGTCGCAAGTCAAGGATTACAGGATGCAACATATTCCCAAAAGTTGATATTGATCATCCGGCAAAGAGTTACTTCCCATTTGAATGCTTTTGCATACTAGACTACCAGTACTACGTAACTCGCCGTACACATTACAAGGGCTATATTACATTAATAGTTTCTTCTGGCACTGGGACTGGAATCAATTATTTCAGTGATGAATATCACCCAGCTACGGCCGATTATACCTCAAACCTACTGTTTGTAGCGCTTCAGCAAAATATCGCCTCCAATGATATCACCAGCATCCCCCTACGTCAGATTGACCAAATAGCTACTAGTTATCCTGCAGAAATATGGCATATTGAACATTTTGTGGGTAAAAGCTAGAGAAGCACATTATTTGAATTTTGATGAATAACAAATCTACCATACTTCTGTCATAGTGTCATGGCTTAATACATGGGACTATGGGAGCAAGGATTACAAAGAAAAATATGATCCACTAGATGTATCTTCCTTTTCACTTTTCAGCATCTTAAATGGAAGACACTGAAACTATGAAAAACAATTAAACAGTTCAATTCTTGTTGAATAAGCTGGATGGCACCAAAAGTCAGTTGGGTAACCTAGAAAGAGTTGTGCTGAAATTTTCTTTAACAGTGTCATTGTAATTCTAAAATTATTCACTGTGGCAAAATGTCAGGTGGAACGAAGAACTGCAGTTGAACTATTCCCTGTTTAGCTGTGTAATAATTGCATTCATGGAATTACAGGTCCATAAAAGCAGATCAAGAACATGGAGCATACGGAAACAAGTGAACATATGATGACACAGGCAGATTTTTTACATGTAACCAAGCAAAAGGAAAAATTTACAAGTAAAGCACAAACAGCAGACAAGATTATGTTTTAATTGTATATAACAGTTTGATGCCTGGAATAAATCAGAAATCGGGTAATTCATATATGAAAGATTGCAAGAAGGATCAGATTGTGTTTGCTTGATTACACACTAAATGCCATATGTATGTATGTCAGTATGTGTGTGTGTGTATTACTGTATTATATATAGCTACATCTTGATTGTTAATGGTTGAGGTTGTGATTAGCCAGATATGTGCCTGACATTCCGAATTTTGGGGGATAAGGCATAAATCTGACTTGCAACATGTCTAATCACTAGAAGGACAAAATTCAATGACAAGCACTCTACGAAGTTAATTGATATAAAAAAATCTAGATGAACATAACCTTTACTCGGTGGACAAGTATGTTGAGGCAAGTCCAGATTGATAAGTAGCAATTACGCATTACACACATCATACTAAAATTTGCAACTAGGGCCTCAATAGTCAATACCAGTTCCAGTTGTATTCAGTATTCAAGTACAGTTTTTATACATATATCTAAGCAGACCGAATTACCAATTAAGCAATTACTGGCAATTGCAGATAAGTCATTGCTAGAAAATGGCCATGAAAAACTGACACGGCCATTAAATGTTCAGCTATCAATCTGCTTGCCTATCAGACAATAGAACATTCTGACAGCAGTAGAAAAGATCAGAAAGAAACTGATCTTGACGAACAGAACTATAGACGTAACAAAAGGACAAGAATTTCCCTTGAGAGCTGAACATACCATGAAATCTCAGCAGGATCATGACTCTATTCATCCTCAAGCGTTGAAATGTACTCATCGATACGCTGATGTCTATCCTGCAAGGCTGCTATGGCTTCATCAGCAGCCTCATTGATCATCCTAGGGAGGTAAACATACATCCTTTCAAACCATTCCCGCAGTGTCATGGTTTCCAAGCTGCTTCTCCCAGCACTGTCCTCCACCTTCCATCCACTTCCTCTCCTTCACTGCCAACTGCGTCCTTTTTGCCATCTTCTTCCACGTCTCCACCACCGTTTTCCTTCTCACCGCCGTTGTCAGAAGCAGCACGCTGAGCATTAGCCCTCCCCTTTGGAGCTCTTTGTGGTCGCCCTCTCTGAGCCACTGGCACCTCCTCCACCTCTGCTGATGCCTTCGCATTTCGTTCCACCTCTCCATCCGCGAATTCCAACTTAGCCTCTTCCTCCTCACCGTTCGTCGCTGCCGTTGCCCTCGGTGGATTCCCAATGTGCTCTCCTGGTGCAGCCACCTCCCCCTCCTGTTCCCCACCGGCGTCCTCCTCAGGAGAGGCAATCCTAGCCTTCCTTGCACTAGCCCTTTTACCCCTTCCCCGCCCCCTTCCGACCACCTCACTCTCTCCCTCATCCAGACCACTAGTATCCACTGCCTTGCCTCTCCTTGCTGCAACTCTCGTCGACCTTGGCCTTGGCGGCGGCGGTGGAAGGGCTGCCTCCGGCGCCGCCTTCCTCCGCCCGCCGCGGCGCGTCACCACCGCGACTTCCTCCTCGTCCTCCTCCTCCTCCTGTTTCTCATCCTTCCCGTTCTCGTGTTCCTCCGCTTTAGGGGGCTCCGCTGCCTTCTTTCGTGCACCACGGCGCGTCACCACTGCAGCCTCCTCCGGCTCTTCCTTCACCGCTTCAGGCGGCTCAGCCACCGCCGCGGCCTTCTTCGGCCTGCCCTGGCGCCGGCGGGTCACCGTCGGGGGCTTCTCCTGCTCCACCGCAACTGCCGCTGAGTGGCGCGTAGAGCGACTATGGCCGGGGTTGGGATCCGAATCGGGCGCGATGGAGACTGTGAGCACGGTGGACTCCCCGATCTTGATGATATCGCCATCGGAGAGCGGGGATGGGACAGTGGGCACGAGGGTCACGCCGTTCAGACTGGTGCCGTTGCAGGATCCGAGATCGGAGACGGCCCAGCAGGCAGCGGGCGGCGGGAGGAACTCGATGGACAGGTGGCGCTCCGACGCCCCCACGTCGCGCACGGCGAGGTCGTTCCCGGTGACGATGCGGCCGACGCGGAACACTGCGCCCGCGCGGCACTGCCTGGTCTCGCCCCCGCGGCGGCCCTTCTTCACCACCAGCGTGAGCACCGGCGGCGTGTCGTCCATATCGCTGGCCAGCCGGAATGGGGAATTGTAGGCCGCGGAGAGGGAAGCGAGAAAATGATTTCAAATTTTTCGGGGACAGGATTATGTCGTAGTGTAGTTTCACCTATATGCCCCGCCTAATAATCGATACAAGGGAGTAAGAGAAAGAGCCTACTCACTTTTGTAAATGAGACCCTAATAATAAAGAATCTATTAAAGTATATCCCTAACGGCCAATAAGAGAGATTTAATTATTTGTCAACTCTCTTCATGTGTCAATTAATAGACCACATATCAATGAATCAAATAATCTCACATGTCAATGACTCAGATGACTTCACATGTCAATGACTAAGATGACCTTAGATGTCAATGAATTAGATGACCTCACATGTCAATGACTAAGATGACTAAGATGACCTTAGATGTCAATGACTCGGAACGACAATTTTGTTATCACTCGTGTTAAAAATAGCAAAGAATTAAATCCCCTAGCGGCGAGTAAAGTCGAAATAGCTTAGCCACTTTTGCAAATGAGACCCTAATGCTGAAGAAACTATTAAAATATGTCCTTACCAGCTACCTGCATCCCTAGCAACGATCCAAATTTTGGCTCATGTGAACCATCAGATCAGAGATCCACGGTGCACAACAAGGGTCAAGAGCACTTCGCAAATACAACCCTTAAACATTGCATCATAACAAACGCGTCCCAACCTCTCCTTCCTCCCACCTTAATTTGCCATAAACAGCAAAACACAAGCACTTACACTGACAGTGGATTTCTTGAATCAATTAACAATATCAACAGGACTTAACTGCACCACAATCCACAGCTCTACTTCTCACCAGAATAATTAACATTTTTCGACCGTAAAATTCACACTACTTTCTACTATAGAAAACAAACCAGCAATGCACAACAAAAATGATCACCCGCTGTCCAGATTATGCACGTCAAATCGGTAAGCACAAATTAGCAGTTTTCTTTTGCACATTTGTCAGCAATATCCTAGTCTACAACAGGGACGACTGCTCCCAAGCACAAGCTCACAAATAAACTTGTGCTACAGGTTATATCAACAGCCAGAGCTATACCTTACAGATCATCCGCTTGATTGCAAGTCCCGCTGACATCTATTGTCTTAATTGATCCATCAATTTCCAAAACGAGCTCCACTCTACATGTTCATATTCAACTTGCATCGTCTTTTCTCTCCAAATTAATTGCTTCATATGATTTGACAACCTCCTTGAACTTTTCTTCTGCAGCCTCTGCATTACGCAGAATGTTCATAGTATTAGTACATACATCACAGGACATTACATAAGACAAAACACATTTCCCATAAAAAGAAGACATGGAGACGTTAACTACCTCTATTATCTTGATTTTGATCAGGGTGAACCTCCATTGCCTTCGTTCTAAAAGCATTCTGCAACAAATGAATTCCGGAGGTTAGAATTAGATACTCGAAAACAGTACCACATGGAACAACCATGATATATATACCCCAAATGCTACCAACTTGCTGTGTGTAGATCTAGAACAATGAACCCCAGCAAATTTATTTGGGGCTATTTTCTATTAAATAAGGAAATGAGAATTTCAAAAAAATCATGCTTTTTGGCAACCTTCTTCATAACCAGATCTCCTCGAAAAGCAAATTAATACACCAATATATGATTAGTAAGAATATAAAACATAATATAATTGATTATTGGAATCAAAGGAAATCATATAATGATATAAGAATTTGGCAATAAAAACTGGATTTATAGTGAAGATCATTATCGACGACAAACACACTCAGGGGGTGTTCCATCATACTTCAAATTGAGAATCAAACCAAGGGAAATCCCCTCATTATTCATAAATTGAATTGGGTGTGATTTCTGGATAGGTAATTTAAGGATTTTTAGTTAGCTTCTTATTTGATTAGTGATTTAAAATAGATAAGCAATCAGTTCAAAAATAATGTTGCCATGTTCTTTCTTTTTTATAACAAAAACATGAGAATTACTATGATTAATTAATGAGGAAAATAGTTGAGCACAAGAAAGGGGATTTAAAAGAGACTAAGAGAGGGAGTGGACAAAAATTGGAAGCTAGCCATCCATCTTGGATGGAAAAGGTCTGGCCACCCTATAAGTATTGGTTCTCTAACTCATCGTGGGAATTTGCCATGATCACGTCAGAGGAGACAAGTTAAAACATACTAAAATACAGGGCTGGAGGAACAATAGCATGACAAACATGAGATGCAATACCTTGACTTCTGCATCGGTATACGGTGTTGCTCGCAACCTGCAAAAGTGTACATGGATTATTAGGATAAGTTGGTATTTATGTATCATGTTATATATTTGAAACATAGATTTTTGTAAAAAAAATAAAGGCAACCAAGCAAAGGAAAAAATGGGGATAAAAGTGCTGTTGTGTTCAATAAACAAGTATGGTATTATTATGTTTTTGTTCCTTTACATCAGTAACTTTGAAAAATATGAACAGTTAGACATGGTAAAAAAGGGACCTTTAAAAATGTAATAAGAAAATTGTTGTGTGATACTAAAATCGTTGAGAAAAATGGGTAACACAGGTATATAGCATACAAGATTTCCTAGATTATCCTTCAATTCATAGTGGACATGCCTGTGCATCAATTCATCCAATTTCACTGAGCTCAGATAACCTTAATGTTGTCTGCCCTGCCAAATCAGCCTTCTATTTAAAGATGAACAATCCCCACTTCTCTACTGATCAGGTTGTGTTGTGTGGTTTTGGCATTGTACTTTCTTTTTTAAAGCACTTCTAGTTTATTAGTTTTGGATATACCAAGTAATTGAAACCTCTTTTGTTATTCATAACAGAAATGATTTACTCTAATTGGTAAAGAATCTATATAACTAACCTGAATATTAGAACATAGTGATGCCAAATTGACCTTGATTATGTAGCACATCATAGCAATGCCCAACTAAATCCTATGATTGAACCCTGACATACCGGATGGCTGCAAAATGCTTCGTCAAATTCAAGAGTTTGCTAGTATTAAAGGACCAATTGATGACTTGATTTGGGGTAATGTGGCACTTGGTTCATAAGTTGGTGGTATTGAAGCAAAGCAGGCTAGTTGTATTTTATAACATTGTAGTCAGACTCAATCCCAAACACAAAAACTTGGTCCAATAGAATAATCATCTGACTAATGTATCACCCAGAACATGGCAGATGGTGCGTTACAAACAGTGTTCACATAGACGCTAGACGCTAGTCGGGCACTCGGGCAGCAACCTAGCGCCTAGGTCCCACTGTTTCTCTTCATTTTTCTAGTTCCAGCCATGAATTTTACTAGTTCCCAGGAGTTCAGCCATTAATTTTACTAGTTCCTAGAGTTCATTACTTCAGTTTGCTGGTTCCCAAGCTTCATCGCTTCATTTTTCTTTTTCCCACGCAGCTGTTCCTAGTTCCCAGACAGCCTTTTCCTCTCCTCCCACCCAAAGTCTACATCATTTTCTTCTTCTCCTAGCAGGCGTCCAGGTGACTTGCATTTGTTTTGCTCCTTGCTCGGGAGGGGTTCCAGTCTAGGCATTTTCCCCTCCTGCCGCCGGGCCAGCTCTGACCGCCTGCTCCCCTCCCGCCACCGGATCTGGCCACCTGCCCCCCCCCCCTCTCCCGCTGCTAGGTCTGGCTGCCCTTTTCCCTCCCGCCGCCGGTTCCGGGCCGCCTAGGCGCCCCCACCCGCCCAGCCGGCCTCCGTGCGGTGGTGGGGTGGCACCCAGCGCCTTTTGCCGCCTAGGGCCCCATTTTCGAACACTGGTTACAAAAGGAAGTCAATGGGGGCAGAAGTAGATGAAATGCTTAGTAGAACTTCTAAATAAACCTTCAGCTCCTTTATTTTGCCTCTGTTGCAACATACAGTCTGAAGCTCTTACCAAATTCAATAATATTATGCTCATGTGGTCAACCTATGTATTTTTGCATGTGTTAAATTGTAGACTGTGTGCATATTAGGACAACAAACATCTTGGGACTGATAGGGTAACTATCAGTCTATCACATTCATTAGATACACAGAAAAAACATATGTGATGTTTAGGAATAACCACCTAAGAGTGTCTCCAAGAGAGCTCTTATATAGGTTCTTAAATTTAAAATTTAAGATTTTGATGAAAAATTAGACTCCAACAACACCCCTAAACAAATCCCCATCCTAAACAATTTCCTAAATTCCATATTATCTATCCTAAATTTAGGATTAATCATTCCTTATTTAAAAATAGGGATAGGGAAACTATTAGAAATCAAATTAGTTTTTAGGGATTAACATGAATAGGATGATCCCTATATCAAATTTTAGGGAATAAAATTTAAGACATCTCTTGAAGATGGTCTAACAACATGGATTATGTCCCTATATTCCACAAGACTCAGCATAAATTCCAGGGCTTCATTTCAATGTATTCTGCTTAAATATGAGGATCCTCATCAGATGAGGAGCCGAAAGGGGGCCCTTTAGTTTGGGAGAGGCAATGACCACACTCAAAAAGAACGAAGGTTTGAATTTGAGCAATCATCAAATTAATATACCTGACTGTAGAACCAATTGGCACTTCTGCGAATTTGAGCAACCTGAAATTTGCATGGGGAATAGGAAATAGGAAGGTCAAGCACAAGAGATCTTGTGATTTGTAAGTTGTAACAATAGCTAGATACAAGTATAGCAAGTACATAACTGTATAATGTTATTAATGTATATCACAATGTACTAACGATGCCAAAGAATATTAATGATACCAACTAGGGAAAAAATGATAATTTCACTCTCAAGATGTGCACTTTGATTATGATGTAATTTTTGGGACTGACATGTAGGCACACCTGAGTCAACGACAGTGGGCCCGGGTGGCAAAAATGCAAAGTCACTTCTTGAAAGTGACAAATTCTCAAATCTCTTAGTTTTAGGCCCCCTTTGAAACAACTTAATGGCAGCTTATGATGTAGAAGCGGATTATGTCCCAAACAGAAAAATTGTAGATATCAGGATTATGTTATAAACCTGATTATTTTAAACTGTTCCAAAGGGGGCAAGAAGCACTTAAGCACTAAATCCTAGAGGTAATACTATGCAAAGAGCCTAATTGGAATATTTGACGCATAGTTGCAGATGGAAGAGTAAACTTCATAAGCCATAAATAGCTGGAAATCTGGAATCAGTCATCACGGAAGGCCTGAAAGTAAACAAGCAAACTAGTCTGCTGGACACGTACAACGGGGTTGTATGACGCAACCAATCAACCAGTTCGTCGACTGTCGATGAAAGTAGCAGAAGAAGAGGGAGGAGGGGTGCTCTGCTCACCGCGAAGGTGGAGGTGGTGGCGGCGATGAGGCCGAGGAGAATCCCCCACGCCTTAGACCAGGGGCGTAGCTATGTTTATATTAGGGGGTGCACATGAACCCCCTAAAAAGTTGAAAAATAGAGGAATTGATCAAATTTTCACCATATATGCACCCTTCATGACACATGTTTATGCATTCATAAAAGAAGTGCACCCCCTCTAATTTTGCTCTAGCTTCGCCACTGCCTTAGACGGTCGCCGCTCTTGCTCCTTCCGCCCGCCGCCGCCGCTGCCGGCGCGGTCATCCTCCTGCGAGGCCATCTCCCCCCGGTGCGCGCTCACGCCCGCCGCGGACTCTCTATCTCCTGATTCGAGCTCGACGCCTAGACGCGAGGGACGCCAAGCTCATGCTCCCGGCTCCCCCCACCCCCGGGTCGAATCCCCTCCGCGCTCCCGCTCGATTACCCTCCCCAATCCCCACTGTGCGGCACCGCGGTTTTGAGAGGAGCAGGAGAAGGATCCGAAGTTGGATTGGTGGACGGCGCGGCGAGGGGGAGACCGAGAGACGGCCGGGGACGGGAGGCCGGGAGGGATACTCGTCGTCGCGAGTCCGGAAGGCGTGGTGTATTCGTCCAGGTTCGATCGGCCGTTTTCTGTTGCATCTGTTGCACAGGTATAACAATATGAGACAGAAGATAAATGGAATTAATGTTTATGACCAAGTTTAAATCAATAAATTTAATGACAGAAATTGATAAAAAGATTTAAATAAATTTATCAATATTATATATGGCAAAATATCATGTGCAATCGTGCGATCTGGTGCATCCAATCAAGATCCAATGGATACATATGAAAAAAGTAAAAAAATATTATATTTCATATGTAACCGTTGAATCTTGATTGGATGTATTAGATCGCACGATTGCACGATTGCAGATTACACAGGATATTTCCCCGTACATATATATATATATATATATAAGATTGATAAATTTTGGTCTCACAAAAAACACAGTGGTTTACCTTGTGTCTATGTCATGCTTGATATATTAGACTGTGATGGCTAAGTGAATCATATTTAAATTCACTGATCAGATATTAGTGGTCTTATATATTGTATCTTGGTTAGTCTTATCTAAATTTTTTTGATCGCTTCAACTTTATTCCCTCCCTTTTACACGATGGTTGCTCCTTATACATTGATAAAAGTTATATGTAAGATATATAATATCGTACATATCACATAAAATATTATGATTTCTATCTTATTTAAGATAATATCTTATCATGTCACTTGACATGCTGACATATGTGGTAAGTGATATAGGAAGTCATGGAATATACCCATGTCCATCTAATGAAATAGATGCTCATTATGATTGACAATGTATAATACGAAAAATCGTTTGGTTCCAAGGATGGATGATTTTTATCAACTACACATAGTAAATATAGGTTACACTACAAGAAAATAGAAAGTTTTCGTCGGCTATTTTATCTTCCGTCAGCATTTCGAAAAGCCTTTTGCCGACGGAAGTTAGCTTTTTCCATCGGAAAAGGACTAACTTCTGTCGGCTTTGGCCGACGGAAGTTTCCTGGATTGTTGTAGTGTTAATCGACTACTTTAACCACGGCATTGGGCTGTCTAAACCAATATCACGGTCAGGCGTCGGCCGAGTGGTTTGGTAACTTAGGTAGGCTAACGAGCATTGATGTTTGTTCGGTTTGTAGGCTAAATAAATTGCGTCAAACTTTGGTAATGCCAAAATTTAGTAAGACCCTGTTCTGTTCTGTTCTTCTTTTGAAGAGTGGAAACTCTTAGAAATGCCAGAAACTTAGGTGTGTTTATATTAGCGGCAACATGTTTGGTTTGTTGTCCTACTAAATTTTAGCAATGTCGAAATTCAGTATGGTTGCAAATGTCAACAAACCAATGTCCTAAATTACAGATTTGAATCCAAATACAACGCAATACGCCTGTTTGAACGGCCATCCATGCATTGTTAGCCCATGTGTACACTGAAAAGTTTTTAAAAATAATATTTTTTAAAATAAATCAAATTTGTATGTCTGTTAGAAAATTTTGTAAAAATAGAATGCGGTCGGCACTTGAAGTGCCGACTAGAGCTGACGTGGCAGAATCTGATAGGGGGCAGCATCTAGTCGGTACTTGAAGTGCCGACTGGAGCTGACGTGGCACCAGTCGGCACTTGAAGTACCGATTACCGCATGCTACTTCTGCAATTTTTTGAAACGGACATACGGATTTGAATTTTTTTTAAAAAAAATATTATTTAAAAAAAATCTGTACACTGATTATATGTTATTTTATCGACGTGACCTGGGCTTTACAGCAGTGCGTTGAGCTACCCGTGGCCCGTAACAGGTATGTGCCGGGCCGTAGAGTTTTCTCCCTCCTGTATTCTCTCAGCTCGCAAGTCGCAATGCATCGCGTCGTTGTAACGGGACAACTCATACAATCGGCTCAGATATTTTTAAATAATGTATGATCATAAATGGCTTGTGAATGGTATATATACATACGGAAACATTATTGTACATTATGGATGTAGAAAATAGACTCGTAGTGTAGAATAATATTTATATATATATATATATTAAATTGGTCCCGCATCAATCTTAAATGGCGCGCTTTGTGAAAGAGGCCACACGGCCCATGAACATTTCCAAAGGTTCAGGATCTCGATTGTATTGTATGTGAACCAGATTCCTAGCTCCGAAGATAGAATATGAACCAAATAACTCTTTTGGTCATCTAGCTTTTTTAGAATCTGTAGATTCTCGTAAAACAAATTTGAAAGCTGGTAGTTCAACTTTAAATGAATATTACCTATCACGCTATTAAAACATATTGGTTCATGTAAAACTTAAAAAAGTGAAATTTTAGTAAAATATCTCATTTTAGTTTAATTTAAAAATATATAATTTTAATATAAACATTACAAAATTTCATGATTAGAATGATTTACATGTAAAACTACACATTAATAATGTAACTAAACATGATGAACTACCAAAATATAAATCCGTAACTATTTCAATCAAACAGTTTCTCAACTTTTCTATAACTCACGATAGTTTTTTCCACAACTCACAACTCACAACGGTTTTTTTCACAACTCACAACTCATATTGGTTTTTTTTTCAGAATCTACGGCTCAACCAAACGTACAGAGATTGTGACTTCAGAGATGTTGTTTCCCCATTGCGTGCAATCTTATGTCATCGATGATTAAAATGACGGTCAATGGTAGTGCATCCTTCAAACCAATGAGCTCTGCCACGGGAAAACATGTGCCCCTTGCCTATGTATGACATGCAGAATAATTGAGGGAACAAGTGGCTGCTTGTAAATGGGAATCTATCTCAACTTCTATAATATTCTAATTTAAAATTACATTTTTAATATCTTATAATATAATGAATCCGAACATACGAGAATTGATATTTCGTAGTAAATGAATCCAGACAACGTTAGTATTATGAAATGTTAAATTTGATATTAAATTATGAAATTAGAAAAATTATTCAACTTCCGTCGTCCTATATATGCCCACACAAAGCATGAGGCCCACTTGCTTCAAACTAAAACTAAACTTATGATGAGAAAGGAAAACCACTACACCTACGCTAGTAAAGCATGAAGTCACTTAGTAAATTCATACTTGATTTTAATATACTCCATTTGCATTACTATAACCCTTTTCTTTCACTGGCATGCATATACTATGATTTTCGTGTCAAGGGGCACGGTGGTATTTATTTATCTTAAGTATAAGCTGTCGTCAAATTAAACTTTCGATTAATAATAGGGTTAAATTTCTTCTGTTTGTCAATATACCATCAGTATGTCAATAATAAATGGGAGTCACCCCAGTCACTGACAATAATATTTATGCAATTCTTGAAAATTATAATGACATGTGAGTAATTCTCCCTTAATATTATTGTGCACAGCAGTTTTTACTTACTGTGTTTCAAAATATTTTATGCCATCACACACACCCATGCATATATGATGGATAAATATTTTGAAGCGGCAGGATATCATAATACCACACTTTACACCAACTAATATAATCTGGGATGTTTTCCAAAATGCCAACTAATGTATCTTTTTGATGATGTCAAGAACAGAGCAAGAGAGCCCATATTATATTCTGGACACAGACATTCGAGCCATTTACTCAAAGTGTGAAACAAAAAGAAAGGAAAAGATTTTGTATGGAGAGAGGCACGCTTGTACTGCCACTGTTTGACGAAAGGAGCTGACCGTATCACGCAAAAAAAGTTCGAACGGCTCGGCCTTTCGGCTGCAGCGGCACGACAGTACGACACACAGCTGGTCGCCGGTACGTCTTCCGCCCGGCGGCCCCAGCGAAGGCCGAAGGTATCTAGCTCAGCCGGCCACAACACAACGCACACGATCTCCTGCTCACCGACCGGAGGCGAAGACGAAGAAGAAGAAGCAGCGATTCGCCTTCTTCAGTTCGTACGTTCGAGTCGGTCGTCGCACTTCACTTACTACCAAAGCTGGACTCTCCTCAGCCTGACTCTATATATAGTGGCGCCGGGCGCGTCCAACCTTGCGATGCACCCACTACCAAAGCTAGCCATAGATCGGCAGCAGCTGCCTTGCATTGATTGGTTTTTGCTGGGATCAGAGCCTCGATCAGACGGGAATTCGGCTGTTTTCTTTCTGTCATCCTGTGAGATTTCGGCCGATCGATCGAGGCGGGCGAGCGAGAGAGAGAAAGAAGATGGTGAGCCAGGTGGTCGCCGACGAGAAGACGCAGCAGCAGCAGCTGCTGCTGTCGAAGAAGGCCGGGTGCAACAGACATGGCCAGGACTCGTCCTACTTCCTGGGGTGGCAGGAGTACGAGAAGAACCCCTTCGACGCCGTCTCCAACCCCTCCGGCATCATCCAGATGGGCCTCGCCGAGAACCAGGTACCTAAACGCGTACAGCTCGGCCGACGGCCTGCATGCACGCGCGGTTGCTGCTGCATCGTGTCTACTATCTGTCTCTGACGAGCGTGCTCTGGTCTGAATGTCTGATCTATCGATCTCGTGTAGCTGTCGTTCGACATGGTGGAGACATGGCTGGAGAAGAACCCCAACGCACTCGGGCTCCGGCGAGAGGGCGGTGCCTCCGTCTTCCGGGAGCTCGCGCTGTTCCAGGACTACCATGGCCTCCCGGTCTTCAAGAACGTAATTACTTACTCTGACAATCTCCGTGAGAGACCGTGAATGAATACCAACCGGTCAAGGGGCAGTGGCTAACGGGAGCATATACGCACGTGGCTTGGCACAGGCATTGGCGCGGTTCATGTCAGAGCAGAGGGGGCACAAGGTGGCGTTCGACCCGAGCAACATCGTGCTCACCGCCGGCGCCACCTCGGCTAACGAGGCGCTCATGTTCTGCCTCGCCGACCACGGCGACGCCTTCCTCATCCCCACCCCGTACTACCCAGGGTATGTGTATTGTGTACTGCTAGTGATCGATGCTGCTTTTCTGTGCGCGCCACGTGCATGTGGCGCCGCTGCCGCCGCAGCAGCAGCACCGTCAGCTACTGAGCTCCAGCTCCAAGGCACATGGCTAACTTGGCGTTCCGTCCGGGCTGCAGGTTCGACCGCGACCTCAAGTGGAGGACCGGCGCCGAGATCGTCCCGGTGCACTGCACGAGCGCGAACGGCTTACGGGTGACGCGCGCCGCGCTGGACGACGCGTACCGCCGCGCGCAGAAGCGTCGTCTTCGCGTCAAGGGCGTGCTCGTAACCAATCCCTCCAACCCGCTCGGCACGACGGCGCCACGCGTCGATCTCGAGACGGTCGTCGAGTTCGTCGCCGCCAAGGGCATTCACCTCGTCAGCGACGAGATCTACTCCGGCACGGCGTTCGGCGAGCCGGGCTTCGTCAGCGTCCTGGAGGTCGTGGCCGAGCGCGACGGCGCCACCGCCGCATCCGACATGTCGGACCGCGTGCACGTCGTGTACAGCCTGTCCAAGGACCTCGGCCTCCATGGCTTCCGTGTGGGCGCCATCTACTCCTCCAACGCTGCCGTCGTCTCAGCGGCGACAAAGATGTCAAGCTTCGGCCTCATCTCATCCCAGACGCAATACCTCCTCGCCGCGCTGCTCGGCGACAAGGACTTCACCCGGAGCTACGTCGCCGAGAACAAGAGGAGGATCAAGGAGCGCCACGACCAGCTCGTCGATGGCCTTAGAGAGGTCGGCATTGGCTGCCTGGAGAGCAATGCCGGCCTCTTCTGCTGGGTGGACATGAGCCACCTGATGCGGAGCCGGTCCTTCGCCGGCGAGATGGAGCTGTGGAAGAAGGTCGTCTTCGAGGTCGGGCTCAACATCTCCCCCGGATCATCGTGCCACTGCCCCGAACCCGGCTGGTTCCGCGTCTGCTTCGCCAACATGGCGGCCAAGACCCTCGACGTCGCCATGCAGCGCCTCAGGTCCTTCGTCGAGTCCACCACCAATGGCGCCGCGCGCTGCCCTCCGCCGCGCCGCCGTCCCCGCCCGCAGCATCAGCTGCCCCATCGCCATAAAGTGGGATCTTCGGCTCACCCCTTCCTCCGTCGACCGAAAGTCCGAGCGGTAGGCAGGTGGAGGCGTGGAGCTACCAATGTCCATTACCAGTACTGATGAAAACTGAGCTTTCCGTCCATTCCTTAAGCGGAAACAGAAAAACAGTGATTTCTGAAAAAATGGATACGGAAACGAAATATTCTGCGTAACAAAAACGGAAAGTTTCTGTTTTTACTGTTTTTACTATATTATATAGAATTTTATCTTTTGCTTTTTCATATTATGTAAAAACTTTAAAGTCTATTATATTCATAAAATATTGAACAATTTAAATAAAATTAATACGTAATTATTTGGTCAAAATAAATAATATACATTCATTACAACTGAAATAAAATTTGTTTTTAATTTATTATATGTATTTACCCTTTATTAATATGCGTGTAAATTAAATATATTTATTGGTTTATCATATTTTTTCACATATTAAGGAGTTTTTAATTTCCGATAGATTTTTAGATCCGTATTTGCATCCGCTCCTTATTCGGTCTGTATTCGTTTCCGGTGCCATCCGTTTTTGTATCTGTTTCCGAGATATCCATATTCGTTTTTATTTCCATAAAAAAATAATACGAAAACAGATATGATAGTACTCGTTTCCGTGCGCTCCATTTTCATCCCTAATTACTAGCACAGTAGCACATACATAGTGTCACACTGCCACTACACTACATCAGCATCAGTAGCAGACTCCTTTCGTTTCTCGTAATTTTGCCACCATTTTTCCTCGGATCGATCGAGGTGCATGTCATCTACTTTAGCCGCACGATGAGCTAACTAGCCGAGTCACCCGTCGATCGATTGATCCATTCATCCATCCGCCGGTGTATCGGATCGCGTATTTTTCACTGGAAATTTCCGCCCATGGGGATTTTTTCTCCAGTTGCTCGTTGCAGTTGTTGTAACTTATAATTATTTATGGTCAATAATTTTCGTTAATTATATATATATATATATATATACACACACGAAGTTATTCATTGTGTTCGTGTGAGTCACGATTCGTGATCGTGTAATTAAAGGAGATTGTCTTCTATTTGTTTAGTGACTTGGTCATTTATTATCCGGACTTCGTCTTTAATATAATATGGATTGACGAATATACGGTGGACTACACATATATATATATACTCTAATAATAAAGGACTCATGAAATTACCTATGGATATGTCATGTCAAAATTTTTATATGTAATACAGTAAAAATAATTTTCTAATTAGCTAGATACTTATTAAATTTGTACCATAATTCAGTATAAATAAAATAAATAATATGATAATTCTTACGTTAAAATATTAAATTAGAAACATTATACTAATAGGGTTTAGCTCAAACAGGCAAAAATACAGAAAAACACTATGTTGCGGTCTGAACAACCAAACGAGTTAAGGAAAAGAAAAAATACCATGATGCAATTTTAGAAGAATAATTATCTCCAAATTATTTATAGAATAATGTTTTGCTTGATATCTACTAGGATTAGACAACTAATTTAATTATTTTAAGCAATATTATGTTTGGTGAAGACTCTAATACACATTGACACAACACATATATTCCCAAAGAAAAAAGCACTCACATTGCGGTGTGAAAAACCAAAGACAAAACCATTAAAATTTCGAGAGAGCTAGGGAAAGAACAACCAAAGAGAAAACCATTAAAATTTTGAGAGAGCTAGGGAAAGAACCTAACATATCTCGTTTCAAACATGACATCTTCTTTATAGAAAATACAAATCATATATAATTATTAAACACCTATGTATAGGGCCCCTGAATTGCGGGGATCTGTGACGGTTACACTGCCGGTCCGACCGAGGGCCGGATGGTTAAACAGTTAGTGATAGGTGCTGTGTTTTTCTTTTTTCACTCGGTTACCGGCGGCGCCGCCATCCAGCCATCAAGGAAGGACGACGACGACGACGAGGTGCTGTTGTCTTTGCAGATTTCATGCGGTCGATAGATCGACAGATGACGATGCGGCGGCGGGAGGCATATGGACCTGCCTTGCCCCTGGGCGTACGTACATGCAGAGCCGCGAGAGCGCGCGCGCGGCCGGGCGTGGCGAATTTAGTGGACGTGCAGGTCGTGCCGGTGTGTCATGCACGTGGGCCGCCTTGTGGGCGGTGGCTACTACGCACGGAACGACAAGGTCGTGCACCTGCAGCCGCCGCGCGCGTCCCATATTTCCGGAACTCGCCGCGCGCGCGGCGCAGAACAGAAGCCCCATGTGGGCGGAGACCGAGCGATCGGCGTCATATCAAGGCCGCGCGGCGCCACCGCGCGGGTCCGTGCGCGCGGTCCCCCCCTCGGCGCGCTCACGCTAGTCGCAAGTTCGGCGCGCGCGGCCACCGACGCGACCACCCGTCGCTCGCCGTCGTATGCACGCGAGCGCGCGGATGTGTGGGTGCGTACGTTTGGGGGCTTCGGGCTGATGTGGCGATGGCTATGTCTTCGACATGGCCGATCCGTGGAGGGCGACGGCGACCCGACGGGCGTACATGCATGATGCATGGTTGGGGCACCTGGACTCCGGTGCGCGTCGGTGTCTCCTTTGCTTGTCGTCGATTGGTTTGCTGGGGGACTAATAACTATCTCTATCTCTCTACTTTTTGTGTCGGCGTAGCTTGCGGCGGTCCCGACCGTAGGGTCGTAGCGGTGTGTAGCTAGATGACACGTGCACACGGAGCATCCGTCCTGTAACTAATTCTTATGCATTAAATATATTATATAGGTTGTTTATATACATTGTAAAAGTAATTTTTATAACATTAATTGCAAAAGTAATTCGTATGGATATGGGTTGCCCATAAGGAATAAAATAACATTTATCACTTCTTTTCTTTCTATCTCTATATTCTCTCTTACTTTTAATATTTCATATTGTTATAAATATTATGGGATATGAAATAACTATAGACTACTATTGTTGTCCTATCTATATGGACTAGTTTTGTCATATATATTGGAGATGCCCTAGATACTACAGCAACAACCTATTAGGCATTAGTCTATTTAGGTCGAGAAATTTGAGGTTATAAGAGCATCTCCATTTTGACTTGTTATTTATAGTAAGTCTTTCTATTTAAATTGACTTGCTATTTTGCTATTCACTTCAATGTATTTGTTAAATATGACTTCCTATTTGAATGTAGCTATATATTTTATTAATTTATATACATGCAAAGAAAATAGAAACAATTAAACAAGCTCAATATTCAATGGAATAACAAGTTTAGTTGACTTGCTAGATGTAACAAGTATGGAGAGAAAAATAGCAAGTCTACTAAAATAACAAGTCAAGTAGCAAGTACAATGGAGTGATTTTTTGAACCATACTTGCTATTTTAGGGGATAACAAGTATAATAGAGATGCTCTAAATATGGACAATGATACCTATCAGCCTAATACAATGTATATGGCGAATACAGTCCATGTAAACGGTGTTCATAACGTTAGTCTACAGTTATTTCTTATCACGTAATATTTATAACAATAGGAAATATTAAAAATAAGATAGAAAGAAAGAAGAGAGGTAATAATGTTATATGGCAACTTAAGAGTTAAGAGTTAATGAGATGTTTTATGGTACAAAGATTATAGACAATGTTACCGGTCTATTATGCATGTTATTTATAAATTCGTTGTACTATAAAATATCTCGTCTAATCCTTTCTAAGTTGCTTTATTACTGATCGATAATAATCTAGATAAACTTATATTCTCAAGTTTTTTATACTTGTTTACTTTTAGATTATACACCAGCTATTGAGTTTTACAATATGAAAATAAGAATATATATATTTAAAACTACTAAATATAATTAAAAAAATATGAAAAACCATTTATTATTATTTTATACAAACATTTGTTCGTTTATTATATTTGAAACTATACAAATATAATTAAAAAGTTGCCGCCGCAGCGAAGGTGCGTTTTCCTCCGGCCTCGAAGACTATTTCACATCACATGGCCACATGGGCCCCTCCTCTTTGGGCCTTTTGTTCCTTACACTTGATCTACATGGGCTTTAAGGCCCGTCCCAAATGTACCAGCAGCAATCTCAGATTTGGCGTCGTTCCGATGGAGCGGCTCAAGTAGCAAGCCGCCGGCGAGGTCGAGAAAATTGGTTATTTCCCGCTCGTTGCTTCGCAAAATTACCGTCTATGAGATTTACTTCGTTAAAATGCCACTATCAACAATATTTGTTTGTTTTCACTGCCATTTTCTTTATTTCCACATTTCTAAAAGTATTTTCTGTTTTATCCCGCAAGAAATGACCAGAGTGCCCTACTGTGTTCTATTAAGCGTTTGTATTGTCTCACATGGTAAACAGCATATGCTCAGCCTCCCTCCGTACCCCCGCTTGTGCCGCCGCAACTAGCGAAATGTGCAGCCTCCCTCCGCCCCCGCTTGCGCCGTCGCCACCGGTGACTCGCCCCCGCCGCTTCCGACCTCTACGTCGCCACCGCGTCGCAAGTGTTTTGTGAAATGTTCTCTGTTTTTTACAAGAGGTAGGAGAGTATCTGACTTATGTTAGAGCATCTCCAATGATTGTCTATTTCACCAGCTATATTCACTCTCTTTCCTACGTCGATAGAAAATGTGTGGAAAAAGAGAATAGATAGCGACGAGCTAATAGATAGGAGATTTCACGTATTCCAAGAAACTGAGTGTATTACGTATGTGACCAAGTACTAGTGGTGAAATAAATTATTATTTTTATTCTTCTCTCAGCTCCACATCAGCTAGCTATTTGAGACAACCATTGTGGATGCTCTTAAGGATAGGTTAGTCAAAAGTGTTGAAGATGACATGGCATGTGACATATTTCCATTTAACTATATACATTCATAAGTATATATTAATTCATTTACATCAGATATGAACCTGTAGTGACAAGAAAATTATTTGTAGCTTGGTGGATTTACACACTTAAAATCAGTAGAAGCAGGTTGCTTGTATTGAGGTATGCTAGCGGGATCAACAAGGTGAACCTCACCAGGTTGAAAGAACAAGCTGTTATGCCTGCAAAAATGGTACATAATGATAGAGCTGAAGTGTCCGATCTTTCGGTGAGTGGAGATAACTTCGATTTGGTGGAAGAAGACCCTCACGATCCGACTACGACGAGCGAACCCGAAGCACCAATGCAATCGCTGAACCAACTCCCTGTGGTTACCGACCTTGTGGATGCAAGATCAGCCTGATCACGAAGATCATTTCCTGTTCGCAATCGAAGAACGAACAAGAAAGAGATGCGAGCAATATGAATATCACTCAAGGTGGAGTTCTGAATCACACGAGGACAGCGCTGTTTGGCGCGTGTCAAAAGTAGCAAAAGCTAATTGTAAATCAAAACTCGAGTCTATAGAAATGACAAGACTCTATTTAAATAGAGAGGGGGGGAAGGTGGGCGCAGCCCCCTAATGTGGACGACCAAAGAGGGGGGGCGCCCCTAGGAAGGCCGAATCTATGCAGGCCTGCGTTTATTCTTCTGGGCCTTCATTCTTTAGTAGTATGACGAAGTTCAGCTCTCTTGCACGGGCCCTCGTGATTATCCTAGAAGGAGATGGCGCCGAAGAAGGTGCTGCTGGTGTAGATGTACTGATGTCCTCATCATCCTCCCCTTCTAGAATCGAAGTCGTCCTCGACGGCAACTCCTCATCCTCGCCCGCATATGGTCTCAAATCTGCAACATTAAAACTAGTGGAAACACCAAACTCCATAGGTAGGTCAAGGATATAAGCATTATCATTAATCTTGGTTAGCACTTTAAAAGGACCAGCAGCACGAGGCATCAATTTAGAACGGCGCAAATTAGGGAAACGATTCTTTCGTAAATGCAACCAAACCAAATCACCAGGTGCAAAAGTAACATGTTTTCTTCCTTTACTACCAGCAACTTGATTTTTAGCATTAGCAGCAGCAATGTTTTGGTGTGTTTGTGCATGAAGGTCAATCATTTGTTCAACATGGGCAACTGCATCGAGATGTGGAGCTTCCGCAGCATCAAGGGCGAACAAATCAATAGGTGCTCGAGGAATGTAACCATAAACAATCTGAAAAGGGCACATCTTTGTAGAAGAGTGTGTGGCATGATTATAAGCAAATTCAATATGAGGCAAGCAATCCTCCCAACGTCGCAAATTTTTATCCAAAACAGCCCTAAGCATGGTTGACAAGGTTCTATTAACTACCTCAGTTTGCCCATCAGTTTGAGGATGACAAGTTGTGCTAAACAGCAATTTAGTTCCCACTTTATTCCACAGAGATCTCCAAAAATGACTGAGAAACTTAGCATCACGATCGGAGACTATTGTATTTGGAATGCCATGCAAACGAATAATCTCTCGAAAGAACAATTCAGCAACAGTGCGAGCATCATCAGTTTTATGACAAGGTATAAAATGCGCCATTTTGGAAAATCTATCAACAACCACAAAAATGCTATCCCTCCCCTTCTTAGTTCTAGGCAATCCCAAAACAAAGTCCATAGAAATATCAAGCCAAGGGGAAGTAGGGACAGGCAAAGGCATATACAAACCATGGTTGTTCAACCGGGACTTAGCTTTTGACATGTAGTGCAGCGTGCAACAAGGCGCTTGACATCACGGCGCATCCGGGGCCAAAAGAAATGTGCGGCCAGCACCTCGTGCGTCTTGTGGACACCAAAATGTCCCATGAGACCACCACCATGTGCCTCCTGTAACAACAAAAGACGAACCGAGCTTGCTGGAATACACAGCTTGTTAGCGCGAAACAGGAACCCATCCTGCATGTGGAATTGACCCCAAGGTTTGCCGGGCGTGCAATGAGTTAGAACATCTTTAAAATCAGCATCGTTGACATATTGATCCTTCACAGTTTGCAAACCAAAAATTTGAAAATCGAGCTGTGAAAGCATGGTATATCTACGAGACAACGCATCAGCAATGACATTCTCCTTCCCGTTCTTGTGTTTAATAATATAAGGAAAAGACTCGATGAATTCTACCCAACTAGCATGACGACGGTTCAGATTTGTTTGGGTACGAATATGTTTCAAGGCCTCATGATCAGAATGAATTATGAACTCACGATGCCAAAGATAGTGCTGCCATGTGTGCAAAGTGCGGACTAAAGCATAAAGCTCCTTATCAAAAGTAGAATATCGCAAGCTAGCACCGCTTAATTTTTCACTGAAATACGCAACCGGTTTTCCCTCTTGTAACAAAACAACACCTAATCCAATCCCGCTAGCATCGCATTCAAGCTCAAATACTTTAGTAAAATCAGGCAATTGCAAGAGGGGGGCATGTGTTAACTTATCTTTCAAAGTGCTGAACGCTACCTCCTGCGAGTCACCCCAAGCAAATGGCACACCTTTCTTTGTAAGCTCATGTAGAGGTGCTGCAATGGAGCTAAAATCACGTACGAACCGACGGTAAAAACCTGCAAGTCCAAGAAAACTCCGAATCTGTGTGACCGTTGTCGGCATGGGCCATTCCCGAATTGCATCAACCTTGCTGCTATCCACCTCGATGCCCTGTGGGGTAACAACATAACCAAGAAACGAGACGCGTTGTGTGCAAAAGATGCATTTTTCCATATTAGCAAATAAGCGGGCAGCACGCAAGGCATCAAAAACAACACTCAAATGTTCCAACTGCTCTTCCATAGTCTTGCTGTAAATAAGGATATCATCGAAGTAGACAACAACAAACAGTCCTATGAAGGGTCTAAGAACTTCATTCATCAAGCGCATAAAAGTGCTGGGAGCATTAGTCAATCCAAACGGCATAACCAACCATTCATATAAGCCAAATTTTGTTTTAAAAGCCGTTTTCCATTCATCTCCTAATTTCATGTGAATCTGATGGTAGCCACTACGTAAATCAATCTTAGTGAAAATCATGGTACCACTAAGTTCATCTAGCATATCATCAAGGCGTGGTATAGGATATCGATAACGAATGGTGATGTTATTAATAGAGCGACAGTCTACACACATACGCCATGACCCATCTTTTTTCGGTACAAGTAAAACAGGAACCGAGCAAGGGCTAAGAGATTCACGAATGTACCCCTTATCAAGCAACGCCTGCACCTGGCGCTGGATCTCCTTCGTCTCATCCGGATTCGTGCGGTATGGGGCGCGGTTAGGTAGTTGGGCGCCGGGGATGAGGTCAATCTGGTGCTCAATACCACGGAGTGGAGGGAGACCCGAGGGTAAGTGAGTGGGCAGGGACAACTTCTCGACCAAAGTTGTGCTTGCCAAGTTGTTGCAGCTGCCACTGTCGATGATGATGCGAATCGACCGTTCTTGTACAACACCTTTGGTGTGGAAAAGTGTGTGCCGTTGGTTTTTCTCAGACGTGGTGACCTGTGTGCTAAGAACACGCTGCACAACAAGACTCTCATACTTATCGGCGTCGCCGGGATCGACATGTACCTCCGTTTTTGCTGCATGGTCAGTGGCAAGCATAGTATGTTGGGTTTCCTCGGAATCACTAGCGGATGAATACTCACCATTGTCACGTATGAGAAAAATACGCTTGTTTGGACAGTCCCGACTCACGTGTCCAAGTCCGTGGCAACGATAGCACCGAATATCCCGTGTACGTCCTGTGGAAGGAGCAGCGCCTAGGGACGAGGATGCGGTAGGCTTGGCCGTCGTTTCGCGCGATGGAGTGCTGATCGTGGATGGTGTAGGCGGAGTAGACGCTGAATTGATTGCTGCGCTGCTACCTGCAAAAGAGTTAGGATATGTCTTCGAGCGGCGTCCCTGCACTTCACGTTCAGCTTTGCAAGCATATGCAAACAATGTGGCCATATCATAATATTCCTTATAATCAAGGATGTCCTGAATTTCTCTATTCAAACCACCATGAAAACGGGCCATCGCAGCTTCATCTGTCTCAAACAAACCACAACGAATCATACCCTTTTGGAGCTCTTGATAGTAGTCCTCGACAGATTGTTGTCCTTGTCGAAAACTCTGCATTTTCTTTAGCAAATCTCGCGCAAAATATGAAGGAACAAATCTGTGTCGCATAGCAGCTTTTAATTGAGTCCAAGTGATGGGTGTAGCAGTAGGATGTGTTAGGTTATATTCACGCCACCATATTAAAGCAAAATCAGTAAATTCACTAATAGCAGCTTTGACTTGAGAATGAGCAGGAATATCATGGCATGAAAATTTCTGATCGACCTCTAGTTCCCAATCAAGATAAGCAGCAGGATCATATTTGCCATTAAAAGATGGAATTTTAAATTTAATCTTAGCAAATGAATCGTGCGGGGAATGACGTACCACGCGACGTGCACGACCGTGGCGAGGTCTATCGTCCTGCTCCGTATCGCCACCATAATCCTTTTGTAATTCGGTGAGCGACGAAGTTAACGCATCGAGTCGTGACATGATGGTGTCGAGCGTGGTCACCATGGCCGTCTGAGCGAGGTCGATCTGGTCGAACCGCTCGGTCGACGAAGTGATCGTAGAATCAAACCGCTCATGCATCGTTGTCATGTCCGCAGCAAGGCCATCAACCTGTGCCCGTACATCCAGCAGTTGTGCATCCTTCGTTTCGTCGTTGCCTACCATAGTTAGTGCAAACACAAAGCAAAAACCTACGACAACACGGATGTGGATTGGTCGCTCACAGACGTGCTGTTATCAAATTCTTATCCGTTCTTACCAAGCACACAGGGGTGACCTGCAACCAACAGGTGGAACCGGCGAAAGATTGGAGCAGCGATTGCTTGGAGAAACAAAATCTGCTCGTTGTAGAACTATGTGGGGTTCTAGGTAGGCTGCACTCAAAACAAGGATTAGCACAATCAAACAATAATGCGAGGTTGAATTATAGTGCCAAAGACGTAACCAAAAGCTGCTGGAAACAAAGTGCAAAAAGCGGTACAAAAAAAAGGAAAACTGAAGAGGTGAGCAGGGATGGAAAGGGGGAGGGCGCACGGCCAGGGAGGTCGCCTCCTTGCTGTTTTTCTCCTTTCTTTCTTTTCTCTTTTTTTTTCTTCTTTTTTTTTCTTTTTTTTCGTTTTTTTTATCTGGAGAAACTTGCAAGTCAAAATAGGCAACCAGCAATAATGGACGGCCCTTTGTATGGTAAGTGATCAAGAATTTCGGAAATGAAGCAATCTACACTTTGTATGGTAGGCGACCAAAACTTTCTTAAATGAGTGTGATCAATATTAGGCAACCAGCAATAATTGATTTCCCTTTGTATGGAAGGCAACCAAAACTTTCTCAAATGAGTGTGATCAATATTAGGCAACCAACAATAATTGACTACCCTTTGTATGGAAGGCAACCAAAACTTTCTCAAATTAGGTTGAGCAGAATGAGGCAACCTATATTTTTTTGTAACTTTCCAAATAACACACAAGGCAGGGAAGGGAGGGGCGCACGGCCAGGGGGGTTTGCGTGATATGCAGATGAAGATGCACAAGTAACCAGCAACAATTGACACGCGTAAGCACACAAATTCAACAAAGCAAATTATTGAAAGATAGTGCAAGGCTCAAAAAGGTGCTGGGACAAGAATCTAACCTGAAATATATTTTCGTGTTGTGGTTTTGTGGACTGTAGGAAGGGACAAACACTCGATAAACTCACCGATCAACCCGGAAAATCTGATACCACTTGATAGAGCTGAAGTGCCCGATCTTTCGGTGAGTGGAGATAACTTCGATTTGGTGGAAGAAGACCCTCACGATCCGACTACGACGAGCGAACCCGAAGCGCCAATGCAATCGCTGAACCAACTCCCTGTGGTTACCGACCTTGTGGATGCAAGATCAGCCTGATCACGAAGATCGTTTCCTGTTCGCAATCGAAGAACGAACAAGAAAGAGATGCGAGCAATATGAATATCACTCAAGGTGGAGTTCTGAATCACACGAGGACAACGCTGTTTGGCGCGTGTCAAAAGTAGCAAAAGCTAATTGTAAATCAAAACTCGAGTCTATAGGAATGACAAGACTCTATTTAAATAGAGGGGGGGAAGGTGGGCGCAGCCCCCTAATGTGGACGGCCAAAGAGGGGGACGCCCCTAGGAAGGCCGAATCTATGCAGGCCTGCGTTTATTCTTCTGGGCCTTCATTCTTTAGTAGTATGACGAAGTTCAGCTCTCTTGCACGGGCCCTCGTGATTATCCTAGAAGGAGATGGCGCCGAAGAAGGTGCTGCTGGTGTAGATGTACTGATGTCCTCATCACATAATATCAAAAATATCAGGATATGTTTCCTCCAATGAGTGAGATTGTGAGAATGCACAAAATATACATGAGTACTGGGTCTCTTGTATTGACATGAGTTGTGTCAGTCGAACAAATACATCTGCTGCACTCTCATTTTTTGTGAAGAAGAAGCAATTTTTAGAATACATATAGATAGAGCATCTGTAATCTTTATTTTTCTGACTTGTAATCTATGCAGTTTGTATCTGCAAACAATATTTTGGTAGAACTTGATTTGTCTGCAATGCCATTCAAGTGAATCAATTCTTGCGCACAGGGCACTAGGAGCAGCTGCTGCAGAGCCCGCTGCTAGCGTCGGGCGGAAGCGGCGGCGAGCACGGGACGTTGAGCACGATTGCGCACGAGGGCGGTGACTCGTGGACGAGGGAAGAAGAGACCGGCAGCGACCGCACATAGGGCGCTGGTTGCGAAGCGCATGAGGGTCACCGGCGGTGGCGGTGGTGGCAGCGTCGGCAGTGGCGGCGGCACAGCGGGGGGCGCGGAGGGAGCCTACGCATGTGTTGTTTTACTGAGAGGCAGCACAGAACACAACAGGGTACTCTGGTCATTTCCTGTGAGATAAAATAGAAAACAATTTCAAAAATATAGAAATGACAGTGAAAACAAACAAATAATATTGAGAATGACATTTTAACAAAGTAAATTTTGGCGATGGCAAAATTGCGAAGCGTGCTATTGAATGTGGCAAATAACCGATTTTCTCGGCGAGGTCAGGCCCCTGACACCTCCGCTGCTGCCTTTGGTCGGCCCGTCTGGCCTGGAGCCGGCGTTTGCTACGCGTTTTGGGGGATTTTTGGATTCGACGGAACAGGTGAGAAGAGTCGCCTCGTTGCTTCCGCGCCGTGGGGGTCCTTGGCGTTCTCGAGTCTCGAGTCAGCCATGGCGCTGCACGCCACGGCCTCGCGCGAGCCCTCGCGCGCGGGTGTGGAAGGAGACCCGTACATTCCGCAGGAAGGGCGGGTGGGAACGCCGCGGCGGTCGGCGGCATTCTACAGCTCGGTGTTCGCGCAGGTACGCCAGCCGCTCGACGAAATGCCGAACCCGATGGAGGGGCGGCGAGGCAGAGGAGCCAGCAAGCGGGGCGATCGTGCCTTGGCCTGTCTGTTTGTTGTTGCTGCGCCGGGAGTTTGACGAGGCTTCCGTGTCCTTGTGTGGTCGCAGATCGATGAGGTCGGGTGGGAGCGGCTGGTGAGCTCCAAGGGCGACGGCGCCCTGTCGTGCCTGGTCTTCCGCGTCCTGTAAGGATCTCATCTTCTGTGTTTGACAGTATGCGTGACGTTTTGTGCATGATTTGTTGTTTAATCATTAGGATGGCTCTTGGAATCGCAACGCTGTCCATATAGCTGCCCATATAATCGGGTGTTTATAATGGAAACCATTTACAACTAATGTCCACTGACCAAGCACATATCTGTGTGATTAACTGATTATCATCATTTGTGTTACTTTTAGTTTATGTCTTTGTATTTATTTATGATTTTCAGGGATGACCAGGGTCGAAACCATTTACTGGAGGTCTCACTGCCCATGAACTATCCAGCATGTCCTCCATCTGTTGCAGCAGTACTGTCAAACTTGCGATGCTTTTCACAATTCTTTTCATGATTGTGTACTATGTCACTGTCTGTCTGTTACACCTGAACGATCGTGCATGCTATGCTATTTAACTTATTTGTTCTTTACAGGATGTTCCTTATCTCCCAGAATTACAGTGGTCAAAAAGCTCAAGACTAAAAGATGTTTTCTGTCAATTCCAAAAGGTAGGCAAAGATTTTCTTTATATATAAAAACTTTGTTAGTGTAGTCTTATTCATGTATTAAATATTTACATCGTGTGGTGCTATCTTGCCTTCTCTACATGACCAGCACTTGAAGATATTGCAAGATTACTGGTCTATAATGGATGACATTGATAAGGTTCTTTGGGTTGTTGATCCAACAAAACCAACCTATGCTATGTCTCATCGCCGTATAGCTTTAGGTGATTTGCTTTTTTTTTCTACCTAATAATTGTTTTAATTTATTTTAGTTGTTTTTGCTCAAATCGGTTGTTGCCACATACTGGTAGGTGATGATTGCTACGTCTTACTACATGTTGATGCGCGGAAGCCCAGATCCTTACCAGAGTAAGCTCCATTTCATGACTACTTCAAAGACACGTTCATTGATTCTCAGAATTTTTTCCCAGGTGTCGCTTCCTAGGAAAAGACAGGAAACTGGACAGGCTGATGATTAACTGGAGAAAAAATCGCAAAAAATGGTACATCCTCAGCTGTGCATTTTTCTGATGGTTTCTACTGTATATGCTATTGTATTTTTGTCCCATATAAATATATTGTACCAAACCAGCTTAGCTGCATTTCTTTTAGTATCTTGACTTGATGACTGTGTATTTGCTTCTAACATTGAAGTTGGAATTCATTGATGATATTCTAATGTTCCATTGTCAAACCATGCGACAACGTGATAAATATAGTTTTCTATTTAGGAGTGCAGACAAGAAATTCCATGAAAACATGTCGGCAGTCTTGGATTTTGCATTGCCTTCACCACCTTCAGTCAAAATCAACGACGACGAGCAAGCTGATTGTGGAATTTGTTATGCCAAGCATCTGCCAACTGGTCAGCATCTTTATTACGTCCCTCTCTGCAACCTTTCTGCCTGACGTCGTTCCTGACCCTAGTCTATTTATCTTTGCTTCTGAAGACGATGAACTTGGGGCTCACAGCGGATCCATAACAGATTACACATGTGAAAACCCCAGCTGTAGCAGAGCCTTCCATTCTGTCTGCCTGAGAGACTGGTTACACGCAATCACTACAACAAGGCAGTACGTTAAAACGATGAACCCCTAAGACAATCCTCTTACCTCCCTCCATATGCGTTTGAATATCCTGCTTATTTTCTGACAAGTCAGCTATTCTCACCTGTGCGCGCACACTTCGCAGGTCGTTTGATGTGCTGTTTGGAGACTGCCCATATTGCAGCGGCCCTGTTGCCGTGAAGATCACCGACCGCTAAAACTTCCTTCACATACATACATATTTCAGCTAACTTTAACCACTCCTACTCGTAGAGTACATCCCATTTCCTTTTGGGTCTGTATCCTGTGCACAAAACACCCTCCGTGCTTGTAGCTTTTTATTTAAAATCTAATGACTCCGTTTTTGTAAAAAGATCTTTCTGCAGTACCCTTTCACTTCTTCCTGTCAATTTGCAAAAACCCCTTTCAAACCATGATCATTTACTTTTACTTCTAACACTTCGACTTTGTCCCCAAAAGACCCTAACTGTCTGGTTTGTCGCCGTGGATTTGCATCATTGAACTTTGGAACGATTTTTTTCCCCATCGGATCATACTAGAATCAGGCGACTTGTTGGTGAACTACTGTAATTCGAGGTTGGACAGTACGGGAAGCAGGCATGGCAACGAGAAATTCAGAGTCCAGCACCAGCATTCGTCGTTCCAAATCTAGATGGGCGTGTCTCTCAAACTGGCAGTAATTTTCAACTGATTGACTAATTCGATCAACTGCACGTTTCATTGTCCTCTCTAGAAGCGGACGGCTAGACCTCATGCCGTAATACGCTGATCGTTTTCTGAAGAAACCTGACGAGAGAATCCACATATTCTAGAGTTATCTTCCAAAAGTCTACAAGTAACACAGTAACTTAAATGACAATAGAAGAACGAAGAGTATCTTCTATCCATCTAGAAGCCTTTCGTTGTTTCCTTGCTCAAAGAATTTTATAAATGTACGTCCGTCAACTAACTAAATTGGCGTGTGAGTTTTCACAGTTTGATACACTTTTAGTTTTTGGTAGCTGGAATTATTTCTAAAATTTGAAACTAAAATAAATAGTCTAAATCTTGAATTAAATTACGAAAATCAATAGTTGTAGCATCTAAAAATGAATTAGAATTCAAGGCAATAGTAGTTTCTATATATATTCTCACTTAGCTCTACAGTGAAACAAACACGCTCATGTCGGAAAATGTCACGTAAAAACAAAACATTTATTTGCGGGTTTCACATATCACATAAATTCACAAAAAATGGGGGAAATCCATTCATCCCGGAAAAACGTTACCGGTAACTCTAGACCTTCTCAGAGACTCGAGTGTCTTGATCACATGTTACAAATCGTGACGTGATTCCACCGTCGGAAGACAAGAAGAAAGAATGGGAAAAGGAGAAAAAAAAAAGTAAAGTAGCCGTCTTTTCTCTCGTTGGTAGCAAACAAACAAAAAAGTACGGTAGGCTGGTTTATATATATATCATTAAATATAATTATATATACTGTTGTTATTTGTAAAATTACCATTTTTCCGTCCAGAAGAACTATTCCGCGGAGAGGCGAGGCGGGAGCGCGCGGCGAGGTTGACCTGTCGCGCCGCCACGCCATTCCTCGCCTTGTCTCGTCATCAGAGCAGACTCGCATATAAAAGTCGCGGCCTCTGCGCCCGCGGCCCGGGTCACAGAGAGGCGAGAGCCGGGAGAGGGGGAAGGTGAGTGACAAAAATGGCAAGGGGAGAGAGCAGGGAGAATATTCTGAGCCTGCGGCGGCGGCTGAGGGCGGCGTGCGGAGTCCCGCGGCCGGGGTGCTTCACGGTGTCCGCCGCCGACGAGGGTCCGTCGGGCTCCGGCTCCGGCGCCGGCGGCGAGGGGGGCGGCGAGTGTAGGCCGGCGCCGACGCATCTGGTCGTAACGGTCAATGGGATCGTCGGCAGGTGATCCGCCTGCCTCTGTTGTGTTTCGTTCTCTTTCTCCTTTTGTTTTCCCTTTTCCTTCACCAACGGAAGCTTCGAACCTCTACAAATTCGCACTCAACTGATCAAGCTCTTTAATTTCCATAGCGGACTGTTCGATCAAGCGATTCTGTAGACCAAATGAAGGTAGGAGTTAATATGATTTCAGGATTGTATTGAATATATCGACTCCGTTGAACGTGCTACTGTGCCATTAGCTCTAAAGATGCACACTGTGTTGGCAAAATTTTTATGCCTTTGAACTGGAATCGTCAGGCTGGGTGGTTTCAGATGGTATGCGCGCTGTATTATGTGTGTGTAGTCGATGTGCTTGATCGCAGAAGAGCACCTGGGAATTGTCGAGTAGTGATATACTGGCAGCATTCGCTGGTTATAATCGATAAAAAAGTATTCTCCGGTCGGTGGTGCCTTTCAAATTTCGAAACTTGCTCTGAGTCCTGCCACCTGCCAGTGCTTCACAGTGAAGTAACTGATCTTTTTTCTCCATGAGAGGTTCTTAAAGCATCTCCAAAAGTCACTTTAAAAATTAATTTCCTATATAATTTTTTGGGATCCATTTTTGATGATACAAATAGTTTAAATATATTTCTCTCCAATAGAGTCCCTAAAGTAAAGTATGTGAGTATGTTCCCTACAAGTAGGGAATACAATGATTAATTTTAAGGATCCTTTATTTTTGGAATCATTTAGAGAATCTATTGGAGGAGATTTTTTAATTCTAGTCCCAAAAATTTAGAGAAGAGAACTCTTTAGAGCTTCTCTCGGAGATGCTCTTATAACAGTTACTGTAATGTCCATGCCACCGATTACTGGTGTGTAGGCTTAGATCGGGAGGACACAGACTCTGCTTACTCGTATTCAGAGCATTCTTGGCACATGCTCCTTGGGGGTATCCAAAGACCACTTACTTGGAAGGTTCGTGGTGTCCATGATCAATGCTGGCTAGTGGCTACCAGCATGGTTACACATGTAAACGGAAAAGAATTGTTTTCTTTAGGTTATAATCTCGAAGCTATCATCCAAACTGCCAATGTCTAATAGTATTTAGTTTAGTAAATATGCCATCTGCATGTCCATGTTTACCCAGAAACACAAAAGGTGCTTCTAAGTATCCAAGGCATGCAGTATAGTGCAGATTCTTCCATTTTACCTTAGGATCTTTGCAGTGTAGCTCTAATACACAGTTATTAGAATATTTTTCTAAGGACACATCCACACCCACTTCCAAATTTCACAAAGATTTTCCCTTTCAACCATGCAGTGCAGAAAATTGGCGTTACGCGGCAAAACATTTCATCAAAAGACATCCTGAGGATGTGGTTGTTCACTGTAAGTTAATCTAACGTTTTCTACTATTTTTGGACAGCTTTTGGATATGCAAAGCTGAGAAGTAGGTAGTTCACATGTTTGATTGGTGTTCCATCCCCTTATGGATAAAAGAATCCATAATCACTATGTAAATGGTGATTTTTTTTCTTGCATTATGTAGGCAGTGGATGCAACCCGGCAGCTCGAACTTTCGATGGAGTCGATGTGATGGGAAGAAGATTAGCGGAGGAGGTGGGTATTGAACTATTGATGAGTTAATGTCTAACATATCACTTGCCACAGAGCTATGCTAGACTGAGCACTCTATGATTGATATTTTTACTACCATTTTAAAATAAGAAACACCTTTATTTGACATGTGATTATTATCCCTTATTGTTTTCTTAGTCATGTTCCTTTTAATTGATCTCTGCTCTTTACTTCTTTGTATTAAGGTGGTTTCAGTTGTTCATTCCAGACCAGAGCTTCGGAAGATCTCATTTGTTGCCCATTCGTTGGGTGGATTAATTGCAAGATATGCCATTGCATTACTATACAAAAGTGCTACACCAATGGATTCTCATGAAGAGCATGAGAATCATGCCACTGAATTTTCCAGCAACCAACCTATTGATCAAGGCAAAATTGCTGGTTTGGAGCCTATTAACTTCGTAACTTTTGCAACACCACACCTTGGAACAAGATCACATAAGCAGGTTATGTTCAAAACCTTAAACCACCATCAATCTTACCATCGATAATATGCGTTTTTATCACATATTTTCTTACCGTGGGGTCTTTCCATCTTGTATCACATGATAGCCTAAATTAAATTTAGTAACACATCACAATAAGGACCATTTATGAAATGGGTTTTTTCCCAATAAAGGTAATCAGTTTGACGGACAATTAGTTTCTGATCATTCTTTGTATTTATGTTATGATTAAGATGTTCTATTCTCAGTTTTGCTCATGAGATTGGCTCATTTGCCGTATTATATATGCTTATCCCGCTTTATTCAATGTGTGCTGCTATCGATGACATTTAGCTGATTAATGTTTGTTGTGGCTGCAAGCCTGCAACCTATCTGGTGCTGCTGTGGCAAACTAGCAATGGATTATTAGATGTTTAGAATATGCTTTTACAGTTTACTCAGTTATTTATTTTCACACGCAGATACCCCTTTTTCGTGGTTCCTATAAATTGGAAAAGATGGCATATCGTATATCAGGGATTGCGAGGAGAAGCGGAAAACATCTTTTCCTAAAGGACAATGAGGATGGGAAACCACCACTCCTTCTTCAAATGGTTACTGATTGTGCTGATCTCCATTTCATGTATGCCATTTAAATGGTTTTGTGGACAAACAACCGTAGAAATGGTTCTCCCTGTTTTCACAAGGGGAGATTTATGCTGATTATTTCACATGCCTTATGAGTTTTTGTACATGCAGGTCAGCTCTGCGTTCTTTCAAGCGTCATGTTGTTTACTCAAACGTTTGTAATGATTGTATCCTTATTTCGTAAGATCCATTTGACCTATTGTTTTTTTATGGATTAATTGAGAGACTGAAGTTTATGACCTTGACTACAAGTTCAGTCATTGTTGGCCGGAGAACATCTTCAATACGCCATCAACATGAACTTCCCAAGGTAATGATACATTTCATTTAAGCTTGTGCTGGGTTTATAATGGTGTTCTTACATTTGAATGTTCCCTGTTTCAGAAGCAAAATTTTATAAATGATGCTAGATATCCACATGTTGTATACGTGGAAAAACCGAAGGCTCAGGATATTGATTTCTCAGATTCAATGATATATCATGCAAAAACTACAAGTGAAATGGATGGTGTGTAAGACTCTCTGTTTGTCTTTAATTAAAATATTAACCTTTAATTTGTATGTTCGTTCATAGCTCTTTATGCTTTCATCCACGAATTAACGAAGAGGCGTCATTTCTTGAAGTGGTTCTTTGATATAATATACATGTAGGAACCATAAAATATTTGTTTTTTACAACTACTAGTCCGATAGAAATCACCACCTATGTTTCAATGCTTTATTATTTCTTAGAATTTTCATTTTACAAATAACTGGAGCCAATTTGCTGAATAAGAGAGCACCGAGATATGGCTCCAACTATTACTTTTTGGAACTATACACAACTGGAATTTATAAAAAATTAGTATAGTAGAAGTATTTTAATGACAAATACAATTCTTCCATTCTTCATGTGGATTATGTTGGTTCTCATAACTGAATTATCTCATGTATTCAACATCAGAAGTGATGCTTAAAGGTCTGAACAGAATTCCATGGGAAAGGGTAGATGTTAGCTTCAAGAAAAGTAGACAAAGATTTTTTGCTCATAGCACCATTCAGGTATGTTGTAAATCCCTTTGTCTTCTGTTCCTTTCTGTTGGAAAAAATGTGTACAATTGCATTACCGTGCACATTAAGCAAAAATAATTTCCCTTTTGAATGATTAGCATCTGTCTACTGAAAACACTTGCTTGGATTCGTTTCGTTTAATCATTGCTACTTATTTTAGAAGTATGCACCATCAAGAGCTTTGTTTATAGTCTTGGGCAAGAAATGAATATTCTTTCATGCTTAAATGAACACGAGGCATACGAAATTGCAAATTAGCTAGCTCCTCAGTGGCCTGTCTTTGAGTATACTCATTTGAGTCTTCATGGGAGGCAATAGTAAAAGAGTATAGTTTTTTAGCTTCAGACTTTAAGGGCTCAAAGCTGCCAAAATTGCAAGAAACGTCATTCAAACGTATATCATTGGGTTAGAACAAAGTAATTCTTCTCTTTTCTTTTGTGTTGCAGGTCAAGACCTACTTCTTCAATTCTGATGGGGCTGATGTGATTTTTCACATGATCGACCACTTTCTTTATTAACATTTTTAGGTGGTGCTCTTGTTCATTTGGAGGCCAATTTCAATTGAACACGAAATCGTTAGAATTGTACTGGAAGAAGTAGACCCCGTTGTAGAAAGGGGTGTTACTTGTTTACTTGTATGCGTCGTGTACTGTAAATTTTTCGGTTTTCTTTTTCCTCTTCCGGGATTCAGCAGCTCAATGGGTGTCCATGCATGTAATGGACCACAATCTTTTGTTCCAGTAATAAAATCCGCCGTCAGCTGCATCTCGAGCAGACAACTCATAGCGAGAATTACGGCTGTTGACTTCTTGCCGTGCATGCTGTTGTAGTAGCAACTAGCAAGCTTGCAGTCTGACCTGAATTCTCTTTTAATTCCCAGTTACCCGCTGCAACGATTGTTTACACCAGTGAGAGTACAGTGCAGTCGGAAGTGCTTTGGCTGGCTATGTGTTGAAGCTATCTATGGCCATGGTGTGTGGCTCATCAAATAGGTGAGCTTCTTGAAACATAAGATCAAATCAGAATCCTAGGGGGGCAAGTAGCAAGATGCTTTGCTAGTTGCTACCTGACTGACTACTCAAGGACACTAGTCAGCAGAGTTTTTTTTTAATTCAGTGGCTCCTTTCTTCATGATTATTCAGTTGTGTCTTGAATTCTTGGCCCTATTTCTCTTTCCTTTTTGCAGGGAACAATCTGCAGGAGAGACCTATTTTGACAAGGCTAGTTCCATGTAAGGGCATGTAACTATGTAAGTGCTTTTCTCTTGTTGCATCCTCCCCCTGCTTTCTTTCTCTCGAGCTTCAGGGGTACTTGGATGGGACTAAAATTTTAGCGCCTGTTTAAATGCTATTTTGGAGTATTAAATGTAGACTATTTACAAAATCCATTCATAATCGGAGGATTATTCATGAGACGAATCTAATGAGTCTAATTACATCATGATTTGACAATGTGATGCTACAGTAAATATTTGCTAATTATGGATTAATTAGGCTTAAAAATTTTGTTTCACGATTTAGCCTTTGATTCTATAATTATTTTTATAATTAGTTCACGTTTATTCTTTCAAATTAATGTCGAAACATTCGATGTGCTAAAATTTAGCCCCTGAATCCAAATTACAAATAATTTCATTTGTTTCACTGAATAATGCTTCCAGGACCTCATTAATCTGTGCCCCTGCTGAGCATGCAATGCAATGCAGTGCTACAGTGTCATTTGTGCATGCTGTCTCTGACTCTCTGCCCCCAGCCCTTGTGTCCTGCTGCTACAGTGCTACCTCTCTCCTGCAGTCCCTGCTAGCTTTTGTGCTTCTTTGGCAGCTCTACTCTCCAGTCTTCTCCAGCTCCCCCCTCTGATCTCACTGCTGCCAAAGCAATGCCTCAGATGCATTCAATGCCTCTCTCTCCTTCTCACATGAACTTTTTTGCAACACAGCAGCAACTGGCAAGGAGCTGCTGCACATTGTGAACAGTGAGCATGTTGCAATGGCCAATGCGGCCTCTGATAAAAGAGGGAGTAGCAACGTACTGTTTCCCTCTTCATCCATCGATAATCCATTAGCAACGTCCAGTCGAGCTCGTCATGGGACTCGTTTTGAGTTTGCTATCCTCGTCACTGCTCGGCCTCCTTCTGCTAGCCTCTCAAGGCCTGCGCTTCACCGAAGGTAAAAATGCGATCTTTGCACTTGCACCACACCTGAGCCTAGCTGGGCTACCTCTCTTCCAGTTCACTTTCCTCTCTCTGAATTCCGATGCAGCCATTGTTGCAGGTCGAGTGCTGCATCGCCAGATCAAGAAGCCTCCAGAGGTAAGGACGTATGCATTGAGCTGATCTTGTTCTCCTGCTGCTCGAATCTCTCCTTGGGTTGGGCGCAGATGACGAGATATTACGGCATTCGGTTGTGCCAAGATGCAGGTCGAGCAGACGGCGATGTCGGCGGTGCTGATCGGGTCGCGCCCGCCGCGCTGCGAGGGCAAGTGCGCGCTGTGCGGCCGGTGCGAGGCGGTGCAGGTGCCCGTGGCGCCGCGGGACAGGCGGCGCGAGCGCGAGGCGGCCGGCCGTCTCCGCCTCATCTTCCCCGGAGCCGTCATCGACAGGGTCGGCGAGAGCTCCACAAACTACAAGCCCCTGAACTGGAAGTGCAGGTGCGCCGATAGGAGCGCCCTGGACCCGTGACGACGCCTGAGATTTTTTGGCCACGAGATGGTGAAATTTCCCATGATCCCATCCGACAGGTTGCTGTTTTTGCTTAGGTATAGAAAAGAGGATGGTTTCTGAATCCATCCGCCGGTGATTTGGAGATGTTCTTGCACTCTGAATCCATGAGGAGTTGCTTCTTACGAGCAATGCCAGATGTTAAGTGTTGCTTATCTCGTTCTTAATTAGCGAGCTTAAATCACTGACAGCTCCAGTAATCACTGCAACATTTCCCGAGAAGATGCTAAGAAATGTAGCATTGCACTGCCGAACAACAAGAAAAACTTTCGCCCCGTTGCTTCGACGCGTAAGCATCTGAATATCTGATACACTTTCAGGATTCGCCTGTGAAACTCCGTGAAAAAAAGCGACCTCCTTAGTCCTTACGCATGAACTCCACAGTCCACACTGCCTTTCATAGGAAAACACAGTTGCATTGCAGAGTGATGAGTAGTTCAGTCTCTAGCTCACTTTCAAGGCTAGCGTACAGCAGTAGTGATGTTTCCAACTTCCAAGAATCCAAAGCTACGGCCGGATGCATGGTTAGAATGCGTGCATGACACATGAGACATGCATATCAATCTTTGCCTACCAGCTACCACCATGGATGCAAGAAAACGACAGTGCTGAATCCCCATTGAATACTTGTTCAAGTGAGCCGTCACGTCAGCGCATTCATAGAATCATAGTGTGACTCTACCATGCATGTAGTCATGCGGTGGTCTCACTTCTCATATGAAAAGGAGATACTCTACTTTAGTAGGTGCCTTTGATTCTATTTTTAAAATTTGCTTCTGCTATTAAAACACATAAGTTAAACTAAATAAATTTATTAAATCTGTTTTTTCTATGAAAAATAATTTTTCTAGTCTAAATTTGGAAGCAGTTTGGATTCTACTTTTTAGTAAAAATTGGATAGTATGAATTCAATGTGTTTTGATTGATCTAACATCATTATGATTTGTATTGCATTGCATAATTTCATGAGATAGTTGTGTAGGGCTGTCGGTTACTTACGAGATGAACTATAGATTTTTTATTTATCTAATATATTTTTCAGTTAGTTAGTTACATTAATTTTGATTGTTTCCTATTTATATATATATATATATATATGTATGGAATATCATAATTATGAAAATTATATCAATTATAAAAACAGTCAGCTCACAATAGCTTCAACCAAACGACTTTTAGGTTTTCTACGGTGGATAACTCACGTCAGCTTTTTTATAGTAGATAACTTACAATAATTTTTCACGGCTCACTGCACAACCAAAACGTACACTTAAAGCACTAACCTCCGTGATACTTCCTCCGTCCCGTAAAACCTTTACTTTTTACTATAAGAGACAGGTTAGTAGTATAAACAAATGATTTAAACTCTCTTCTAAGTGGTTTATTGTCAGCTTATTGTTCCAAAAGATTCGCAAAACAAAAGGCACAATTTACTATCCAAATAAACTATAAACCCATGTTGAGTTATGCTAGTGAAAAAAAAACTTGTTTTTTTGAAGCTTCTCAATATAAGGTACAGTACTAAACACTGCATGGATCGTATTCTGCATAGATCCAAAGTAGCGTGTATATATATATATATATCTCTGAGATGATTAAGTAATCATGTGTTTGTTTGTTTATTTACGAGTAACGTCAGGCATGACGTGTAGAGTTATGGGTATATCGATTATACTCGTCGACAGCCAAGTATCGTATAGCTATAGGTACGTCGTACGTATAGTAGCTCGCGGCTGGACGTACGTACTGTCAGTGTCAGCCAAGTGGGTTAACTCGTATCTAATAAGATATAACTTAAAAATCATACTTATAAGATATAATTTTATAAGATACTCCCTACATCTCCTAATACATTAATCTCGCGTTGAAAAAGATATTTTATAATACGAGAAATCTGGATAGTAACACTGTCTAGATTCAAGTTTTTTGGAATTTTTATTTAATATTGGACTGTTATATTGTGAGATGGGAGAGTATAATCGATATGTGACTGTGTATGATTAGGAACAATGCTTTAATCATATCAGTCGACTCGTCCTCGTGTGGCGCCGTTTTGTGGTGTCCAGCGTGCCACAAGCTAAGGTGGTGTTTAGTTCCATGAAATAAAGTTTAGTCCGTATTAAATTATACGTTTAAACATCAATTAATTCATGATTAGCAAATGTTTACTGTAGCATCACATTGTCAAACCATGGTGTAATTAGGCTCATTAGATTCATTTCATGAATAATCTACCGATTATAAATGAGTTTGTAAATAGTCTATACTTAATACTCTAAAATAATAGTTAAATATTCGATATGATGAGACTAAATTTAGACTAGAGAAAACAAACACTCAAGATACGGCGACGGTGGGACGGACCGGCCGCGGAAATATCTTAGGAAAAACGAAGACTATGGTGGCAAGTGGCAAGATTACTTGTGGATCGACCAGCTGCTTACATGTGGATTAATACAATACTTGGTAGGAGTAGACATCCGAGGTGGTCGTCGTTAGTTGACGTGATCCGTATGCATGTGGTGGTTCTGGCGAAAAGAAATTCCATTATTACAAAGCCGTATATGCAAGTCGGCAGCATCTTGGCTAAGATAGCTGCTCGGAGACGGAGAGGCGCGTCGAGAGAGAAACAAAAGCTAGATACAGACGGGGTCGTTGGCGATTTTTTTTAAAATAATATATTTTTTTAAAAATAATTCAAATATGATGCTCGATTTTGAAAATTTATAAAAATAGACTATCGTCGGCACGTGATCGGCCGAACGTGCCAGATCAGGCCACGTTCGGTACTGCATCGGCCGAACGTGGCCACGCCAACCTTGTTTGGCACTTTAACAACTGAACGAGGCCGCGTCAGCGCCGCCGTGGCCACGTCAGTCTCGTTCGACACTTCAACAGCCGAACGAGGCCGCGTCAGCGCCGCCATGGCCACGTCAGCCACGTTTGATACTTCAAGTGCTGAATGTGGCTGACGTGGTCAAATTTGCTGATTCAGTGCCAAACGTAGCTCTATAAATAGGGTCACTGCATCAGCGAATTTGGCCACGTCAGCCACGTTCAGCACTTGAAGTACTGAATGTGGCTGACGTGGCTATGTTCAGACGAAGTAGTCATTGCATCGCTGACGTGGCTACATTCGCCCCGATCAAGTACTGAACGTGACCTGATCTGTCCACGTTCGGCCGATCAAGTGCCGACGGTAGTTTAATTTTGTAATTTTTTGAAATCGAGAATCAGATTTGAATTTTTCTTCTAAAAAAATCCTAGGCAACGTAGGGCTTTTTGAGAAGCTTCTGGCAGCTATAGCTAGTTCAAATTGTGAGAACCAGTACCTGCAAAATAGAAAAATGAACGACGATTCAAAAGCTAAAAAACACCAATTATTTTTTGAGATTCTCAACAACTAAATGTTCAGACAGACTATCCAGCTACCGAGAATATCTAGCTAAAAGAGAAACTCCTTCAAACGGGCCGTAGTACAATACTGCAGTACTAGTTGAGTTCGGAAATACCGGTTAGTTTTAACTTTAAGAATTCAAAACTTAGCTAGTATTATTTCAATATAATAAACTCATACAGCTCGTAAAAAATATACGAAACCATATTACTATTACTAGTCAAGTTTTGAATTCTTAACTTAATGTTAAAATTATACAAGCTATCTTTTTTGAACGGTGTAATTAACTCACGTGCCGATCAAGACTTAGAGAAATAATAATAAGTTGATCAGAGAGTTACCGCATCAAATTTGGGTTGAGGTGGATGAAAGATAAGAAAGACATATTGTTAGCTTACAATATATATTCCTAAAAACTTTGTAAGATAATGGTGTGGATCACACGTTAACATATATTATGTGTCGGCACAATAAAAAACTACACAACATATTTGGATATAAAGAACCTCGAAGGGTTTGAACCGTCACGCTAATGCTTAAACTGAATTTGAGATCTCTGAACATGATAATAGCCTTCCATATAATCAGAACGAGACTCGTCTCGTCTCGTTCGACCTTACAGAAGAAAGATATTTATATGTAAGATCATAACAAGGTAATACAAAGTTATATGCTTTATATCGAATCGACTATTACATGGTATACAATGATATTCGTACGACTAATTTAGTAATATTTCGTGTGAATAAGGTCGAAGCTATACTGCTTCGAAAAGTTCTAAGAGCCCATGGTTCTATACTTCTCATTCAATGGCTTCAAAGCTTCTTCATCCTGAAGGGGTTTCGGTCAAAACATACTTCACATCATCGCTTTGTCCAAGGCTTTGTTCATACATAGAACAAAGTAAGCTTCCTCGGCTTTGCATAGGGTTTCTGGAAGTCATTGTTAGCCTCAGTTAGGGTGAAGACATTTCCACTAACAATATGTTTTAGCTACATTCTGACGATCTTATCTGACAAAATTCATATACATATCAATTAATCTATACACATCTATTTACAAGTGACTCTACGAATTCCCCACTCGTACGATTGAATATGCACAAGCAAAACAGAAACAATCATACGACGCATGAGAAAACGTAAACGACGAGCGCACTTGACAGTCGTTGACCCTACACGAGCAACACGATCGATTGGTCGATCCAGCACTCGGTCGCGGAAGCCCCAAAATATATGTTTTATATTTCGAGTCAATTTTAGTTTTCTGATTTGACAAAGTATTTGCGATAGGATAGATTTAAATGAACAGAAATAAAGTATTTTGCGATAAACAGAGAGTAGTTTGCCGGATGAATTGTTGAAGGATTAAAAATACATTTAATGCTAAAAAATAATAAACAGATTAAAATATTTTCTAATAATATAAATAATTATTAAAAGTACACCATTTGAAAAAATGGTTAAGTGTTTTCGTGTCACCCTTATTTTCCAATTCGGCAGAAATGTTATTAAAATTTCGATATTTGCTTATATACCATTACTATTTCAAATATATTCTTTTACGTCATTTTGGCCCATCTACAAACTCTGAATATTTTTTCATATGTCATTACTATTTCCAATTCGCCATTTTATTTCATTACTCCTTTATGAATATTTGAACCCAAATGACATAAGAGAGTGAATTTGAAATAGTAATGACATATGAGCAAATATCGAAATTTTAATGGCATTTCCGATGAATTGGAAAATAATGGTGGCACATGAGCAATTAACCCTTTAAAAATAGAATAATTTGATTTATGCCATTAAAATTTTATGACTTTAGAAAAATGTCATAACAATTCGCATATTTAGATTTACGCCATTATAGAATTTTAGCTATTTGAAAATGTAATGACATATTTTAGGATTCTTTAAATTTGTAATGGTATAATTTAGAGTTTTCTGAAATTATAATGACATAAATATAAATATATGAATTGTAATGATATTTTTTTAAATTCACAAAATTGTGATGACGCAAATCGAACTTTGAATTAAAAAATTGTAAAATATGATCGCAAAGTCTGAAGAAATTGACTTGCATTGATGTCAAGGTGTAATTTCATTCCGATATAAAGCTTAAAACATTATATATAATGTATTGTTGTAATTGAGAAATATTTCTGTCAATTCGAAATAATATTTCAATAATGTTTCATTTAGAGTGCACAAGATTTTTTTTTAAAAGTTTTAACACCGTTTTATCACGTTCTAAAAAAATATTTCAATAGATGAAATATTTACTGACGTTATTTACAACATAAAAAACAACTTTACGAAACACCATTATTGTTATATTTCCGTAGCTGAAACTACAAAATTCATACATTTAACTTCAATTTCATAATGTTTCAGTAATAAAACGTTAACCAAGAGTATCTCTAAGAGATGTCCAATATATTCCTTTATATTTATTTTTATGAATTTTAGTCTAAAATATATCTCCAATAACTGATCAGTGTGACTCTTATTTTTAAAATCACAACTATTGATTGAAGAGATGGTAATAAAAGAAAAAAAATATTTAAATATTAAATTTTATTAGGAAAAATAATTATATAAGAATTTTATATAAGAATTTATGGAAAAAATAGCGACCGATGCAAGTAGCGAAACATTTTTTATTTTTTAAGAGCCACGGTGGAGGAAGGAGAAACCGAATACGCCTTCTGGATTGATCGATTCCCTCCCCCACGATCTCTCATCCGCATCCTCTACTCGATTCCTCTCTCCTCCTCCGCCTAAATAACCGCGAGGCGTCCGAGGGCGCAAGCCATTTTCATTCTCCGGCCTCCATTCCCTCTCGAGTCTCGTCCCGTCCCTCTCGTCTCGTCTCGTGTTCCTCGCATCTTCCGCCGCTTTCTAGTATTGTGGACTGGTGGGAGGAGGGGGGATAGGTCATAGGTACGTCGGATTTTGGTTGACATGGCGGCGCCCGCGGCTTGTACGGCCGATGGCTTATACGGCCGCCTCAACAGGAGCAGCACGCGGGGGTTCCTCGCCTACGTGGCGGCGGGAGCGGCCTGCGCTGGGGTGCTCGCCTGCTTCGTCATCTCCGCCGCCGAGCCGGATGCTGGGGATGAGGGAGCCAATGGCGGCGGCGGCGGTCTCCGTCTGTCCTCGCGCTCGACGCGCGTCTGGCCTGTAAGCCGTTTGTTCGTCTTTTCCGCCGGTTCGGTTCTGTTGCGCGTGCGTCTTTTGCTTTCTGTTTTCGGTTGTGCTGACCTCGTGGATCGGTGTGCTGCTCCGGGCAGGACCTCGCGCTCAACTGGCAGGTGGTGGTGGCCACCTTCGTCGGGTTCCTAGGGTCGGCGTTCGGCACCGTCGGCGGCGTCGGCGGGGGAGGGGTATTCGTTCCCATGCTCAACCTCGTCGTCGGATTCGACACCAAGTCTGCCGCTGCGCTCTCCAAATGTAAGTTGCGCTCATCCACATGGACCACATCATCGCCGGCTGGTGCTTATGCGTCCGAGCATCCGATGGGGTCGATTTTCTGAGGCCCGACCACGTGACGCATGTTCGTTTTGTTTCGGCGCAGGCATGATCATGGGGGCATCGGCTTCATCTGTGTGGTACAACCTGCAGGTGTCACACCCGACCAAGGAGGCACCGGTCATCGACTACAAACTCTCGTTGCTCTTCCAGCCTATGCTAATGCTCGGGATCACCATCGGGGTCGAACTCAGCGTCATCTTCCCCTACTGGCTCATTACAGTCCTCATCATAATCCTCTTCATAGGTTTGTGTACCTACGGCTTGCATGCGGCCAAAATGTGTTGTCTGTACTTTGTGTGCCTGGTGAGATGAGAGATCACTGAGATGGATGTGTGTTTGGTGTGATTGATGGCTTGCAGGGACATCCTCGCGATCCTTTTACAAGGGAATTATCATGTGGAAGGACGAGACGAAGATTCTGGTTGGTTCTTGTCACATGTTCTTTGTTGGTTGTTCGCTGTCTAATTAATATGTCCTGATGGTCTCATGATCTCTTATACTTTTTCTTGCTCTGGGAATTATCACAAATGGAGATGCAGGAGCGAGAAGAGCAATCCAAGTATGCCTGTGCCCGAAGCGATGGTACGAAACAGTCTAAAGCAATTTGTAGCTAGAGTCTGAAAATCATTTTTTATAATTTTTAACATGTTAGGATCCAATTTTTGCAGTGGTTATTGACCCGAGTTACGGAGAGCCCCTCCTGTCTCAGCCTCAGCCCAAGGAGAAGTCTGCCATGGTAGGCCATACATACCTGCTAGGCTGGCTGTACTATATGTGATCTACTCCCTCTCTAGAAATATAAGGGTGTGTTATTGGTGCGGTCTTCAACTTATTCAACTTATATTTTTTACTGTTAATTTTTTCACTATATATCATCAACAACTATAAAATTAATATCGATTGAAAGTATTTTGACTATTTTCACATATGAAATAACTGCCACATGTATATAATATAAAAAAATACATTCTTTTAGCTTAATTAGTAGTAAAAACTTAAAATGATTGATTTTTCAAATGCATACACTCCTTATATTTCTGGATAGAGGGAGTAAAAGCACTGCTTACTACCTGATCATATAGTATGAGCAAACTGTTTGACCAACTTTGGAACAATGTCATGATTTGCTTAGGAGCAATAATTAAGTTTGTCCAATGATGTGTATGTGTTATGAGCGGTTTTAGTTGAGTTTGGTAGATCTCTGAACATACAAGAAAGCAATAAGAAACAAAAGTTCACTTTGTCCCTATGTGCCGTGATCAGTGATTGATGCTCTTTTTTATTCTAGGAGACTTTGTTGTTCAATTTGAGATGGAAGAATATCCTAGTTCTAATGACTGTCTGGTCATCTTTCTTACTGCTGCAAGTCCTCAAGGTATCCTCCTTTTACATCCAACGCAAGACTAGTTCTTTAATTTTAATCTTGTCTATTTGAAAATTTCTTGCCACTTAACACTGATTGGCACCTCAAAAAAGAACATTGATTTGCACACCTTTTCTCCTGTAAGCAGCATTGCACATTTTGTAAAATACAGATGCTAACTGCTCATGGGCTCATGGCTCAATAATTCGTGCGCACATGTATGCATATGTGACTATGCGAGTCCATTTGTCAGTTTTTATTACTGTCTTGTAGCACAATCTGATCCCTGCTGTTCTGGTGTCAATTCTGCTTTACAGATAGGCTTGGCTTCCCCTGGCCCTTTTTGGGTCTGATATCTGTGATTAACTGCTCTATGTTTTCTTTCCCTGCAGAATAACTCACAATCATGCAGCACTTTCTACTGGGTGGTCAACATTCTTCAGGTGAGACATCATTCTACCTCATGACACTGATCGTATAAACTGATTAATATATGATTGAAGTTTTCCTCTGCTTGCGCATTGAAAGATGATAATATCTAAACAGTTGTTGATTGATTTAGGTCCCAGTTGCAGTAGGTGTATTCCTGTGGAAGGCCATACAGCTGTGCAGAGAGAGCCGTGCTCGACGCATGAATGGGAACTGGGAGTGTGTCTGTGAGGCCTCTATTGAGTGGTCACCTGCACAACTCATATTATGTGCTCTCTGTGGTGTGCTTGGTGGTACTGTTGGTGGTCTTCTTGGATCTGGAGGCGGGTTCATCCTTGGTCCACTTCTTCTTGAGCTTGGTTGCATCCCTCAGGTATTTATATTACTTCAGAATTTCATTTCTCGTGGTTCAGATGCAAATGTTAATTCATATAAACATATTTATTTAAGAACAGTAAAATTTATATATATGTGTTTAAGCTATTGTCTTGTTGCTCACATGCAACACATGAGAGAATGTGGCCAGCCTTACCAAAGTCATATAACAAGTGAAATATACATGCAAAGGGAGTCATGGTAATAAGAAACACCAAATATGCACTGCAGTTCCATGTGTGGTGTTGTACTCCCAGTATAGATAGAGCATTGCAGTGCATTTGCACCTAGACATGATCATTGACAATTGAAGAAAGATCTTGTCATTGTCTATCTGTTAGCTAGTTTCTCTGGGTGTGAGCATCCTTACAGGAGAGAAAATGCCAATACAGCTTGGCTTCCCCTCAACTCTGAATGCATTTGCTGAATGAAGCCTATCAGCATCAATCCATGTAGTTGCAAGATATAATTTGAAACCACCAATTATAGATCATCTTCTAATTTCATAATTTCGTCAATCGTCATACTATTGAAGGCAAGCATGCCAAATAAACAGTGCAGGATACAGCATGTACATGTTATTATTTTGGCAGGTTAAACAAAACTGTCTGTGATTTTACAATTTACATATGTATTTGTGGAGCATAAGGGTACAGGGGCCCACTAGTCATCTTTTTACATTATGGATTCCATGAGTATTATGAAGACTATAAGCCTGATAAAATCAGTCGCCCTTTACATTGTTTATGGACATGCATTTCGTGAATCTTGCATATGATGAAGAAATATCTCCAAGCTGCATGTTCTGAGCAGACAAGCTATTTTTCTATAGTGTCTTCATAATTTAACTAGGGAAGTAGCACACTGAGCTGGTTGCCAATATAGTTATCCACACCGCGCCTTACTATCATCCAAAAAGGAAGCATATGGCAGTAATTGGTACAAATCCCATGTGGCACTTATTGTTTATTGGTCTACACTCTACATGCAAAACCTAGATGGGGAAACTGTGTATGTCATTCTTGTTATTCGTGTAATGGACGGAAAAATTGCTGAGATCTAGATGCATCTAGATACTCTGTATTGGTGCAATGGTATGAGCGTGCTGAACTGTCATTTGAGCATAATTTTATTATCAAATTGATTAGGGAAATAACTAATACTTTAATACGTGAATTAATCAAAACCATTGGAAAGAAAAACAACTATCATTCTTTTTCTTCATGCCCAGATGAATGTTGTGCTTAATCATTTGCTTCATGTGATATTCAAATTCTATGTTCCCTTTTCCCTCTCTGGAAATAACACTGAAAGCAATTGTTATTTGTCAGGTTGCAAGTGCAACAGCACATTGTGATGATGTTCTCTTCATCCCTCTCTGTGGTGGAGTTCTACTTCCTGCACAGATTCCCAATCCCTTATGGTAAATTTCTGCCTGCTAATCTCTGTTTAGAATTAATATTTCTAGAATAACTGTTTAATAATGATTTGAACTATTTGTTCCTGCAGCTCTCTACCTAATCTTTATTTCCATATTGGCTGGATTCTGGGCCAGTACTTTGTCCGGAAACTTGTGCATGTGCTCAAGCGAGCTTCTCTTATTGTCTTCATCCTATCATCTGTCATCTTCGCAAGTGCTCTTACAATGGGTATTGACTGAAACTCTTTAACCGAATGCCTTCAGATATACTTCCATTAGGGTTTGTTGCATTTGTCAATCTCAGTCCTTTTTAGCTAATTTCTGTCACGCCACTGGTTTAGTTCGTGAATTGTCAAAATACCACTCTATCGTTAAGTTTGACTAACACTGTTAAGTCAACAGAGTTGGACACTACCATGGACAAGATTTCCCTTTGAATAATCACAATAAAAAAGGAAAAACAAAAGGTAAAAGAAAATACACATGCCTTTCCCTTGTGTCCCTTCCGCTCCAACAGATCTGGCGGTGGTAAAAAGGGAAGGGTATTTTTGGCCTTTTCTAACCTCAAACAGTACAACAGAAACCCGATGGAAATGTTGACGGCAGTGACATTTTGGTGACTTTTGTCTGGCTTGGCTCTCGAGTGGCACCGTAGCAATGAGTTTTTGAATGACTTTTTGACATTTGGAACATGTGATAATGACAAATATACATTTGTTTCTTTTAGTTAATGGACCAGTAACTAGTGAGCAGTCTAACTGAAATTCAGCCACCGTGGGCATTTACAATGGGTCCCTGGTTTTCCCTTAGAAACGTCTTAAACACACACTTTACTTTAGTATGCAGTTCGCTAGTATTCTTTTAGATAGTTTTGACTTTTGACAACTTAAACCAGTTTTGCAGGAAAAGCCACTCCTTGATTAACCTCTATATGCTTTTCGCTTTATCTATGATTGTCTTTGGACCAATTTTCTAGCTTTCCTAACAAAAATTTCCTCATAAATTCAGGTGTTGTTGGAATCCAGAAGAGCATCGCTATGATCAACAACCATGAGTACATGGGGTTCCTCAACTTCTGCGAGTAACTGGAGAACCCATCAGATTGTCCATATTCTCCGGGGAATGCAGGTCAACACCTAATTGACCTAACATCTCCCAAATTTAAATGGGAACAAAATAAAGTCGTGAAGTGCATGTGCAACCCGTTAGCCCCTCGCTAACCTGCAAGCGCCTGTCCGACGAAGAGTCATGCTGAAGTTCATACCATGCACGTGTTAGCTCCTAGCTAACCTGCAATCCTATGTCTTGGTCTTGTGAGTCTTCATGTTTTGTCATTCATGGTGTTAGCTCCTGGCTAACCAGCAAGTTAATGTGTCTCTAGGGAGAGTTGGCAGTCATGCCGTTCATTCTTGTGCTAGCTCCTAGCTAGCCTGCAATCAGTTATTGTATGAAACAATGTAAATACCCCCATTGCTTCTGTCCATATAAGATTGTTACATTTTGAGCTAGCCTGTATCTTGTTGCAACCTCTGCAGCTCAAACTCTCTTGGGATGATTCCTGCTGCAGCAGCTCAAATTGTGATGTAACATCCAAGCTCTTCCAGGCTACGGTTAACCATGTGTGTGTGTATATATATACCTGGCTGTGAGGGAGCTCCGACTGTTGTTCCAGATGATGCAGAGCAGCTTCGGCCAGGTCAAGCTGTAATGAAGCAAGGCCGTGTACACTAGTCAAGCAGTCGGGGGAGCTGCAGCGACCGGCATTGTTGAGTGTTTAGAACTTCAGATAAGATAACCATTCACTGTCACACTAGTCAAATCTTGAGAATTGAAAACCTGGAGCGGTTCATGTTGTTTGACCTCCAGAGAGCAACCTCCAATGTTTATGTTCAAGAGCCATGGCCTTACATCATCTTCCAATGGATGGATCTTAATGTTTAGGCAGGACAACATGGGGCGTGCATAAGGGCTACATGCACAACCGTTGTGTGTTGTCAAGAAGAATATTGCACACAGGATAGCGTGCTAATCAGCCTCGCACTACCTGTTGACGGTGGCGGTGCCTTCAGGTCGGCATAGCATCAAAATCCTGTTGGATGGGGATGGCATTCCGGGTTGCCCACAACCAGATGGCCCGATGTAATTAGCTAAACTAAAAAGGAAGGCAGTAATATCTTTTTGTCAGTGATCCAGTAACCTCAGATCAGGTACCTACATACTGGTGTTCCTGAAAACTTTATGGTTTCTGCAACTCCAGTGAATTTTTACTATCTAATGATGGGCATACTCTGCACTCCACACTTATAGAGGAGCACACGGAGAAATGTTGATCTGTGAACTATTGAGCACTTGCGTGTTTGTTTGTTATCTGCCAACAGGAATTTTGTTTTTTTTTTGTTTTTTTTAAAAAATCAGCAACAGGAGCGGGATAAAACTTTGCAAATATGACAGCTGAACATAATGCAGAAAACTATAGACAAGTTGAAATATCATTGCAGCAGCGAAGCTTGAAAGCTGCCGAATGGCTATATTTCTTCAAGCCTGTTTCTCATCATTCCCCCATACCATGATGTACTATGCAATACAAGGCAGATCCCTATCAAATTTATACAAAAAAGGGGGCCTTACAGAGAGTTTACTTGTATTGCATCTCCAAGTCTACCAGAAAGAGAAGACAAGTATCTTCTCTTGAAGCCCTGCAAACTTACTGGTTACACCAGAAGCTAACACTAAGAAGTCTCCTTATCACTCCAGAAGAACTTCATCTTCACTTATCGCCTTGTTCATGATTTTTGTCGATAAATCTGTGTCTTTGTCTGTATCTCCTTCCTCAACCTATTGTTCACCAGAGTGGATGATGTTCCGGTATTACCATCATGGTCTCTATCTACGGATGTGGCCTTTTCAGCATCCGTTGAAGCCAAAGCCACCGTCCCATTTGGTGGAGAAGCTGATGTCAGGTCAGTGAAGAGTTGTATTTGGTTGTTCAACACAGCTGTTGAATTTACTTGCTGCTCTTGTTGACCTTTCAAAGAGGTAGAATTAGTTTGATCTGATCCAGTATGGTTGCTAATCAAATTTACTGGAGCTGTATCAGCCTTGCTTTCTGAAACAGTGCTATGCATGGTTGTATTTGGATGAGAATATACATCAGCTTGAGAAGACCCAAGCTCACCAGCTGCATTTGATTCATTCACTCCTGTGCCTCGAAATGATAGTATTCCATTTGACAAATTTGTGGTGCCTTCAAATATTCTATCCATGCTCTTCAATTGCTCCTCTGGGAGAGGATTCGTCACTTCAGCATCATGATCCACGGAACTCGACACATCATCACCCTTGAAAGTCTTCTCCCTAGCCTCACGAGCTGCTGCTTCTCTGTGTTCCGCTTCCTGATTGTCATGAGGCACTGCAGTTGAAGCATCATCCACATATAATATTTTCTCTTGGGCAAGATGGGGCAGCTCATCTCGCTCCAATGACAGAGGGTCGTGACTAACAGCACTAGATACATTATCACCATGAAAGGTCTTCTCTTGATCCTCCTGAGACCGTTCCTTCGGTTCTTCATCCTCAAACACACCCACATCCTCAGATCCTTCATCCTTACCAGCAGAATGCTCACCATTCTCAGGAAGATCATCATCCTTGTCCAGGTCTGGTTCATCAATAGGGTCTTCATCATTCTCATCGTGCTTCATTTCTTGCTCCATCTCTTCATTTTCTTCATCCTCAATCCGTTCATCCAACGTTGATGAATCAGCCTCCATCTTCGTAGGGAGGTCCTTCCTGCCTAATCTGATCATCTCACCCTCGTTCTGATCATCTTTATGTGGCTCATTGGTCTCATTTTCATTATACGCCTTCTTCTCATAGGAATGCTTAACTTGGTATATCAACCAAACAGAAACCAGAACCAAGAGAGTTATCTGAAGAGCCTTCTTTAGCTTCAGACCTTTGGATCTGTAATTTCTACTAGAGCTTTGCCTCAACATTTTAGCCTATGGAAAGAAAGCAATAACCTCAAAATCCAAACTTTTCGCCCGATATCTTCACTCAACACCTTGATTCCTACATTAAGATACTGACAGAACATAAGCACAATTCTTAATCCAAAGAAAAACAAACTGATAAAAATACTACAATGAATGGACAGTATATTTATTTGCTCCTCTTCATAAAGAAAAATATCCAAGTCATCTTGGTGAAAAAAGGTTCAAATGCATATATGAAAAAATCCTAGAACTTGTAGGCACTATTAGCATTTAACAAAGGCATGTGTGCAAAACCAAACCTAAGGCAACTTCAAGGAAAACCGACTACTTGGGGCTCCTACAAAACGAACAAAATGAAGCGTGTGCTATATTAATACTCTCCAAAACAGCACACTGCACAAATCAAGGCCGATGCAGCCCTAACAAGCAAGTAGAAATGCAATCTTTCCACAAAGCTTATAGCAGACCACGTCAAAACTCATTAGCTAACATTTCTTAGGCACCGACTATAGACGCAGAAAAGGATGATCTAAACCAGGAAGATGTAACCAGAGCTGGCTTGAAATGGCCTAAACAGGTTAGGCTTCAAATCAATCAAGAGCGTGAAAATCAAACAAAGACGCTATTGGCAGAGCAAAGATTCGATTTTTGGAGAACACACACGGTCCGCAATAAGCATATCTCACTATTGGTATTTCTTGCCAAATCCAGGCATGCCCCAGCTAAACAACCGCTAATCCGGCATACCCTAGCATCCCAAACAACCTCCTCGACGCAAACACCCAAGAAACCCAAACCCATGAGGCGGACGTAGAACATAGCCATGGTTGCTCACCTTTGGATACCAGCAAGAAGATGGAAGCAGCAGCTATTGCTTGGGGCCTTGCTTCCTCTTCCCACCACAGAGGGATTTAAAGGACAAGCACACAGGAGGGGGGCAGACAAGCAAGATTGGTCCAAATCAAGATGCTTGTTCACCTAAATCCTCTCCCCCACTAGTGAAAGACCGGATCTAAATACAGGCACCTATCCAAGATTGTTTATCCAGAGCCGAAGAGAAACAGCTCATAAACAAATGCAGCAGTGGATTTCGGCTTGTGCATGCGGTTATTGTGGGGAATGGTGGTAGGTGCTAGGCTGGGGAGAAGGGAGGGGGAGATCTATGAATCTATGATGCGATGTGGATGGAGAGGCAGCTTTCGAGTCACAAGCGGGTGGAGACGAAGGAAGGAGGCCAGGACTCAGGAGGGTGGAAATGGTGAGTTTTATGTGAATTCCACCCTGACTTTTCCATTAACTTTTTATTTTTTGTGGAAGAAAACTTGACCTTCTTGTGTTTGGGGTTGGGGCTGGGAGCAGTGAGCTTTGGAGGTCTCGTCTCGTCGTCACTCGTCACAGCTGCCGGTTTGCCACTTCCTAAGCTCAGGCCATGGTTTCTGTTTGGTGCAACGCCTCTTGACCTAGCTGCGGCCATGCTCTCACAGTCTCAAAGAACACATTTAGTCCACACGAGCTACACTTACACCTGACTTTTCAAAATGGAGTTAAACCTGCTACAAGGTGTTAGGTCCGGGGGCATAAGAAGTCAGCCGCAGGATGCCCGTCAGTGTGAAGTCCCCAGAACAAGAGAAATTTTGCCACACGAAACACAGAAAAAGGCGCGGCTGGTGGACGGGGACGGCGGCGGCCAGGGACAACGAGTCGAGATCTGGCTGGTTACTTGGCTGGCAGCGGCACGGACACGGAGCCACGAGCTGGCGGGCGGAGGATGGCGCCCCGGCGGAGCGGAGGGAGGGGGGGCGTCGGTGATGGCGGCGGGGCCCGGCACCACCGGCGGCACCGTGGGCTAAGGCTGCAAGGACAAAAAGAAATAGAAATCTCTGTTAATAACAAAATCGCTCAGCTTCAAGTTGCACATGCAATTCTCACACCACGAGTTACACTAGGCGAGGCCGCATCGTCACGCGCAGCGCAGTGCAATTCGTCCGTGCAACCTTGCATTTGCCTCCACGGCGAGGCGAGCAGCCGTAGCGCCGTACGCGCGCGTTCGTGGCCGCGGTTGGCCCACCGGTGGCGCCTCTCGCCCGCCGTCAGGAGAGCTGCGAAGCTGCGAGCGCACCACCTTGTACGCCGACCTGATCGCGTCGGCGTGCCGCCGCCGCCCTGGCCCTGCCCGCTCCGATCGGTTTTCTACACGGTTTCGACGGTTTTCTGCTTGGTTACTCCGTGATACAAACCGGTGGTTGCTCGTCACGGGCATTCAATCCATGTCGCTTGCTCTGCTCCTGTTCTCCCGTGAGGATTAGCCACCACGCGACACGGCGTAATCCATGTCGAGGGTTGATCGGCGACAGATTCGAGAGCCACCGTGCACGTAGGATCGACGAGATTTTCAGAATTGAGATCACGACGGAAAGAGAGAGCAAAGTTTATTCTAGAATTGAGACCATGGCGGAGAGAGAGAGTAGCAGCAGTTGTTGACTGGGCCGGGCATGGCCGATTGCGAGCCGGCCGAGGTAGGCGGCGAAGCAGCTGGTCTGGTGCGTCAATAAAGGGCCCAGTCTACGCGCGCCACGGGCCCAGAGGCCCGCGTGACGGCGAGGCGGCCGCAACCGCATGCAAACCCCCCCTCCTCTCCACCACCACCCAGCGAAACGCAGGCAGAGACGGGCGATCGAGCGAAACGGTTGCTCCGCCAACCCCACACCTCCCCGCGCGCGCGGTGCCGTCCTCCTCCGGACCGGGCCGACCGGCCGGCGATCCACCGAAACCTCACGTCGTCGCGCGCATCGCACCGCATCGATTACGAGGTACGCGTACGCGCGTGTGATCGGTTTAACCGAACCGACCGATCGAGAGCAGTTCTGATGTATATGCCTCCCCTCGATCTATGGCTCGCCGACGGTCTCCAGCTCCCCCACGCGCGCGTCGAGGAGATCGAAACGCCGGCGCGGATCGCATATGCATGCATGGCCGCCGGCTAGCGCCTCGGCACGCGGACGCGTGAATTCGTGCAAACCGGCGGGGATTTCGCGGCAAAAGCGCGCGCGCAGTGGGTTCGGATGCTCTGATCGACCCGTTCGATCGAGCAGCGGATCAATTTGCCGCCGAGCCGTTTCCGCAGAGGCATTGTGCATTGTGCCTTCTCTTCGACCGATCCAAATTCAAAAACGAAACGAATGAGTTGTTTGGGTGGCTAGGGGGCATGAGATCGGGAGAGCACGTGTCCTTTCCACCAGACACTTTTTGGGGGCATCAGATAGATTAGAAGGCAAACTAAATGTTTCAATCAGATTGCTTCCTGACAAGTAAAATGCATAATTCTCTCAAACTTGCGGTTGTTGCGTTCAATTGTAAATTTCTAGTTTCAATGTGAGATCGATTGGCACGACTTATTTATTAATCGTGATGGTGAAATGGCCAGGAACTTGGATTACTGTTTAGTCATGACCTAAGTCGGTGATTAGCACAGCCGAATTCAACGAGATTCTGTTCCTTATCAATGTTAGCTAGCTCACCATTATCATGGTGATTAAATGTTTCGTCCGTTGTGAATTCGCAGTTCTTTCATGGGTAAATGGTCTGGATTTCCAATTGGTAGAGCCAGGGGATGGATTTTTTCTGCCCTTCTGACTTCGGCGGGCATAAACATCGCCTTCTGCGCGCTGTTCCTGTCCCTCTATTCAGTCCTCAGGAAGCAGCCTCACAACTTCGGCGTCTACTTTGGAAGGCGGCTAGCCGAAGAGAAGTTCCGGCAGCAGGTCGACTACTTCTCATTCGAGAGGCTATTGCCTACCGCTGGATGGATAGTGAAAGCATACTGGTGCACAGAAGAAGAGATACGGCGTGTTGCTGGCTTGGACTCCGTGGTGTTCCTCCGGCTCTTCATTTTCAGGTCTTTCTTTCGCCTTGATTCTGGTTTAGGCCCCGTTGCCTGCGGCTGGAATCAAACTGATTCACGTCAAAACTGCTATTTATGCCATGTTGTTTGAACACATATTCTTCGTGTTTTCTAGCTCCCTAGTCAACCATCCCGTTGTTTAGTACTTCAGTATGGAGATTTTGATAGCTCGAGTACATATGCCGTTATCACACGTTTTTTGTTGCTGTTAACTTGTTTCTTCTGCAGCATACGTATCTTCTCGATAACTTCTCTTGTTTGCATATTTGGAGTGCTTCCTGTAAATTACCATGGGAAGAAAAGGCTCACTCGCATATTCCAGCGGAGTCTCTGAATGTTTTTACAATTGCAAATATCAGAGAAGGATCACGAATGTAAGATCTTTATCTTTATCTCGCTTACTGGATGTAGTTCTGTCATTCTCTCTCTCTCTCTCTCTCTCACTCTCTCTCTATCTCTCTCTCTCTCTCTCCTCTCTCTCCTCCTCTCCTCTCTCTCTCTCCTGCGATCAGCTTTCAGCCAGGAAGTCCAAGAGAATTACTGCCTCAAAATATAGAGATATAAGTTTTTTACACGGTATCATTAGTTACTTTTATTACATATCATCAATAACTAAGATAAACCATATGAGAATTATTTTAATATCAATCTAAATATATAACATGCATAACACTAAACTAAATATTTTAACTAATATCAGTTAATAAATAATATAGATATTGACTTTTCTTAAAAAATATGAGTGTATTATATTATAGAACAGAGGTATTACGGCCTGGACATGCAGCTTGAAGCAAATTTCCCCATGTATCATATATCGTGATCATCTAAGTTTGATACACGCAAAGGAATAACATTGCATAGACCGAGATAATGCGTCACGATTAAAGTAATATATAAATTATTATATGATAGGAAGTCAACGGCCCATGGTTTATCAGGGAAAACAAGATACATGCTACAATTAAGAAGAAAACCAAGGCCTCAGTTTTGTAGTCAACAAACGAACTATTTATTGAACATATTTAAACTCAAATAAGTATTTATTAGTCATAATCCATGAAAATGTACTCGATAAGTATTTTATTAGTGCGTCTTTAATGGTGAATACTTAGGAGTCCCTATGCATTATGCATTCCCAGGACAGATTAAGATTATTCAGCATTATGTATTTTATTTCTAGGTGTTTTTAATTTATTTTTCCATGTAGTAATACATTGTAGCTTGTTGATCTGTAGAACGTTCGCGACATATTATTTCACGACTAAGAAAACCCCATCTTTCTTGAACTAGATGGATTACTAACATCCGCTCACGACAAAGCTTTTTAGTTCTTTCATTTGGCAAACTCAAATGTTTTTTATTGATCAATTCTTGTCATGTATGAAAACATTCCTTCTATTATCTGACATCTTTGGTTCTTTGACCAGGGCTTTGGGTGCATTGCGTTGCTTTATATGTTATAACAGTGTCAGCGTGTATTCTTCTTTACTATGTAAGGCCTGGTCCACAATTGTTCTCTCTACCGAATGGTTTTTACCTTCAGTTTTCCTCCTTGCTCAAGCAGACGTTTGTTGCTGCTGATTTATATCATCATGTTGTAGGAGTACAAGTACATATCAAGGAAGAGATTGGCACATATTACTGGATCAACACCAAATCCTGCTCATTTTTCTGTGCTTGTCCGCTCAATTCCAAAGTCAGATAATGAGCTGCTTGATGACACGATCAGAAATTTCTTTGTTAACTATCATGGATCCAGTTACTTGTCGCATAAAATGATATATCGGAAAGGAAATATGCAGAAATTTGTGGTGAGTTCGTTTCAGCGGCACAAATTACGTTGTTTTCAATATTGCTGGAATTCAAATTATTTAGTCTCTACAATTTTATATTCTTCTAAAAGGACTTACGGTGTTGAACATGATGCATGTTCACGCTTCTTGATTTAATATTTCCTATCCCGGCAACGTGCGGACAAAATAATTTCATACTCGAAGTTCAGATTATTGCGTCTGCTTCAGTTTCAAAATGATATGAAATAGGTCCACACGTTGTTCTGAGACCATCTGCTCAGGCATCTAATGTTTCTTTCTTCAGGATAATGCAGAGAGGGCATATAGGAACTTTGTAAAAGTAAAACTTTCTGCATTTGGACAGAGCAGAATCTAACGTGTCCAGATGCGGTCTTTGTGGAGTACGAGCGTCCTCTTTTCAGCTTTACCGCAATAAGTTCATTGACAAGAAGAAGTCAGACCTCAGTGATCCAGATGTAATTGAAGCTCAGAAGGTCTTCTCCTACCTGATATCATTGCCATTTGATTTGACAACTATTACATTGGACCAGTACATTACATGATCACGTTCCTAATTACTTTGATCCAAAATATTAGTTGTTTAGGACACTAGAGCATCTCCAAGAGATTACCTATATACCTACTTAAATTTGAATTTAGGTATTTTTGTGAAAAATGAAGCTCCAAAGTTTCCCTAAATAAGTCTCTTTTCTAATCCATTTCTTAAATCACTATTTACTCTCTCAAATATAGGATTAGTTTGGCAAATTCCTATTTCATTTGTACATATTTTTTTGCATTTGTATTGTTTTCTTTGTGTGTTGTTATAAGTTAGATGATACACATATTTGAATGCATTATAATTTTACACAAATTTTACATATTTTAGATCATATCTGTAGGATTTAAAAATAGGGATCGAGATTATAGGGAAACTGTTATAGATTGATTAATTTTTAGGAAGAGATAGAGTTTAGGATGATCTCTATATGTGATTTAGGGAGTAAAATTTAGGAGATCTTTCACGTTGATCCTTTGTCTAGCAATTTCTATGAAATATGTTATTTGAAATAGAAATAATTACATATTATGAAAAAAATTCATGTAGAGGAGGTGCATTACTTAACCATTCATATTCTATAGTTCTTTCTATATTGATTTCTAAACCATGAGACTTAAAGATTAAGTTTAATGGGTACATATATGGTAACACTAATTTCTTTTGGGGTCGATGTATCTCCCCACTGAAACACAACCTTATGTTTCCAAGTAATTCTTTGCATTCTATAGTTAAAGATAAAAAAGTTTGATCGACACAATCTTAATATTATAATGGATCAGAGATAGATATCCTCATTATTGCTAAAAAAGTATCTCAGGTAGTGTGCGTGTAACTATGCAAGGTACGTAGGTATGTATCTCTGTTTTAATGTGGCATCAGCGTAATTCTTGTCATATCACTTAAACAGGACTGTCCCCAGGTGCTATAGTATTCTTCAAGACTCGCTATGCGGCGATTGTTGCTTCAAAAATTCTTCCATCTTCAAATCCTATGCTATGGGTGACAGATTGGCTCCAGAGCACGCGACGTCTATTGGTCAAACTCTGGATCCCCTATAGACAGATCTGGCTTCGGAAATTAGCGAGTACTTGCAGCTAGTGTTGGTTTCATGTTTGTGTTTATTGTTCCGTTGCGTTTGTTCAAAGTATGATGCAAGTGGATCAGCTTCAGCAGATGTTTCCATTCCTCAGAGGTGTACTGAAGAAGTAAGTTCAGAGATCACCACTAGTTTACCCGTCCAGATTTGAGGTTTACAGCGACTGAGCTCCTCCTTGATCGTCTTGTCTAGGTCCATTTTCGTCAGAGTTATAACGGGATATCTGCCTAGTGTCGTTCTGCTGCTGTCCCAGTACACGTTCCTCCATTGATGATTTCTTCTCTTCAATAGAAGGATCGATTTCTCGCAGTAGCAGGAAAAGAAGTGCATGCTGCAAGGTCTTGTTCTTTACCATCTGGAACGTCTTTTTGTTAATGTCCTCTCAGGATCCGTGATTAACCAGCTAAATGTACTCACGAAACCCAAGGATATGCCGTCTATGCTTGCTGAGCTCGTACCGAAGCAGGTGATGATATGTTGTTTATTTCCATTTTGCTGCACAGCTCAAAATCACTATGGGACGTTACTTTGCTCTTGTTAACTTGGATTCATGTTTTTTGAACATGAATTGCAGTTATATGCTGATTTTAAGCGGATCATTTCTGTTTCTACAGGCAACTTTCTTCATCACGTATGTCCTCACATCAGGCTGGGCAAGTCTATGCTCCGAGATACTGCAAGTGTACAACTTAATATAACTTCTTCAGAAAATGTGTGTGCTGTTATTGGGATGAGCCGGAATATGTTTACTCTTTCCCATATCATTATGTAGTCCCGAAAGTCCTCCTTTTCAACCTTCTTGGCTTCACATTTTCGATATTGGCACCTCTCATACTGCCCTTCTTGCTTGTGTACTTCTGCCTCGGCTACCTGGTGTATCGCAATCAGGTGAACGCATTGGCCTCTTAGCTGAACCTATCAACTTGTGTACCTGATATATCAACCAAAGATTATTAGGATCTTGTCAATCTATTAGAATAATTGTTTTTAGTTTGTTCCATCTGGTAACCATCGGAACAATTTTTTTTTGTGTGCAGATTCTGAATGTCTACTATCCAAAGTACGAAATGGGAGGGAAACTGTGGCCGGTCATGCACAACGGCCTGGTCTTCGCCCTGGTTTTGACACAGATCATAGCTCTTGGTGTGTTCACCATAAAGCACTCTCCTGTAGCTACAGGGTTCACCATCCTACTTCTCATTGGGACAATTCTCTTCAATGAGTACTGCAGACACCGGTTTGCTAGGATATTTGACTCCTTTTCTGCTCAGGTTAAGTAGAATCTGCTATATGCACACGAACCCTTCAGTTCATCTGAACTGAGGAAGCTTTGGTTTCTGCAGGATCTAATAGAGTTGGACAGAGACGATGAGCAATCAGGGAGGATGGAGGAGATACACCAGCACCTTCTGGATGCCTACTCTCAAGCCTCCAACATCAATGGCTCCAAATCTTCCAAGAATGGAGAAGGTCCAATCGAAATGGTTCTGGACGATCCGGCGCAAGAAGCATCGGATTCAAACCAAGAACTCATTGACACGGTGAAGAAGTGACGGGGGCGATTCAGGAACACGCGATCAGGAACACGTCGAAGAAAGTGACAGTTCTGCTCGTACGATGTAGAAGCAGTACAACCACCCATGTCAAAGCTGGCCAATTCGCTTTAAGATCTGTGCATTTTTTGATTACAAAACAGAATAGATGAACAAATACATTGGTGGGTCCCGCGTACACTTCGATTCCCATAAACCACCAACCTACAACATTTCTCTCGTTCCTCACTCGTTCTCTAATAGTGAATGAAAGATGGAATGACCAAGTAATTGAGTTTGTATTGGAATTTGATGAACATTATGAATAAGTGGTTGAGTCTGTAAAGATGTATGTATTCATTGACCAATAAATCTTTATATACACATGATAGGGGTGTCAGTTATACGTTTGAAAGGATGTCTTCCAATATACACATAGTGCACATAACTGAGATTTAGAGCTCTACTAGAGTACTTATACTTGTTTGGCTTGCCGATGGGATTCAGATTTAAGAATGATAGAATTTGATAGGAATGTAATATTCGTAAATCTCTAATTATATTTATTTTTATGCCCATTATATGAAATATATTAACTCAGCACTCACTCCATTAACTTTTATTATAAACTTTGGTCATTCATGTTATTCAAAAAATTTATGCAAAATATAAGTTATACTCGAAATATATTCAATAATAAAACAAATTATAACAAAATAAATGATATTTCAAAAAATTGAATAAGACAAATGATTAAAGTTTGTGATAAAAGTCAACGATGTTATTTCAAAGTTAATGGAGGTAGTACTACATGAAAAAAATAACAACTAAAAAGGTGAACCGATAAGTTTATAATGGCATTGGTGAGTAAATTACCTCCAAACTCCACATTTTATTTTAAAAACTGAATCCGCATATCACCTTCTAAGGTGCTCCGCAAAAAACGTGGAGCGGAGTTGTGGATCTGCATTTTTCGCGGATCCAAAAACTAAAATCTGAACTTGTTTGGCTAGACGTTTGTAGAGTGAAGCTATGAAAATGTGGAGCAAAGTAGACCCAAACAGGGCCTTACACCCCCAATTGTATTCGGAGTTGGTCCTCGATGCCTGTGTCGCCTAGGGGCATCTTGGACAAAACTCTAGTCATCCCAATCGTCGCTATTCCCTCTAATCTTCTCATCATCATTGGAGCACTCTAACTATGCTTTTTTTTGACGAAAATCAGCAGGAGAGGCTCCTACTAAGATTTTGCATTAAATAAAAACCAAGCGGGGAGTACAATAAAAAAAGGGGGAGGAGGAGATTACAGAGGGAGTGTAGAGACTCTAACCAGGATCCAATGGAGGATCGCAGGCAGGGGGAAATCTACTAGATTGAATAGAGAAATTTACATAAAACAGGTTCAGCCAGGAGGAGAAGGGGAATAAGCCCATCGAAGATACATTTGTTTCTAAGCAGCCAAATCGCCCAAGCGCCAATGATGAACACCTCCATGGCAAAAGTGTTGGTGAGGTCGGCTCTGACAGCGGAGATCTTGTTATGGACCGACGGATCGTCCGACCAGTGGATGCGCAAAAAATTCCAGCAGCGACCTGAAGGGGCAGTCAAAGAAAAGGTGACAGGTAGTCTCCTCCAAGTCGCGAACAAAGCCTGCAAACCCCTGATTCCTCAGCGGGGAGGATGTCGTCGTTTCAGTAGATCCTTAGACAGGCGATCCACCAGGATAAGCCAGAAGAAGACTTTGAGCTTGTTGGAACATTTGGACTTCCAGAGCCAAGTGAAGACCTTGGGGGGGTTGGGTTGCTGAAGTGGTGATCATAGAACTTTTTGGATTTGAAGATGGTGGAGCCCCAAATGAGGGACCAAGAGTCTGGAACCTGCTGCAAGGGGCAGTCCCTCAGCAAGGGCGACCAGGGTCTGAAGTTCCTCAAGGGCTTCAGCAGAGAGGGGGAAAAAAATGATCAATCGGTGAGGAAGAGAGAAGAAGTGGTGGACCGAGCAAGTCGGTCTAGAAGCGAAGGAGAAGAGCCTAGGAAGGAGAAGCTTCAGCGGGAACTGAAGCCAGCAATCGTGCCAGAAGGACACAGAACGACCATTGCCAACCAGGGGGCGGGCAATGCCAAGGAAGGTAGGAGAGAGCTTAATAACGTCTTTCCACCAGCAGAACCTCTCAGGGGGCCGATGGAAGGCGTCAAGGGGGAGGAGGAGTATAGCCGCCAGACGAGGTTAACCCAAGGGATGTTTTGGTGCGAGACAAATTTGTGAGGTGTTTGAGAAGAGGGCAGTGTTCTGCGCGGAGGTTAACGACGCCAGCCCTCCCATTCTTTTGGGGCGACAGACTAGCTGCCAGCTGGCTTTAGGGAGTGAGAGGAGTTGGTGTTGAAGCCACGCCAGAGGCAGTTGCGGCGCCCGGTCAATCTGCTTGATGAGACGGACGGGAAGCTTGAAAGAGACATTGCATAGGTGGGGAGGGCGAGAGGACAGAGTTAACAATCTGAAGCCTCCCAGCCATGGAAAGGCAGAAGGAGGTGTGAGCCAGACGACGTTCGACATTGTCCAAAAGAGGAGAGAAATCAGCGAATTTGGGCTTTTGAAGGCCAAGGGGAAGACCAAGGTAGGTGAAGGGGAAGGAGCCCAGAGTGCAGCCAAAAGTTGCCGCCAGGATACGGGCCTGGTCGTCGGGACATTAATGGGAATAAGACTGGATTTGCTGAAGTTGACATGGAGCCCTGTGGACGAGGAAGGTGTTGATGAGGGCTTTGAAGAAGAGAATGTTCTTTGGTTGGCCTCCAGGAAGATCATGGTGTCGTCGGCATACTGAATGATAGGGAAATCAATATCAGCGGGGTGGCAGGCCGGGGCGAATGAAGCCCAAAGAGGCCGCATGATAGAAATGTACTGCAGGAGGTCTGCGGCAATAATGAAGAGAAGAGGGGATAAAGGATCCCCTTGCCTCCCCTTTTGCAATGAAAAAATTTGCCGGGGAACCATTAATTAGATGGCCGAGTGCCCGGAGGAGAGAATCGCCTGGGTCCAACGGATCCACTTCTGGGGGAAGCCCAGGTGGGACAGCATGAGGATGATGGTGCGATGTTCAATGGTGTCAAGGCCTTTTCGAAATCAAGCTTAAGGATGACGAAGCTTTCTTGGAAGCTTTGCAGAGGTTACAGTATTCCAGAGACCAGGCCAGGCAGTCTTGGATGGATCTGTTCTTGATGAAACCATACTGATTAGGGTGGATAATTGTAGGGATGATAGGTTGCAGACGGTTAGCAAGGATCTTGGTGAAAATTTTAATCGAGGTGTTGAGGAGGGAGATGGGCCTGAAATCCTGGGGAATAGCGGGATTTTGCTTTTTGGCAATGAGCGTGATGAAAGAGCCGTTGATGGGCTGAGATCAATATTCGAGAGGAGGACAGATGGGCACCGAGAGCATGGAAGTCTTCTTTGATGATGGGCCAACAGGATTTGAAGAAGAGCCCACTAAAACCATCCGGCCGGGGCCTTATCAGAGGGGAGGTTATGAACCACCGTGTCGATTTCAGTGGCAGTGAAGTCATCCGCTAAGTGGGCAGGTTGGTGTGGCGACGCACTAGCGAGGCAAGGTCAAAGGCCATGTGAGGATTCGAGGAGAGGCCCATTTTGGAGAGGAAAAAATCCAGGAAGGCCTCGGCTTTGTCAACCTCGGAGTAGGCCCAGTCCCCGGTGGTCGTTTGAATGGCGGGAATGCTGTTATGGCGCCTTCTGGAGCTAGCCGCGGCATGAAAGAATTTGGTGGATTCATCCCCTAACTTTGTCCAACGAATAGTGTAACGCTGCTTCCAGTAGGAATTTTTAATATCAAGAAGGGACGAGGAATGGGATTTGAGCAGCTTTCTGAAGTTCCACTCCTGGACAGAGCGCCCGGTGCTCTTCTGTAGGTCGAGGAGGTTGAGGATGATGGAAGAATTGCGAATCCAAGAATCAATCAGCCCCGCGAGTGCCCCAGCGAGACAAGTTTTTTGCAGGGACCTCATTTGCAGGCGATACGGAGGACGGGGTCCGAGGGGAAGGAGCCATTGAGCCAACTGTTGAACGATGTTGGTGAAACCGGGGAGCCTTGTCCAGAAGTTTTCGAACCGGAAGATAGGGAAGTGGTCAAAAGAAGATCTAATGCGGACTAAACAGGGACAGTGGTCCGAAGCCGCATTAGGGAGGGCACTGAAGGTGGTGTTAGGGAAGGAGTGGATCCAGTGCGAGGAGGAGCCAGTCGAGCTGAATGAGGAGGGGGGAAGGTTGCATGTTGCTCCAGGTGAACTGACGGTTGTTGAGGTGAATTTCCAAAGCCCTTGATGGCTGATGACATCGTTGAAGAATTGAATTTTAGAAAAGTTGGGACGACCCTGGTTGCGGTTGGAGGGGGAGCGATAGAGGTTAAAATCCCCCACAAAGAGCCAGTCATCACTCGGGAGGATGTGGATGTTATCAAACCAATCAGCGAAGGAGGGGCGATCGTGATCCCGGCAGGGGCCGTAGATATTAGAGAGGATCCAACGATGGCCATTAGAAATGGAAAGGAAAGAGCGGTGAGCTGATGCCGGGAGGACGAAAGCAGGGTGCCGGAGAACAAGGAGCTGTTCCACCCAATGAAGAGCCCCCCAAGCACCGGCAGAGGGCGCGAAGACAAATGGTCGAACGCTTTGGGAGGAAACGGCGGACAGTGGAGTGATCAAAGGTGGTCATCTTGGTTTCCTGTAAACAGATAATGTGGGCCTGGAGGAGGAGACTAAATCACGAATAGCAAGGCGCTTGGAGAGCGCATTAGACCGCGGATATTCCAGCTAAGGATTTTCCAATCACGGCGGGAAGTCATGACCCAACGATAAGTTCGGAACGAGCAAGGCGCGACCGGCAGAGCCAAGCGCGGGAGAAAAGAGGAGGGAACCACAGACGGGGCGAAGCCCGCAAACACGAGTAGCATTGTCAACAAAAGTAACAAAAGCATAGTTCTGATCGGGCGAAAACAGGACGCCCCAACAAAAGAAAGAAAGATGCTTCATCACTGGTCTTCAGTGGCTGGGGCAGCAGGGGCCGCCTTGGAGGCGAGGTGGAACCAGGAGCAGTCCTGTCCTCAGGAGCCGACGCCGGTTCATCCGAATCGCTGGCAAGGAGGGAAGCAGGGGAGACTTTAGAAGCCGGAATACCACAGAGAAAGCAAGCGGAGTGTTGAATCTGCTGAATAGAAAGAGAGGGGAGGATAGAGTTGGACCTCGAGATGTTGATGAAATCTTCAATGGCAGGGAAGGCCTGGAGGGAAGGGCCTGGCTTGGAGGAGGAGGCGCCCTTTTTGAAACCCAACGACTTAATTTTGAGCCGGGCTCCGTCTGAGCTCCCTGTCCGAGAGGGGGGTCTTGTTCTTGCTTTGATTACCCAAGGAGACAGGAGGCACTGGAGGCGGCTCTGTCGGCTTGGCGGCCAGGGTCGAAGCCAGGGGCCCAGACGCTTTAGGACGCCTGGAGTAGAAGCCTGATGGGGGCCGCAACGCTTGCGGAGGGTCGAGTTGAGGGGCCTGGGCGGCCGGGAGGTGAATCGGGAGGATGAGGTCGGCCTGGCCAGCGTCCACGGCAGGGGGAGGAGGGGGAGACTGCGGGGACGGGGGAGGGACCGCCAAGACGACCTCCATTGAGGATTCGGAGGAGATCCCCGAAGCCGCCACACTGTTCTCCGCCGCTTCATCCTCAGGAACCATGGGCTCAGGATCAGCCTGACCGAAGTGAAAAGGTGAAGCTGTTCTTCTTCCTCCGCCAAGTTGGCACCCGGCAGGTCCTGCTGGAAGTGGGGGGGGTGCCACTGGTTCGCCAGCGGGCCGAAAAGCTGCTGATCGGCCCAGAGTTGCACCCATTCAGGTTCACCCGGCTGGACAGGCTCCAAGAAGGGGTGGGGGTTTCCGTTGTCTGGGGGTGCCGGATCCTCATCGCCCGGCCAGTGATCGGCGAGGTCAGATTGAAGGAGGAAGACCGGGAAGGTCCAAGAACGGCCAGCGCCGTCCAACTCCCGCCCGTGCTTGACCGTGAGACTTCGGGGGACATCGAGGTCGTCATCATAGAGAACCTTGACTAGCACCCGAGCGTAGCTGGGGTCTTGGGTGTGCCAGAACAGGAGCTGGCCGAATGAGGAGCAAATTTGCTGAAGGAAGTCCAGCGATTTGAGGTCCAGGGGGTAGCCAAGGAACATGAACCACCCCGCACGAGCGAATGGAGCCTGCTTGCAGTTTTTGGCTTCATTATGCTTGACGAAGCGGATCAGCCTATCGTGGACGATGAAGGGGGGGAGTGCACTCTGTTGGAGTTCTTCACCGGGCCTCTTGGGAGGTCATGAGGAAGGCGACGACAAGACCTTCCTTCTCCTCTTCCTTATTAGCGGCGGTCGTCAGAAGAGAAGACATGTCTGCTAATAGCATTGATGAGCAACAAGGCACGTAGATTTGTGTAGGCCTAGTGCATTGAGGACTATTAGCAGCCCAAATGGCGACGCGTGGTGGCCAGGCGAAGGTAGGATGGTGTTCACATAGGATGTCTATATCTATGGAGACATGGAACATCTAGGCCCATCGAAGGCGCACGACGGATAGGCGTCAGTGCACGAGCCTAGCGTTGGGGCAGTAAGGCAAGGTTGTGAGGCTATGGGCATCAACTAGGGATGACAATAAGATATGATGTGTATGCAGGGTCGGAGTTACTCAGAGGTAAGGGGGTTCCCATGAACTCGGTTCCGAATTTTTTTTAGTGTATATTAGTAATTTTTTACCGTATGTGCACCCCTTTAAGCTAAATATGATGTACTGTTTAAAGTGGTGCACCTTTTCAATTTTTCTCTAGCTCCGCCACTATATGTATGAGTGATATATCTATACCCACACCCATTAGTCTGACACTCGTCGCCCGTGGGCATCATATACGAAGTAGAGAGAAGAGTGCAGAGCTAGCGTCGTGGCTGGGGTCGATGGGAGGGCACACGATGAGGAAGGTGTGGGGGTCTGCACAGGACAGCGCAGCACCTGGATTTCTGCTCAATTCACCTGTGCACGGAGGACTCTGCTACTATTGCTCACTGTTAACGTCGAGCTCATGGCCTCTGTTGGTGTGCGTGATTGATTGGGAAGCACTGCCATTTTTCCTTACATGTTTCATGTTTCTGCAGGCCCGGCTCTGTGTGACAAAGAGCCGAAGAAAACTACTTCTCGACAGGGAAATTATGCTGCCAACCGGCCATATGATTGGAGGCTTGCCATTGGGTGAGCAGCTCATTCAACAAAGGGGACAATTGACAATCATCACAACCTGTGATGGGTTTGAGAGAGACTGTTGCTATATTCTAGTGCAGAAGATCACAGGGCAAGCTTTCAGTCAGATCTCTTCCTGGCCATTATCTGCAAAAAGAATTGGATCTTGTCACCTCAATAATGCATATTAAAATTTCACACCAGACAAATTTACTCTGCAGAGCCATTGAGCCCCCCCCCCCCTTGCTCCATGAGTAACAAACAGCTTAAGATGATTAGATGATTTGGTCAACAAATCAAAGTCTTGTTACCACCAGAGCAAGGTAGGCATTAGTTGACTAATGACCAGATCAAGAGAGGGACCTTATTAGTTTTCAAGCCACTTAGTTGTGCAGTGACAGCAATAATAAAATTGGTGTATCCTTCCTAACTATCTGGGAATTGTGAGTGAGTTCACATAGGAATGCATCATACTGTGATGCTGAAAGCTGAATTTTTAAGTTCCCAACAAAACAGTTGATGAGAACATAGTTGAATTATAGGGGAGAAGTGGAGAACTAACTAGAACAATAGTAATATTATAGACGTTTCTTTACAAGGGTACATAGAAACGCCGCCATTATAATCTTATGATTTCGTGGGTACACAAACTATGAGATATATTATATGTCCATATTTCAGATATGTATGGATTGTTAATCAAAAAATGTATGGTTTGTTCATTGTTACATTTCACCAACATTTTTCAGCATATATTTTTCAGTACAAAGAAAATACTTGTCTTCAGTTAGCTGAAAAGACATGAACGAAAACAGAAGGAGCCAATGAGTTAACATCAATCACATTTATTTATTTTTATACTTGTATGCAAGTAAACAAGAGGGAACAAGTGAACAACTACATCTTGAATCTTGATCCTGTTACAGCAAAACCCACAAGGGGACAAGAAGCAAAGGGTGCATCAAGCTGGGGCCAACCAGCTTGTAGAACCCTAGAAAAAGGAGGAAGAGATACATCATACATGCCCTACTGTACTTCAGAATCAAGGCTTGCAACAGTCCACATCAGAGCTGAAAAAGGAAGGCACCATTTTCTCCACAATTGAAGCCTTTGGGTTTTGGAACAGAGTGGTAGGATATGAGAGGCAGGCAAAGGTAGGTGTTTGGGTTTGAAAAACTCAATCCTCTCATTGAAAAAACAGGGTGAGATGAAAGGGCAAAAAACATTGCAAAAGGGGACAGAGGAAAATGAGGTTTTTGTAAAAGCCAAAGTCCCCTTGGTAACAGGCCCTAGAAAAAGACAGGTCTCTCTTTACATTCTGCTCTCTCCCAAGAACATGGAGTGACTAGCTCAATCCATGCAAAAAGGTGATGGGAAAGAAAATAGAGGGTAAAAACAGTTGGAAATGGTTATCCTTGAGGGCTCTCTGTGGTGGATTGCAATTTGCAAGCAACTCTCTTCAGAAGCATCAGCAGGGAAAGACATAACAACCATCAGCCTCAAAATCTCAAGGCTAATGATAAAAAGTAGTAGGAACTTTTTTTTTAAAAAAAAGAGCAAAGATCTGAATTAGACTTGATCAAGAGCAAGTCCTTCACAGGGATGACTTGAAAGCTTGATTTAGCTTCTTCACTATATCTTTGACAGACAAAGAGAAGTCCTTCTCGGCCTGCGAGAACAAAAGCATAGGTAAGCACAGTACGTCAATCCACATGCAAAAAGCAGGTTGATTTTGGTTGATTTGTATCCAAGAACATGGCGTAAAGGATAGTTTTTGAGCTGACCGTGGCCATGATGGTGATGTCGAGGGAGGAGGTGGTGAAGGGGAGCACATTGGTGTTCATGATGGTGAGGCCGATGCTCTCGACCTCGGACAGGGCGGTGATAAGGGCGCCCTTGCGATTCTCGCAGTGGATCTTGATGAGAACCGTGCGCTCCGACAGCCGGGCCTCGATCTCCGGCAGCCCGGTCTCGGCACCGTCGAAGTTCTCGTCGCTGGACGAGGCGTCGTCGTCGGCGACGGACAGCTGTGATTTCTTGACCAGCACCGCCGCCTCGACCGGACGCCGCCGAGCCTCCTCCTCCAGGCCCTTCACATGCTCCTGCAGCTGCTTCACGTATTTGATCGCGTCGCTGAGCACCGACGCCTTGTCCATCTGCATCACCACACAAATCGATCATTTCGTCAATCATCAGAGCGGGTTAGGTTCATGGAGCCATGGATGGAGAGGTCTAGGTGTATGTCTGTGTATACCTTCTTGAGGCCAGGGACGATCTTGGAGAGGGCGATGAAGCGCTGGCTGAGCTTCTCGCGGCGCTTCCGCTCGGCCAAGATGTGTTCTTGGTTCTGGGAGGCCGGCCGGGAGGCCGCCGGGACCATGGCGACGTCGGCGGCAGCGGCGACCATGGCGTCGTAGCTCCGCTTGAACGGGCACGCCGCGTCCACCTCCTGCTTGGCCTTCACCGCGGCGGAGGCGCCGTAGTACGGCGCGCTCCGCGCCTGCGCATTGGCGAACACCGCGGCTGTGGCGGCTGCGTCGGCGTGGCCACCGAAGGAGAGGATGGTCGTCGGGGAGGAGTCGGCGGGTGAGCCCTGCTCCGTGATGCACGAGTCCCAGCTCGTGTTCACCTTGGCCATCTTGCGCGGCCAGTTTTCGCCCGCCGCGTACTGCGACGGCGGCTGCTGCGCCAGCGCCGCCGCCGCCACCGCGTGCTGCTCCACCTCACCCGCCTGCCCGAACGCCACGGTGATCTGCTGCTCCGTGTACTGCTCCAGCATCGCGTCCGACTGCCACTGGTGGAAGAAGCTCGGCTCGTCCATCACCTGTACCCAACAACCAAGAAACCATGGATCGATGGTCAGCACACCACACAACCCTGCTGCCACACTGCAATCCACACGGCACGATGACCATTGAAACGACCATCAAAATTTACCATATCGGAGAACCACGGCGTCGCCATTTCAGGATAAATCGGCTCTCTAGATCCCCTGATTCTTCGAAATTCAAAGTTCGATCCTTGCGCTCAAATTAGTCCTGAGTCCTGACATATCATAATCAAACACATGAACACAACAGAGCACAGTTAGAAGTCTTGGAGATTACCGCACTGCATCCGGCAAGAAAACTAGCCATGAACAACATTGCATTCGTGTGTGTAGAGAGATTGAGTTGCTCTTGCCATCTCGTGATGAAATGTGAGCGTGATTAAGGGAGGGAACGAGAGAATGAGACCAACCTATGGAGAGATTGGAGAGACAGGTGCTCAGGTCTCTTTCAATTCGTTTCCACCAATGGATGCACCACCTTATATAACCATCGGGTTGGGTGTGAACTCTTCAGCTCCTTCCTTGGAGCTGCAGACTGTGCAAATGGTGGCTTGGCTCAAGTCTCTCTCTCCCCTGTTTCACTTTTGAAGTTTTGATCATTAGGGTTTCTGTGGCCACAGTGCTACTAGCAACAAGTATAGTTTATGTGCCCATCAGAAGTGGATCAGAGCAGCACAGATCGATGATATAATGTCCATCAAATAATTTGTGCTACAAGTATGATGTATTTGTTATTGCAAGTGCAACCTTTTCTCCACAGAAAGAGCTGGGCACAGCTAATTAACATGGGACAAGGTGCGTTAAGGATATGATGAATCAAGCGACAAGCTGGATTGATGAATGATCTAACGATTCATTAATCAAGAGATTGTTTTTGTTCAGAGGATCGATCGAGGATTTCTTCTCTACTTTTTTTCAAGACCTTACAAAACAAGCTATATATTGAGAGAGAAATTTTACGGTCCGTACCATATTTTTTAGTGTTAATTTTGGTACCTCATCTATACATCATCAAGACTGTAAAATAGATCATATTGAGAGCCCTTTCGGAGCTTATTTGAAATACATAAAATTTATATGATTTTCATAGAAATTAAAATAAATACTCAAAACTTATTTAAAATTCTCCGGTCTAAATATCCACTCAAAGAGAGCCTCGTAACCATTGACATATTGTGCCATTCCCTTACTAATAAGTTCCGTTTGTCACGGCTGTGGATCTAGATTTTTTTAGAACCGGTCAAACTACTTAGCTCCGAAAAATCCTAAATCTAGAGTTGTTGATGGATCGATGATATTTAGTTGAGTAATCTAGGTTTTTAGACTAAAAATAAAAATAAAAATTATTTTATTATACCATACACATCACATCAGGTCCGATATAAATCTCGAAGTTAGAGTTATATTAAACCGATAGACCAATTGGATTAAAAAGTTGCCTTCGATAAAATATGATCCGGCTCCGAACTTGTGGGTAAGGGTTATTAGCTACCAAATTGTGCCAAGTTGGTCTATTAAACGAGCAATTTCCACAATTTTCCATGTTAAGCGAAGGCTTAGCTTTTGATGCACAGAACGGACACACACATCCTTGCCATGTTAAGCGAAGGCTTAGGTTTTGTTAAATTTTAGCCCGTGTCATCGAATGTTTCATCGGATGTTTCGACATTAATTTGAATGACTAAACGTGAACTAATTATAAAAATAATTGTAGAATCGAGACTAAATCGCGAGATGAATTTTTTAAGCCTAATTAATCTATAATTAGCAAATGTCTACTGTAGCATCACATTGTCAAATCATAGTGTAATTAGACTCATTAGATTGGGAAATTTGAGATTTGCCACTAAAAAGTTTGCATACTTTGATTATTTGCCACTTGTGTGGATGACAAGTGGACTCTGAGTGTATGACAGTAGGCCAAAGCGGCAAATAACCGAAGCCATTTTTAGTAGTGGCAAATCATCAAATATTTCCATTAGATTCGTCTAGTGAATAATCCTCCGATTATAAATGGTTTTGTAAATAATCTACATTTAATACTCCAAAATAACCGTCCAAACACCCTAATTAATCTTATAGTTACTCCCAGTTTCTATATACCTCGATCTCATAGCCCAATCAGCGGTTCAGATAAAAAAGTTAGCTCAGATCAGCTTTAGGGTGCGTTTGATTCTGCTTTTGAAATCTGATTCTGCTGTGAAAAAGCAGAAGCTGAACCAAACGGGTTTACCAAAACTGCTTCTGCGGTGAAAGCAAGCTTTTTTCTAGTACAAATTTGGAAGCAGCCTGGACCCTGCTTTTCTGCTTTTCTGATTTTAGTTCAGATTAAATAGTAAATTTTTAAGGTGTCTTAGATTGATTAACATTATTGGTTTATATTGCATTGCAAATTTCATGAGATAATATGTGATTGTCGGTTACTTTATAAGATGAACTATGCACTTTTTATTTATATAATATATTTTTAGTTATTTAGTTGCATCAATGTTGAGTGTTTTCTATTTATATATATGTATAGAATTATTAATGGTAAAAATACGTATTATAAAAAACAGTTAGCTCACAGCAGTTTTTTCACAGCAGTTTTAACCAAATGACTTTTTTTTCACAGCAGACAAGCTCACAACAGTTTTTTCACAGCAGACAACTCACAACTGCTTTTTTCACAGCTCACAGCAGAACCAACCGCACCCTTATTTTGCTTTAACTTCACTGTCGTTAAAGAAGCTTCCCCGTATATACCTCCCTCCCTGCATCCGACATGAGTACATGCGACTGACCTATATAATTTCTACCACAGATAGAAAATCAACATGATACACACAGATCCAACCACTTCTGTTAAATTGACCTAGGGATATAAAATTGATGCATGGGCATTATGATTTCAAGTTGTTGCATGTGAGGCTCACATTTCTTTACATATGAAGCCATCTAAGCTCAGCAACTGCGTGCATGCGTAGATGATGGACCATCGGCAATTGCTTGCTTGCTGGTTCTGCTCTTGGATCTCAAGGCACATGACAAAGGGTTCTGCTCTTGGTGGCACAGAGCTTCAACGTCAGTTGCACGCCCCATTGCTCATCTAGCTATACTTAGTGGTGCATTGGAAGAAGAAACCCTCGTGTTTTTAGCCTTTCCTACTGTCCTACGATTTTGTCGCCACTTTGGCTCAAGCCATTGTGCAGATGTCGAGGCGCTAAAGATGTCAAAAACTCTTCCCATCTTCACCCAATCATGTCGTCGTGTGTCTCCTTTCTTTTCCCAAACCCCTGTTTTTCTTTCTTAATATAACTCTCTTGCTTGCAGTTTTTTTGGGGGGAAAAAGATAAAGGGTTAAATGGAGAGCTACCCTAATTATCAAATCCCACAGATTGCTTGGCATTGCCCGTTGAGGAGCAAGTGAAGATGATGCATGGTAATTTCATAGGTGTTCTGAATCAAGTTTGCAGTATATATATCCATGTCTGACTACAGTGGAAGTTCATGCTCAAAAACTATGACATCATTATTGGACCATTATTGCACGCTCCTATATATATTCGACCCTCCCATTAATTTCAAATATAAGATTTTCAAACTTTTCTCAAATTGTGAGTTGTTCTATGAATTTTTAGCACATATTTGATTACAGTGATTTTACAGTTCTTAATGAAGAGTCGAAAGTTCTTAACGACATATGTATTTAGATCTTGAAGAGACACTAGGAGATAAAAAACAACGCTGAAAACGGAAAAGCACTAAACTTTATAATACATCTTGCTTGGTACATAAGGAGAGCGTAAAATTTTTCATTTGATTATAATCAACTTTATTTGCTTTATGGCATGTTTGTTTCAGCTTATGATTATAATGATCAAGCTAGTACTCGAAGAGACCGGTATGAAATGTAAGAAACTAATAATGTTACACAGCTCTATTTTGCTTCTGTTTTGAAGACTAACAAACGGATGGAGTAATCCAGAATCCCTAGCTAGTCTCCTATAATGTGTACATGTACCGCGCGTTGATCTGGTCCGGTCTTCGAATATCAAATCGAAGAGGTGGAGGCTAGCATAGTGGGAGTAATCAATACCGTTTCTCTTGCTTGTTTTCACATGAAACTAACCTTAGCTTTCTGAGATACGCTTCAATTCCTTTCTTTTTGGAGGCTGCAAGAGACTAATTGACAGCTTCGCAACGTTCTCTCAGTTCTGGTTGGCTACCACCACCATCAAACTATCCTCTCCCACCCCATGGAAGCCAAAAAAAGCGCTCAAATTCTCTCACGCCAATGATAGAGTAGTACTAGAAGGAAGGCAGATCATCTAGAAGGCCGGCTGGCTGAGCTACCTGGCTCAGTTTTTCAGCTCACTGCAGCCTCACACTCTCCTCGGTATAAATACCGACACTTGTGGTCAGCAGTGACTGTCGCTTTCTCTGAATTTTCCTTTCGACTTTCCATGACAAGTTCATTGACCGAGCA